>SKCR01024864.1:0-299011 GCA_019454045.1 Zanthoxylum bungeanum | reverse complement strand
CATGCATGAGATGTGATGAAAGAGGGCATGTTTACCGTGGGCGTTCGTGCGGCGTTCGTAACCGCAATCGAACGGTAAACAGAAGGTTCACGTTCGAGTAGCGTTCGTAAACGCGTTCGAACGAACTGAGACAGAAAGCATGTGTTCGTGTGACGTTCTGAAACGTGTTCGAACGGGGTTATAGCAGTGACCTCCAAAATGCAGTAAACAACATGACACATACATGAACAGATGAATAGATGACACCTAATAAATAATAACGGGCTAAAAGACGCGGCAAAGCATCGTGGTAAAGGATTTTAACCCCTCGACATAGAGGACCTTTAATCCAACTTACTAAGCCCATGCGCTAATAACATAATGCATATAAAAATAAAGACAACAATATCGGACTTTGTATACCCGATTGAACACATCTTACATTCAACCGAATATACGTCATCCGGCGCGACGAATCATCATGGTAAAAGATTTTAACCTCTCGAAATGGAGGACCTTTAATCCGACTTACTAAGCCCATGCGCATCACATTATTACATAGACAAATAACATGCAGAAATTAAATAACGATAATAAACAAATCAAAACAACATAAAACAAAATATGCGCCGTTTGCTCAAGTGATATGTGGAGTTGTATCCCAAGTACAGACCGCACTACCGTCCATTCGGATTCGGCTATGAAATTTATGTCTGGGTTTCCATCCTATATACCACAAGTGGCGACACATTTTCCATTTTATTCAAAGCCACAACATGCATCCATAAACGACTCTCATACGAAATAAATAACTAAAACGATTAAAAGATGAATAAAAATAAATACGAAAAGTGCCCTCAGGTCTAACCTTTTATGTCGACTCTCGGAAGTACCGTACACGGTCTTCGGAAGGGTGGATGCTCCGCAACTCCTCCGGTTCACTGGTTCAACGTTTTTCCTCGCTGTTTCACTGCTCAAGCTACCGTTTTCGCTCCGTTCCGCTGCTGTTTTGCTGCTATTTTACTGTTGATTTTCGGTCACTGTGTTTGTTGTATTTAGGCTACTGTTTTGGATGTTTTTGAAGGTTTAAAGTGCAGTTTTTTAGTTACTGTTTTGGGGATTAAAAGTGCAGTTTTTAGTTACTGATTTAGGTGATTTATGGGCTGTTTTAAGGTGTTGTTTTGGGTGTTTTCTGGACTGTTTTCGGGGTAGTTTCGGTGAGGAAATATGCGTGCAATTTAGGTTGTTTTTTGCGTGACTATGGCTTGTTGGGGATATGAGTTTCTACATGGTCAGGTGCGCTTAAGGGCTGGTGGGGACGTGTTGGTTGAAGGCTAATGGCGGCTAGTGGGTCAGGCTGTTTACGTGAATTTGGTATGTGGGCGTGATGTTCCTTAGGGTTTTGTTTGTGTGTGCAGGTGGCGTTGAAGGGGTGATGACCTTACGTGAAGGGCTCGTTAGTGGCGAGAGTGAGAGCTGGTTGAGGCGTGCTGGAGGCAGAAGCGTGAAGGTGGCTGAGTGCTTTGAGGGTTTTATTGGCATGAATAGCTTGTGATTTAGGGTTATTGGATGCGTGAAGTAGGCTAGGGTTTTCTTGGTTGTTTGTCCACGGCAATGAGGGGTGTGTTGGATGACAATGAGCGTGAATCACTTAGGTTATTCTCTTTGTGTTTTTTTGTGTGAATAAGCTAGGAGATCTGAAGGGTTGGAATTGGGTTTCTTTTAGAGACAAAGGCTAGGGTGAATCCTTGGTGGAGAAAGAATGAGAGATCATGCAATAAAGGTGAGATATTTTCTTAGTGTCATGCAAGGAAAGCAAAAGATTGACTGGAGACAAGATTTGGCTTAATTAGGAATATGATATATTTAATTTGTTTTGTTTAGGCATGAGATTATTTTAATTTGGTATATGATTTTTAGATTTTATTTAATTCTCCATGTGTTAAATATGCATTTATTTAATTTGGATGTGTTTTATGGGCTTTGGTGGGCTAATTGGGCTTGAGTGTGAGGCTAGCAGCAAAACCAGAAATACTGACACCGTTCGAACGCCGATTCGAACGCTACACGAAAGCCCGCAATCTGCTTGACGTTCGAACGTGGTCACGAACGCAACACGAACGAAAACAGTGAACTTGTGAAATGAATCTGATGACATACTTATTCTGAATTTCCCCTTCCGACGTCCGCTTCCCCCGACTTCCGTGACATAAAAGGTAGTGCCTCTAAATGAGACTCATCATAGGGACTTATATGCAAAAAAGCAGTGCCTACAGTCGCCCCCACTTTGATGGGACTTGTGCAGTGTTTGACAATGACAATCATATCAAAGTTGTGCAATGCATTTTTACTTACCTGGCTCGCCAGCTGCCACTTGACTTGCCATGTGTTGAGTTGAGTTGATTTGGTGGTGAGGTGCTGCGACCCCTGGTTCATTCCCGAACCATTGCTGTGATGTGGTCCATTCCCGAACCGTTACCGTGAGGTGTCCATTCCTGAACCGTTACTGTGAGGTGGTGCATTCCCGAACCATGCTCTATTCTCGGAGTGCCATTCCCGGCTTGTTCATTCCCGAACTGTGTTCCCTTCTCGGATTGCCATTCTCGGATTGCCATTCTCGGTTTGTTCATTCTCGAACTCTGTTCCATTCTCAGATTGCCATTCTCGGTTTGTTCATTCTCGAACTCTGTTCCATTCTCATATTGTCATTCTCGGTTTGTCCATTCTCGAACTCTGCTCCATTCTCCGATTACCATTCTCGGTTTGTTCATTCTCGAACCTTACTTCATTCTCGGATTACCATTCTCAGTAAAACTGATACTGAACTAAAGTGGGCCTCGCCCTCAGAGTGCCATACTCGGCCGGACTGATTCTGAACTAAAGTGGGCCTCGCCCCCAAAGCGCCATACCCGGCAAGACTGATTCTGATAAATATGTGGGCCTCGCCCCCAGAGTGCCATACCCGGCAAGACTGATTCTGATAATTATGTGGGCCTCGCCCCCAGAGTGCCATACCCGGCAAGACTGATTCTGATAAATATGTGGGCCTCGCCCCCAGAGTGCCATACCCGGCAAGACTGATTCTGATAAATATATGGGCCTCGCCCCCAAAGTGCCATACCCGGCAAAACTGATTCTGATAAATATGTGGGCCTCGCCCCCAGAGTGCCATACCCGGCAAGACTGATACTAGTGATGTGATGTTTCATTTCAACATATTATACTGCCTCTCATGAGATAATCCTGATAGCTAGACATATTTTCGTCCTCAACGAATGCTTCCGCGTCGAAACCTGAGAACCTTCAAAGTACTTGATACACTCAACTCCGATCCTCTGAATAGGTGATCTGAACTAGACTCCTAGTGTGTGTGTGTGTGCCATGGCTCTTTCGCAACTTATTCTTTAAGTGAGCCAACTCGATGATTTCATTTCAAAGAATCGGATCGGTGGGTCTAACCAATCTAGATGTCTCGATCACACTCTGTGATTACTTCGTCATACTCAACATGATATGGTCTTTTTTTTCTTTCTTCTCTTTCTTTTCATTCTTTCCTTTCTCTTTTCTTTTTCTTCTTTTTTTTTCTCTTTTTTTTCTTTGACACACCTACCCTTTAAGGTAGCATTTCTCCTCATGGTGGTCCTAATACTCGCCCATGGGTAGCTTCACGCTTATCGGTTATAGGCGGTCTATTTTTTCTATTTTTCATCACAGAGACTCTTTCTTTATTTCCAACCATATCATATATCGTAGCATAAGTAAACCTGGGTGGACATCTAGGCAAACGGTCATTCACCGATACATCATCCCTTCAACTAGTCATCTTGCCAACCACTCAGGTTTCCACTGTTGAGATCCCGTAATCAAGTGCTCGCGAGTCCAGCTGAGATCAATCCATTCAGAGTACCGGACGAGAGCACGTCTCGCACTTATCGTTTCTAAGGCTTCTCCCTATAATGTCATCACCAGACATATGTCTAACTATCAAAGATTTTTTTTTATCTTTTTTTTTTCACTCCACAGAATTCTTCCGTCATCTTTTGATAATGTGGACTTCGCCCCTTGATATCTATTCCCGAAACTCAAACTCATATGGGCCTCAGCCCTGGGACTCCTCCCCGAAACTAACACCAAAATGGGCCTTAACCCTCAGATTACTACCCGAATCTAACACCAATATGGGCCTCAACCCTAGGATTATTGCCCGAATCCGATACTGTGCTTTTACTATGTCTGATTGGCTTGTCTTTGCCGCTTTCTCTTTTTTCTTCTTCAAAACCTGTATATGCAAAACAAAACAAACACAAGAAATGAATGCAAAATGGGTTACGTGTATGCATGCATGTATTCCTATCCATTTGGGTCAGGTCTTCTGCCAATTCTCTTGGTGGCTGCTCGGTCTTTTGACAAGTCTGCCCTCTTCCCTAACCAAAGGATATCTATGATGGCTTTCAAGACAAAAGGGGGTTAACATGGTACATGTATGCATGAGGTGCATGAGATGTGTGCGATGTATAGAATGTATAGGTCGACCCATTATCATTTTAAAGCATTTAACCACACCATTGCGCGGTGCAAACTTGTCCCAGTTTAAAAGGCCCAACAGGTTTACACTTTGCAATAACATGGCTAAACAACCCCAAATGATGAGAGGTCCACACATAAAATGGCCCATCGGCATTTTAGAAACTTTTGGCCCAACTGTCAAAGGACAAGAACTCGTCCCAGTTTAAATGGCCCAACAAGTCCACATCTCTTGACAAAAAGTCCAACTGGATCCAAATGACGATGGTCCAAAACATAAGCACAAAGAAATAATTTCTACAGAGTGGCCCACCGGCATTTCAGAAGCTTTTGGCCCAATTGTCATAAGATACGAACTCATCCCAGTTTAAATGGCCCAACAAGTTCGCATTTCTGACAAGAAGTCCAACTGAATCCAAATGACAATGGCCCCAAACATAAACATAGAACAAATAATTTCTACTAGTTTTACGACTAAGGTTCACATGTGGGTTTACGGGAGTGTGGACAAAGGCTCTCGCTGACGAAAGATTACCCACAACTAGGTCTCCCCACTCAAGGGTCCGAGCGACCAAGTGAGCGTACCTTTTTATACACTAAGGTACGTGCCAACGAGCTATGGTGTGTGACTGACTGTCAAATGGATTTCCCGTTGTAGATTCCCCAGAAGGAGGGTGGAGCGAGGCTCTCTTAAGTACCCAAGCCTCTTAGGCTCTTATCGCTTGGTGTTAGGAATAAACAACGAGTCCTCCAAATTAGTCCATCACAGTAGGCTACGAGTAGATGATTATCTATGTGCCTTCACAACTTTTCCTTATAGAAAGGTAGTGAGTGAAGGAAGACACCAAACCATTACATAGCCTTAAAATTGCCTTTGATTAAACCTCTTTCAATCCACTATAGGAACGGTTAACTTAAAGCACAAATCATAATATTACAAGACATTATTTCGGGGCCGATTCTCTATCCCTAGTGGAGTCGCCAGACTGTAGGACAGAGAAACTGGGCGACGCATGCTGTTCCGGGCTCGTGGCCTAGTTGGGAGTACGGAGTAGCCCGCGGGGGACTAAACCGGAGAATAATGGAGTCGCCACCCGGTGTGAACCGGGAAAATAGTTTAAGGCCGCACTCACCCCTCGCAAGGGAAGACCTCAAACTGTTGGGTTCGAAATGGTCCCTTACTTATGCCACTTGTAATGAAACGATTTGTGCAATAATTTAACCAAGCCTAAGCAACATTTATTTCCAGGGATAATTTACTCATAAATTCGCATGCATAAGTACGAGGCTCATATCTAAGTTCACATGTAACGCATTTTCATATTTACATACAATCATATTTGCATGTAATCTATGTCCAAATTTGCATACAACCTATTTGCATGTAATCTATGTCCAAATTTGCATACAACCTATTTGCATGTAATCTTGTGAACACAATAAATGACTAAATGTGAGAACATGAACAATCAAAAAATGGGCAAATGACAAAATGAGTAACCATGCATGAGATGTGATGAAAGAGGGCCTGTTTACCGTGGGTGTTCGTGCGGCGTTCGTAACCACGTTCGAACGGTAAACAGAAGGTTCGCGTTCGAGTAGCGTTCGTAAACGCGTTCGAACGAACTGAGACAGAAAGCATGCGTTTGTGCGGCATTCTGAAACGCGTTCGAACGGGGTTACATCAGTGACCTCCAAAATGCAGTAAACAACATGACACATACATGAACGGATGAATAGATGACACATAATAAATAATAACGGGCTAAAAGGCGCGGTAAAGCATCGTGGTAGAGGATTTTAACCCCTCGACATAGAGGACATTTAATCCAACTTACTAAGCCCATGCGCTAATAACATAATGCATATAAAAATAAAGAACAATATCGGACTTTGTATACCCGATTGAACACATGACATGATCCAGGCAGACAACAAACCAAATGACGCATTACAAGTACCAGAAGGGCCAATTACGAGGCAGAGGACCAAAAGACTCAGAGAAGCAATGGCGGGATTAGTTCAGAGTTTTATGGCCGGCTGCAACAAACAAATAGAGGCGCATGTGGGCTTCGATGGAAAGGGCCCAAAGCCATTTCACTTGGCCCAAATCAGTTTAGAATAAAGCTTTCTAGGCTTTTAAAGACTTAAAGACTTGATATTGTGTAATTTCGTTTTTAGGGGCATTATTGTCTTTATGCCTTTAGGGTTTCTTTTTGTAACAATATTTAAGATTACTTTCTTCTTCATTTGAGGAACCAACGAATTTGTAAACTCAAAAAGCTTAAAGCTTTGGCTATGGCCGAATTATTGTAAGGGAGGGATTCCCCTTTTCAAGTTTGAATCGACTTATCTAAGTTTTGGCAAACTTAGTGGCGTCTCCATTGCTAGCAAAACACTACAAGGATTCATCTTAAAGATTCTCAAGGGCAAGTTCTTTGTGGGTCTTCTTTGTGGCCTTGGAAAGGTTTTGTTTCTACAAAATCATATTCGCGGTTCTTGGGGTTCTGTCCGTTGCTTGGGGTTTGCTTGGATTTCGAATCCAAGTGGGTTTCTTGTCAACACATCTTACATTCAACCGAATATACGTCATCCGGCGCGACGAAGCATCATGGTAAAGGATTTTAACCTCTCGAAATGGAGGACCTTTAATCCGACTTACTAAGCCATGAGCATCACATTATTACATAGACAAATAACATGCAAAAATTAAATAACGATAATAAACAAATCAAAACAACATAAAACAAAATATGCGCCGTTTGCTCAAGTGATATGTGGAGTTGTATCCCAAGTACAGACCGCACTACCGTCCATTCGGATTCGGCTATGAAATTTATGTCTGGGTTTCCATCCTATATACCACAAGTGGCGACACATTTTCCATTTTTTTCAAAGCCACAACATGCATCCATAAACGACTCTCATACGAAATAAATAACTAAAACGATTAAAAGATGAATAAAAATAAATACGAAAAGTGCCCTCAGGTCTAACCTTTTATGTCGACTCTCGGAAGTACCGTACACGGTCTTCGGAAGGGTGGATGCTCCGCAACTCCTCCGGTTCACTGGTTCAACGTTTTTCCTCGCTGTTTCGCTGCTCAAGCTACCGTTTTCGCTCAGTTCCGCTGCTGTTTTGCTGCTATTTTACTGCTAATTTTCGGTCACTGTGTTTGCTGTATTTAGGCTACTGTTTTATATGTTTTTGAAGGTTTAAAATGCAGTTTTTTTGTTACTATTTTGGGGATTAAAAGTGCAGTTTTTAGTTACTGGTTTAGGTGATTTAGGGGCTGTTTTAAGGTGTTGTTTTGAGTGTTTTCTGGACTGTTTTCGGGGTAGTTTTGGTGAGGAAATAGGCGTGCAATTTAGGTTGTTTTGTGCATGACTATGGCTTGTTGGGGAGATGAGTTGCTACGTGGTCAGGTGTGCTTAAGGGCTGGTGGGGACGTGTTGGATGAAGGCTAATGGCGGCTAGTGGGGCAGGCTGTTTACGTGAATTTGGTATGTGGGCGTGGTGTTCCTTAGGGTTTTGTTTGTGTGTGCAGGTGGCATTGAAGGGGTGATGACTTTACGTGAATGGCTCGTTATTGGCGAGAGTGAGAGCTGGTTGAGGCGTGCTGGAGGCAGAAGCGTGAAGGTGGCTGAGTGCTTTGAGGGTTTTATTGGCGTGAATAGCTTGTGATTTAGGGTTATTGGATGCGTGAAGTAGGCTAGGGTTTTCTTGGTTGTTTGTCCATGGAAAGGAGGGGTGTGTTGGATGACAATGAGCGTGAATTACTTAGGTTATTCTCTTTGTGTTTTTTGTGTGAATGAGCTAGGAGATCTAAAGGGTTGGAATTGGGTTTCTTTTATAGACAAAGGCTAGGGTGAATCCTTGTTGGAGAATGAATGAGAGATCATGCAATAAAGGTGAGATATTTTCTTATTGTCATGCAAGGAAAGCAAAAGATTGACTGGAGACAAGATTTGCTTAATTAGGAATATGATATATTTAATTTGTTTTGTTTAGGCATGAGGTTATTTTAATTTGGTATATGATTTTTAGATTTTATTTAATTTGGATGTGTTTTATGGGATTTGGTGGGCTAATTGGGCTTGGGTGTGAGGCTAGCAGCAAAACCAGAAATACCGACATCGTTCGAACGCCGATTCGAACGCTACACGAACGCCCGCAATCTGCTTGACGTTCGAACGTGGTCACGAACGCAAAACGAACGAAAACAGTGAACTTGTGAAATGAATCTGATGACATACTTATTCTGAATTTCCCCTTCCGAAGTCCGTTTCCCGTGACTTCCGTGACATAAAAGGTAATGCCTCTAAATGAGACTCATCATAGGGACTTATATGCAAAAATGCAGTGCCTACAAAAGGCCTTTACCTCATTTCCTTGTTGTTTTCTTCCTCTTTTAAGGTTTTATGGATGCCAAACCTCTTGCTTCACCCTTTTTCTCTCTTCTTCTTTTCCTTTTTCATTCTTCTTTTCTTTCTTTCTTCTCCTTCTTCTTTTCTTTTTTCTTCTTCTCCCTCATGTCTCATTCTTCAATTCTTGAAACATTGAATAGTAGACCTATTTATATAGTGGGACTCAATTGACATTAAGAATGTTGTAGAAAAGTGTAGAATAATGGAGAAAGTTTGAGAATTTTCCATTTGGGTCCAAAATCACTATTCATCTGAATTTTTGACTTACGATTTTGACATATTTCTGGTCCGAATTTGGAAAATTGTTCAACACGGAAGTTGTAGATCTTGATCTCAGCTTTCCGACGATATAGAATTCATAGAAATCAGAGTTCTTACGAGAAAGTTATAGTCCAAATACTATAGGATATCTGAAGTGGTACATTGTATACTCATATCGGAATTCTGGGGAATTAACCGATCATCCCTCAAAGCCGTTCCTAGGGGTGTATATATGCTCGAACATAAATTTATATTACATAACCTCATCCCACAATGTAACAGTGCTACGGTCAACAGTAGTCGAAACCACCGGTCGTTACAGAATCAACGTTACTTAAGGTAAAAATAATTAGAGGGGTATAACAGATATTATGACCCGCTATAATTACGTGATACTCGTGAAGGATTAATCCGTATGTAATGATTATATCGATGGACACCGACGTGGTTCGACTTAATATACTATCTGTGGAAATGAGAGTGTAGCTTCGGGTCTTAGTGGAATAACCCGAAGTTAATAATTCAGATTATTTAATTAAGAGCTTAATTAATATTTCGAGATTATTGGAGCTCGGAATCGTAGGTCCATTTGGTTCCCGTGCTAGCTCAATATAATATAGCGGATTTAGTATAATTGGATAGTCTAATTATATTCTCACACATGTATAAATATTGTTAATATGATTAATAATATTATTTTGTCACACTTGAAACTATATATTAAAATATAATATATGGTTTTAATAATTATATGATAATTATTAAATACATAATATTAAATTATATATGATATAATTTAATAAGGGTAAAACTTGGAATTCCAAATTTAGGTTTTGGAAACCCTTGAATTCAATTTAAAAGTTACACTTTTTATTAGGTGATAACTTATTAACTTTTGTAACATTTTCAATTATGGTAATTGAAAATTTGATGTTATAATTTTTTTTGTAATTCCTTGCTATGGCCGAAACTTATCTAGGAAGGGATGGGAATGGTTTGTTTATTTTGCAAACAAATAACCCTAAGTATAAAAGAAAATTAAATTTTTATTTTTTCTTGCTCTCTTATTCTAACCTTAGCCTCCATCTTCTTCTTCTTTAAACTCTCTCAAAGTGTTGAGAAAATAACAAATAAGAACAAGAAAGAAAAAAAAAAGATTTTCCTTATGTGACATTAATCTCTAAAACGTTTAGGGATTAATTTTATGACTCTAGTCCACACTAGTTCCGTTGGTAATGAGATATAGCTCGGAAGATTTTGTGGTGTCGAACAAACAATTATCTTCTTCCTTTTTTTAGACACATGACTGTGAGACTTATTTTTGCTCACTACCGCACTTTCTATTGGTGAAACGGTGCTAGGTTTGTTTCAGTTTTTATCCAGAATTTTTGTGAACACAAAGCGTTGTTTTGGGATTGTGTCGGGCCTGTTTTCAAGTGTAAAATCAAAACTGAAACACAGCCACTATTCACATATTTTAGGGGCTATTTGGCAGTGTGTGGGGGCGTATCGAGTCCAAAACAGTCCAATTTTGTGTCGTTGTTCGAGAGGCTCTTCGGGGACTGTTCCGGTGCTATTTTGGGGCTGGAATTTTGTCTAAACCAGAAGCAAAATTTCAGTGGCGATGTTGGTAACTTTCGGCCTATTGGTGAGAAGGGTAGAAAAAAATTTCAAGTCCGATCTTGGTGCCTAACGTGCTTCCGCTGTGCTAGAAAAGTGGTTCCTACAATTGATATTGAGAGCAAGGTTAAAAAAATGTTCTTAAGCCTTCTCTTTTGATTTAAAGTTACTATTTTTATATATTATATGAGTTATAAATATTGATATGCATGTTTAGATAAGTAGGCACAAAATAATATTCATGAGATGAATGTTTATTGTTTCATGTGATGAATGAATTTTGCATTGGTCGTAAAAAAAGACATGACACCGATAATTGCAGCCGCCTCATACACGAGATCCAAGAACTCATCAATGGCCACAAAATACCTGACCCCGAAAAGTTCCAACCCGAAACCCACTACCTGACCATAATGTCGTCCCACCACTATAAGCTTACATAATAAACTATGGCCTACCCGAAGATATGTTTTACAAACCTTCCACCAATAGACCCGTGTTATTGGAGTATAGGACAGTAGTGACAGTGAAGTAGAATAATGTAACGAGTTTTAGGAGAGGTTTTCCAATTTTTACGAAGAAGAAGTTAAGAGAATGACTAGAAGCGACAGATTCTACAATGACGCTGCTAAACAAAATGAATGGATAGAAGAATGTGGAAAAAGATTGAGGAATAAAAGGAAGAAGATGACACAATACTCCAACAATTGAATAAGACTCAAGTCAATATTAGTATATGGTACTTATTACGTTCTTCTCACGGACACAATGGTACCCGTAAACACAGACCCAACCAAAGTCATCTGATATGTTTATGGAGAAAAGAAACAAGTAATCACATTCTCGAAGAAGAACTCCCAATGGAAGGAAGAAACCATAATCGTCTGCTATTCATCAAGGCAGAAATTAAAGGTAAGAAGACCTTCTGTGTAATGGTGGATGATGGATCTTCCATTAATGTGTGCCCGCTAAGGATTCTACCCAGACTAGGCATCCGAGTGGAATAGCTGACCCTTTGTGATATGACAATCAAAACCTATGATGATAGTAAACGGGCAGTAGAAGACACTTTCACGACCATAGCCAAGGTGGGTCCTCTTGAAGACGAGGTCGAGTTCACAGTGATAAACATCCCAACTTCTCCGTTTTGCTCTTAGGAAGGCTCTAGTTTCACAAACTTGGAGGGGTGCCATTGATAGTGCATCAAATGATCGAGTTCATGTATGACAGATAAACCATCACCATTGGGGCTGAGGTACGCAACGCTGTAGCCACTTTGGACATATAACCATTTACAAGGTTCCAAGTGGTAACAGTTTTTGAAGAATGGATAGACTCTAAGGTGGCTGGAATTATGGAGAGTACGAATTACAAGCCCAACACTGGTTTGGGGACGCATGGACAACACATAAGAATACTGTCCGATTTTAAAGGATAGACAACTAGGTAATGGTTAGGATACCACTCGGACGAAGAAATGGCAAAAGTGAAGAACAAATGAAATAAATTGGAGGACTATATCATGATGGCAAAATATCAAGGGACCCTTGAACCATACAAAGTCAATGCCATCATTGTCATAGGCTTCAAAATCTTCACTGATGTATTGGATTGGGAAGAGGATTTGATAATAGAAAGAGAAAAAGGAAGAGAATGACAATGGACTTGAACCGAAGAACAATCAGAGCAGTATGGGAAGAAGAGTTGTTCAAGCTGGAAGACTTAACGCTAGAAGACCCCGCTGCAGTCGAAGAGAAAGAAGATTATGAATACATTTATGTACCAAAACTCTTTAATTATAATCTCGCATCGAAAATTAATCAGATGATTGATTTTGCATATTTGTTTGATTTTTCTTTTTTGGCATACATTATGACATGCATGACATTAGCATATTTGACATTAATTCAACTAAAACAAAAGAACTTAACCTTGGTACATTTGAGCATCCAAAGAATGTATTAATTACAAGTGAGGTAACCCGTGAAGAGAGGAAATAATTAGAAAACCTATTAAGAACATATGTGTAGACATTGTATTTTTACGCATAGCTCGATGATGAGTCTCTTACGGGGATACCCTCTAAAAATCTTGGAAAGTTGCAAGGATGAATGCTGGAAGGGAAAGGAACTCCAGGGAATATAACTAAAAGCCAGTCGGACATCACCTATGTTTGGCCTATCTTATCTCAAATCAGAAATACCGGTCGTATATACACTTGAAACCCTAGATCTAACCGGATATAATGCCAGTGAGTATGTTGATTATCAATCCCTGCAATCACATATCTGATTGATGTTCAGCTGGATATGTACATGACCAACCAAATATATAATTCGAAATACATGTCTAGCTAGACATGTATCGAGCTGTCATCCAGCATGCAGATCTTCAGTTACTGGAATCAAAAGCATAATTATGTTTGCCTGGAGGTACATCCTGAAATGTACTTTCGATCAGACATGAGTCGAGCTGTAGCTTACGTTATAGATCGCTAATCACTAGAGAATGGGAAGAGATCTTGTCCCCCCTTTCCTTTTCAACCATTGCCTTCCTATTCATAGCCTTGCTCTCTCACTACAAAATGACACATTTCCCTCAACTTAGGGATTGGAAGTTATTATTGAAAAACCCAAAAGAAAACCATGCAAAATTCTGAAGCATATAGAGAAAAAGTGAGAGAACCCAATGATCTTTGGAATTCCTTCCCACTGGTGCGAATCCAGTAACTACCTAACATTTAGAGACATCTCCTAAACCAAACTACATAGAAAAATGTACGACTTGAGGGCAACCTGCTTAATAATTATACGTATGTAAGATTCTATTTTTGACATAGTATCTCCGGCCAGACGTACACCACATCTGGCCGGACATGCACACACCCAGCCAAGTATAGATATATCAGGTTGTGTTTACTATTTTCTGTTGTTCATTGGATGCTAAGCTATTTTTATGTTATACTTGTTACCATTATATTATACATGTTTAGTTGCTCCATTCGGCTACTTTAGTTGAATGATATGTATGTATTGATAACTTACTGTTTTAGTTGATAATATGCATGTATTGCTAACTTACTACTTTAGTGGATGATATCTGTGTGTTGTTGATTTACTGTTATCCAACCATGTCATGATTTATTATCATTATTCGCAAACTTTGTTTATTATATGGTCTGTGAAGTATATCCGTCCAGATTTGTCATATGTCTGGCCAAACTTGCCTTATATTTGGCCATATGATCCGTGGTATATAGGATGGAAACCTAGACAAAATTTCTATAGCCGATTCCGAATGGATTGTATTATGGTCCACACTCGGGATACAACTCCACGTACCACTAGGAGATGGCCTTATAAATGTATCAAAAATACGTGTTCTTTATATCTATATTTGAATATCAATGTTTCTGTGATTCTGAGTTACGCGGTATGTCTGACCAGACTTACAGCAAGTACGGTCGTATATTTATGTGATATCTGGCCGTCCATGGTCATATCCGGCAAAGACTCTTCGAGGCCAGGCCCATCAAAAGTATGCATTGTGTTGTGTTATCAATATTTTATTTATTATTGTGGCCTCGTTGTAATTTTGGTTATGTATTTAAGATTTCATATGATTAATTTTCTTTTATTTATTGCATATTTACTTTCATTCATGCGCAAGTCATATGCCTTTAAATTGCTTTTGTGCGTGAAATTGCAATATAATATGTGGGGATATCTCTTTTGAGCGTAAATATTATACTAGTATCAGTAAGGGACCATTATGTACCCAAACACGTTTAAGGTCAGACCTTATGAGGGGTGTAATGCGGCCTTAAATCATTCCAAATGTTTCATATCAATTGTCGACTCTCTTATTCTCCGGTTAGTCCCTCCGTGGATTATATATACTCTCTATGGGTTGAAAGCCCAACACTGTAGTGGTCCCCGACATCATTGGCATGGCGATAAATCCTACTCTGCTCCTATAATTTGCAAAAGTATTTGCCTATTCCTATGAAGACATGTTGGGTGGACAAAAGCATAGCATAGCAAGTGATACCGATGTACCCAAACATGAGGTCTGTAAAGTAAAAAATTCGAAGGATGAGGCCAAAATGGGCTGAAAAGATTTGGGAAGAGGTGAAGAAACAAGTAAAAGTAGGTAGTAAAGTACCCAAAATGGTTGGCTAACATTGTACCAGTTTTAAAGAAGGATGGAAGGGTTAGAATGTGTGTAGACATAGAGACCTTAAGAAAGCATGCCCGAAAGATGATTTCCCCCACCGTAGATAGATGTTCTAGTGGACAGCGCAACCTTGTCAGCCATGTATTCATTTGCATTATGGTTTTTTTGGTATAATCAGATATTCATGGTAGAAGAAGACAAGTATAAAACGGCTTTCATCATAGATTTAGGAACCAATTGCTGTAAAGTAATGCCCTTTGGATTGAAGAATGCATGGGATACTTATCAAAGGATGGCCACTACTCTATTTCATAACTTGATACATAAGGAGGTCGAGGTATGCTTGGACGACATGATGCACAAGTCAGAAACTCGAGAATGACACTTTGCTCCATGAGAGAAATTCCTTCAAAGAGTGGATATGTACGATCTCAGGCTCAAGCCTAAGAAGTGCATATTCAGGGTTATTTCCGGAAACTTGTTAGGATATATATAGTAGGCACCTAAGGGATAGAAATGGATACAGGAAAGGTCAAGGCAATAACATAAATGTCTGCACCCAAGAGGGTTCAGAAAGAAGTAAGAGCATTTTTTTTATGAAAGATACAATACATTAGTTGGTTCATCGCCAAGTTGATATCAGTATGTGAAACGATATTTAAACTACTCAGGAAGGAATAGCCCATGGAGTGGAATGAGCAATGTCGAGAGGCATTTGAAACGATCAAAAAATATTTGACCAATCCACCAGTCTTGAGACCTCATAGGCTTGGAAAACCCCATTGTCATATAGCAATAGATACTGAAGCACTGGGAGCAATGCTGGTACAATAGGATGATACAGGGGTAGAGCACATAGTCTATTATCTTAGAAAGAAGATGTTACCCAATGTTTAACGGTAGTATGGGCCTCCAGAAAGCTGAGACACTATTTCCAATCCTAGAAGATACAAGTAGTCACCAAAGAGAAATCGTTGATGACATGAATCCAGCAACGCAAGGAACAAATGACATGAATCCAACAACTCAAGGAACATTAGATCCTTTGCAATTGCCAACAGGTCCAATCACACGCCAAAGAGCTAAGAAGATCAGAGACCCAATGGCTGGGCCAGCGCAGAATGCCATGGTTGAGTGTGACAGAAAGCTCCGGGGCATATTGGCGTCACATGAGGGCTTCAATGGAGTGGGTCCAAAGCTATTTCACTTGACCCAAGTCATACCAGAGTAACGCACTAGCAATCTTGAAGTCGAGTATATTTTTAAATGATCAAGCCGATTCAAGCCCGACACTAAATATTCGGCCAAGACAAGACTTATTGGACTTTATGACACATCATTATGCCTTTATACATGGAAGCCACGAATTTGGAGGACTTTTGGTGCAAGGAAACAACTTTAGACAAATTTGGAAAAGTTTTCCACATTTGTTGACTTTTATGATTTTGTGTTTTTACTTTAGACTTTTTTGGCAAAGTTATTTATTAAGTCTTTGTTTGTTATTGATTAAGTCTTTGTTTCTTTTGACTTTGTGTTTGTTATTAAATGTCTATTAAGGGCATGGCCATTTAATAGCCATAATTAGCAACTTAGGGTGTTTTGGTCATTTTGCACCCATTAGGGTTTCTTTCATTGTACTATTTAAACTCATATCATCTTAATGAGAAGCTAATCACCAAATTTCGAATTTCATCTTCATTTTGAAGTCTTGGCTATTGCCTAAATTGCTCAAGGGAGGGATTCCCCTTTTCTCATACAATCGACTTATCTAGGGCGTGGCAACCTTAGTGGCGTCTCCGTGCTAGCAGAACACTTCAAGGAATCATCTTAAAGGTTCTCAAAGACAAGTTATTTGTGGGTCTTCTTTGTGGCCTTGGAAGGGTTTTGTTCCTACAAAATCAAATTCGCGGTTCTTGGGGTTCTGTCCGTTGCGAGGGGTTTGCTTGGCCTAATCCTCCAAGTGAGTTCCGCGTCATTTGGTATCAGAGCTTAGGGTTCCAAGGTCTGATTTTTCTATCTTTACTTTGTGTTTTTTTGATTTAGTCTTTATTGTGTTTGTTGGTCATCAAGATACTTGTTCATCTTGATTCTTAGTTTTTGTTGGATCTTGTTGTTTCTTGCTGTTTCTTGTTTATTTGTGATCAATAGCATGAATAACATTCTGCCTTTGAGTGTTTTTGATTGATCATGAGTATTTCTTCATGTTCTAGTTTCGGTCTTTGAGTCAAAATTAGAGCTTTATTTTCTTTACTTAAATCAAGTTTTTATTTGTTAATTGTATGTTACTAGGACGTGTTCAACATTGTTATTAAGTTATTTGTGTTAAAAAAAAGGAATCAGGTCAGATTTGAAAAAAAAAAAAAGTAAGTGAGACAAAACAGTAGAGAGTGATTACAAGATTGGCTAAGTGTCACATTGAGTGCTTGCTTGTTTGTTTGCGCATTTCGCTAACTCATTTTTTTTCTTATTCCGTGCTCTTTAGCTTAAGTTTCTTTGATTGAGTCTTCATGATTACTATTCTTATTCGCATTATTCCACCTACCCTATATACATTATTGGTTCTTGTTGTTTATGCTAGATTGAAGATTACACATTGTTGTGAACTTTGGGTAAGTCATATTCACATCATATTGAGTGTAAACACGAGTGGAGTGATACATATTTGAGTGTAAACACGTGAGCTTGTGAGATTGTGAGGTTCTGAGGATATCTAATTATTTTCACATATTGTTACTTCTAATCTGTTTGTTGAAGCTTTGAGATGGCAGGTACTAGCTTGACAGTGGATGAAAAACTTGAGGCTTTAGAAAGGAAAGCTTTTGATAAGTTATCCAGGGAAGTAGAGACTAATCGAACAGGCAGTGTTCCCCAGACCACCACCTCGACATATACCACCACCTCAGAATGTGGCACCACGACGGGTACCACCAGATGAAGAAGAAGCTGAAAATGAGTTTGATGATTCTGATGATCTTAATGATGTGGAGGAGAGATTTCATCTAGGGCCTGATAGGAGGCCTAATAGGAGGTTTGATAGGAGGGATAGGCGGTTTGATGGTAGAGGTGCATTTAATGACAGACGTGAGGATTATGACAGGAGGGGTTATAGTAGACATGGTGATGTTGATGGTGATTTGAGCAGCATCAAGATCAAAATACCAAACTTCTGAGGCAAGAATGATCCATAAGCATATTTAGAGTGGGAGAAGAAAATAGAATTGATTTTCAATTGTCATCATTACTCAGATGAGAAGAAGATCAATCTAGCAGTCATGGAATTCACAGATTATGCTATGATTTGGTGGGATCAGATTGTCACCAACCGAATGAGGAATTATGAGAGGCCAATTCAGACATGGGAAGAACTTCGAGGTCTCATGAGGAAACGATTTATACCCAGCCATTACTACCGAGAGTTGTATCAGAAACTACAACATTTGTATCAGGGGACCAAGAGTGTAGAGGATTATTATACTGAGATGGAGGTTGCAATGATCAGGGCGAATGTAGTGGAGGATGCAGAGGCTACTATGGCACGGTTTTTAGGGGGCTTGAATAGAGAGATTGCCAACATGGTGGAGTTGCATCATTATATTGATTTGGAGGATATGCTTCACATAGCTGTCAAGGTAGAAAGGCAACTCAAGAAGAAGTCTACATCCAGATTTGGTACTCAGACTACTTCTACATGGAAGGGGAAATAGGTTCCTAATGATCGACAAGATGGAGGCTTTAACAAGCCAAAGGCTGAACCTGGTGCCAAGGGTAAAGAAGTTGCAGAACCAAGCAAGGCTAGAACGAAACCTGAAGGTACAACACCAAAGACAAGGGACATCAAGTGTTTCAAGTGTTTGGGCATGGGACACTATTCTTCACAGTGCCTCAATAGGCGCACCTTAGTGATTGATAAGAAGAGTGGTGAAGTACATTCTACTGACAGTGAGGTTGAGGTTGATGATGATGAGCCTGAGATTGAGGATACTAGTGACAAAGAGGGAGCTGCATACCCGCTGGATAACTTGTCCTTAGTTGTCAAGCGTGTTTTGAGTGCACAAATTGTTGAGGATGAGAGTGATCAACAGAGGGAGAACATATTTCATACCAGATGTCGTGTGAATGGTAAAGGGTGTAGTCTGATCATTGACGGGGGCAGTTGTGCTAATGTCGCAAGTACGACTTTAGTTGAGAGGTTGGGATTAGATTGCTTGAAGCATCCTAAGCCTTATAAGTTACAGTGGTTAAATGATTGTGGCGAGATAAAGGTGAGAAAGCATGTGTTATTGAGCTTTACCATTAGGCCATACCCGGATGATGTCCTATGTGATGTGATACCGATGCATGCAGGACATATTCTTTTGGGCAGGCCGTGGCAGTTTGATAGGAAAGTTATTCACGATGGGTTCAAGAATAAGTATTCCTTTCAACATAAGGGAAAACCCATTACCTTGTACCCACTCACACCAAAGCAAGTCCACGAGGATCAAGTCAAGTTGCAACTTGAGAGAGATTGAGAGATTGAGAGTGCAAACACAGCCTTGGGGAAAACACGTGAGGGGAGTGTGACCGAACCTAGTAAGGAAAATAAGGCAAAGGCGTGAGTGTTTCCAAGGGGAGTGTGAGTGCACTTAAGGGGGAAACAAAAGGGCGAGTGAAAAAAAGCTTTTACATGGGTGAAGGTGAAGCAATGAAAGCTTTTAAGGCTAGCAAGCTTATGCTTTTGTTGGTCTACAAGGAACACCGTATTTGTATTGCTAACACTGACCATTTGCTTCCTGTGTTCATTTCATCTCTTTTGCAGGAATTCAGTGATGTGCTGACAGAGGACATTCCTAGTGGGCTTCCACCCATTAGAGGTATTGAGCACCAGATAGATTTCTTACCTGGCGTAGTCATTCCCAACAGACCAGCCTACCGAAGTAATCCGGAGGAGACGAAGGAACTTCAGAAGCAAATGAGGGAGTTGATGGAGAAAGGGTATGTTAGAGAAAGTATGAGTCCCTGTGCGGTACCAGTTCTTCTAGTTCCTAAGAAAGATGGGTCGTGGCGTATGTGCGTCGATTGTTGAACAATCAACAATATAACGGTAAAGTATCGTCACCCAATTCCTAGACTAGATGACATGTTGGATGAATTGCATGGTTCCAAAGTTTTTAGTAAGATTGATTTAAAGAGTGGATACCATCAAATTCGCATGAGAGAGGGAGATGAGTGGAAAACTGCATTTAAGACCAAGTATGGCTTGTATGAATGGTTAGTTATGCCATTTGGTCTTACAAACGCACCTAGCACGTTTATGAGATTGATGAATCATGTTATGCGTGCTTTTATAGGTAAGTTTGTTGTAGTTTATTTTGATGACATATTAGTTTACAGTAAAACATTAGATGAGCATGTTACACATTTGAAGCATGGTCTTGAAGTGTTGAGACAGGAAAAAATGTATGCTAACTTTGGTAAGTGCACTTTTTGTATGGATAGGATTGTTTTCCTCGGTTTTGTTGTAAGTGCAGAGATGGCATCGAAGTTGATGTAGAGAAGGTGAAGGCGATTCAGGATTGGCCTACACCAACGACAGTGACAGAAGTTAGAAGCTTCCATGGATTAGCAAGCTTCTACCGCAGATTTGTTAAAGACTTCAGTAGTATTGCTGCACCACTGACTGAAGTAGTGAAGAAAACTGTTGGTTTCAAATGGGGAGAAGAGCAGGAGCGTGCATTCCAGGATCTTAAAATGAAGTTATATAGTGCACCAGTTTTGGCGCTACCCAATTTTGAAAAGACATTTGAGATTGAGTGTGATGCATCTGGAATAGGCATTGGAGCTGCTCTTATGCAAGAAAAGCGACCAATAGCTTACTTTAGTGAGAAGCTGAATGGAGCAGTTTTGAGGTACCCCACATATGACAAGGAGTTTTATGCGCTAGTGAGAGCCCTTGAGACTTGGCAGCATTATTTGTGGCCTCGAGAATTTGTGATCCATACTGATCATGAATCATTGAAGCACTTGAAAGGCCAAGGTAAGTTGAACAAATGACACACAAAGTGGTTGGAGTTCATTGAGACATTTCCATACGTAATTCGCTACAAACAAGGTAAGGAAAACATTGTCGCTGATACACTATCGCGAAGGTATGCTTTACTTACTTCATTGAGTGCAAGAATGCTTGGGTTTGAATTTATTAAAGAACTTTATGCAAATGATACTGACTTTAGTACCATCTATGCTGCATGTGAAAAGTCTACCTTTAATAAATTCTATCAACATGACAGGTTTCTGTTTAAGGAGAATAGATTATGCATTCTTGTTTGTAGTATGCTTGAGTTGTTAGTTAGAGAAGCGCATGGGGGAGGTTTAATGGGGAGCTTTGGCATTTCTAAGACCTTAGGGGTATTGAGTGAACATTTTTATTGGCCTAAAATGCGGAGAGATATTGAGCGTTTGTGTGATAAATGCTTGATTTGTAAAAAGGCTAAATCTAAGGTTATGCCTCATGGGTTGTATACACCGTTGCCTATACCTAGTGAGCCGTGGGTAGATGTATCAATGGACTTTATATTAGGTTTACCTAGGACTAGACATGGTAGAGATTCCATCTTTGTAGTGGTTGATAGGTTCAGTAAGATGGCACACTTTATAGCATGTCATAAAACTGATGATGCCACTAACATTGCTGACTTATTCTTTAGAGAAGTGGTACGACTCCATGGAATTCCACGGAGTATAGTTTCATATCGTGATGTTAAATTCCTTAGTCACTTTTGGAAAGTTTTATGGGGTAAGTTAGGAACAAAATTTTTGTATTCTACTACTTGTCATCCCCAAACTGATGGACATACTGAAGTGGTTAATAGGACTTTGACTCAGTTATTGCGTACTATTGTCTCTAAGAACTTGAAAACTTGGGAGGATTGTTTGCCTTTTGTTGAATTTGCATATAATCGTAGCATTCATTCTTCCACATCTTATTCACCATTTGAAATTGTTTATGGTTTTCAACCACTAACTCCATTAGATTTGTTACCATTGCCTGTTGATGAGCATGCATGGTTAGATGGAAAAAAGAAAGCAGATTTGGTGAAACACATACATGAGAAAGCAAGAGAGCACATACAACGAAAGAATGAACAATATGCTTATCATGCCAACAAGGGAAGAAAATGTGTGGTATTTCAACTTGGAGATTGGGTTTGGGTACACATGCGAAAGGAAAGATTTCTTGAACAGCGTAAATCCAAGCTACAACCGAGAGGGGATGGTCCATTTCAAGTCTTGGAACAGATTAATGACAATGCATACAAGCTGGATTTACAAGGTGAGCATAATGTGTCTGCGACATTTAATGTTTCTAACTTAACTCTTTTTTATGCAGGTACAGATTCAAGGTCGAATCCTTTTCAAGAGGGAGGGAATGACATGAATCCAGCAACTCAAGGAACAAATGACATGAATCCAACAACTCAAGGAACATTAGATCCTTTGGAATTGCCAACAGGTCCAATCACACGCCAAAGAGCTAAGAAGATCAGAGACGCAATGGCGGGGCTAGCGCAGAATTCCATGGTTGAGTGTGACAGAAAACTCCGGGGCATATTGGCGTCACATGAGGGCTTCAATGGAGTGGGTCCAAAGCTATTTCACTTGACCCAAGTCATATCAGAGTAACGCACTAGCAATCTTGAAGTCGAGTATATTTTTTACGGATCAAGCCGATTCAAGCCCGACACTAAATATTCGGCCAAGACAAGACTTATTGGACTTTATGACACATCATTATGCCTTTATACATGGAAGCCACGAATTTGGAGGACTTTTGGTGCAAGGAAACAACTTTAGACAAATTTGGAAAAGTTTTCCAAATTTGTTGACTTTTATGATTTTGTGTTTTTACTTTAGTCTTTTTTAGCAAAGTTATTTATTAAATCTTTGTTTGTTATTGATTAAGTCTTTGTTTCTTTTGACTTTGTGTTTGTTATTAAATGTCTATTAAGGGCATGGCCATTTAATAGCCATTAGTTAGCAACTTAGGGTGTTTTGGTCATTTTGCACCCATTAGGGTTTCTTTCATTGTACTATTTAAACTCATTTCATCTTAATGAGAAGCTAATCACCAAATTTCGAATTTCATCTTCATTTTGAAGTCTTGGCTATTGCCTAAATTGCTTAAGGGATGGATACCCATTATCTCATGCAATCGACTTATCTAAGGCGTGGCAACCTTAGTGGTGTCTCTGTGCTAGCAGAACACTTCAAGGATTCATCTTAAGGGTTCTCAAAGACAAGTTATTTGTGGGTCTTCTTTGTGGCCTTGGAAGGGTTTTGTTCCTACAAAATCAAATTCGTGTTTCTTTGGGTTCTGTCCGTTGCGAGGGGTTTGCTTGGCCTAATCCTCCAAGTGAGTTCCGCGTCAGTTGAGATATCTCTAATCAGCACCCTCCCTGGTTGGGAAGTTAGGAAGATGGTAGGTGTTGCTGAATGAGTTTGATATAAAGTACATCAGTAAGAAAGTAATTAAAGAGTGTGTCGTAGCTGAATTCTTATCATAACAACCCATTGAAGGAGACTGGTATGAATTTGAGTTTTCAGAAAAAAAAGTATAGGCAATAGCTATTCAAGGCTAGAAAATGTACATTGACGGAGTTGTAAATTGAAAGGGAGCAGACATCAGAGTCATTCTGGTAACCCCGGACGGTGAAACATTGCCCATGGCTAAGAGGTTAACCTTTGCAGTCACCGACAACATGGTAGAATATGAGGCGTATACATTCTGATTAGAAGCATTGATAGCCTTGGGGGCGGATGATGTAGAAGTTTTTAGAGATTCATTATTGATAATTCACCAGATACGAGAGGATTGGGAGCTAAAGGAAGAAAAGTCCACGCCATATTTATTCCACCTCAAGATTTTGATACATAACATCCCGAGATAAATATTCCAACACCTTCATAGGGAAGAAAACCAAATGGCGGATGCATTGGAAACTCTAGCTTCAACATAGGAGAATTTGAAAAAACTAACCATAAGACCCTTAAAATTGACTACGGCCAACAAGCTCAATCATGAAGTGGGAAGGGAATGGTCATACATATTGAAGGAGGAGATGGAAAGCCATGGTACTATGACATCCAAAACATCTTGGATCGTGGGGAATTTCGAGAAGGAGTTGATAGAAAAGATAGATTAGGCATTCAGAAGTTAGACTCTCAATTCGTCAGTTTGAATGAGACTTGTATAAGCAGCAATCCAATGGAGTACAATTCAAATGCCTAAAAGAAAAAGAAGCCAAGAAGGTGATGGAAGAAGTCCACACATGAATGTATGGGTCACACATAAGTGGGCTTAATTTATCAAGAAAAATAATGAGACAAGGGTTTTATTGGCTGACCATGTAGACAAATTACGCGGAATTGGTAAAATATTGTCATGATTCTCAGGCTATGAAAACTTGAACCACTTACTGCCAATAGAGTTACATGGGTTGTCAGAACATTGGCCATTCTCAACATGGGGTATCTACATGATCGGGGAAATCAAACTGCAAGCAGCCAACAGACACCGATTCATAGTAGTAGTCATAGACTATTTCTCTAAATAGGTAAAGGTCGAGTCCTTCAATGTCACATCTAAACAGATGGTTAAGTTCATAGCAAGAAATATCATATGTCATTATGGGATTCCGCACTATGTGGTAACAGAAAACGGGGTAAAATTTCAAGGAGAAACCAAGGCTATGTTACAGCATTATATGATTGGGTACTACAATTTGTCACCATATAGACCACTAGAAAACGGGGCTGTAGACGCCGCTAACAAACGTCTGAAGAGGATCCTATCAAAGATGATATAAATTTATAAGGATTGGGCAGATAAGCAACCATTTGCATTATAAGGGTATATAACATCGGTCAGAACCATAAAAGAAGCCACACCATATTCTTTAGTGTATGGAATGGAAGCGATTTTGCCAGTAGAGATTGAGTTACAGTCAATATGGGTTATGATAGAGACAAACTTTTTTTTTTGGATAACCGGGGTGTCCGGACCAGCTTATGCACACCTCGACTAATCCCCGGGACCTGTGCCCTGTGCCCTCAGAAGTTTCCCAACACAGATCAGGGTAAGTCGCTAGCTTTTCACACCAGGGGGCATGGCCCCAAGGAAATGCATCTAGTGGGATTCGAACCTTGAACCTTTTTTTTTTTGGATAAAGTAAGTATTATAACCAAAAGAAAACTATACAAGAGCAAATGGGCATACCCCAGGCAACTAGAGAGGACAAGCCCTCCTAGAAGAAAAGCCGAAAGGCTACAAGCAAAATAAGATCAACAGAAGATGTCATCGGGTAAGTGCCAGGATAGGTGAAGCCATTTATTATCATAAGATGGTTTCACCTTCCGTAATAAGCTAGCACGATTCTGAACATCAAAAACAATATCACTAAGAAGAACAGAAACAGACCGAAGAAGCACATCATGAATGTGGGCATTCCTCTCCCTCCAAATATGGTAGACTGACGCTGCAAAAGATAGCCGAACAAGAAGATGACGTAAAGAGGCGTCGGTAAACTAACACATCCACTCAACAGTCTGAAGCCAATCCTGGCATCTTCAATCTAACCCACACATAGCCAGCACAGTCGACCAGACCCTCGAAGAGAAGAAGCACTGGAAGAAAAGATGATCAATGTCCTCACTTGAACAACCACAGAGAATACAACGCGAGCAAGTAGAGATACCAAACCTCATCAAACTATCCTGAGTACAAAGGCCTCCCTGAATAGACATCCAAAACAAAAATGAATGGCCGGGAATGGCCTTCCGGAACCAAACAACTTGAGACCAATGCAACAAGGTTCCCCTTGTCCGCATGGCATTCCAGGCACTATCCACAGAAAATCTCCCACTCTTATCATCCTCCCAAACCAGCTCATCCTCCCTCATACTAGAAGGATTCGAAAGATGGGACCGAGCCAAATCAACAAGGGCAGCAGACCTAGATGGGGGCCATCGCCAAGAAGAATCAGAGATAATGGAAGTAACTGTAGCCATACTATCCAAGCCAGAGTCATAAATCACTCTCTCACCCAACGTGTCCACAATCGGACCCATAGGATGCCAAAAATCAAACCACAATAAAGTCTTCTCACCATTCCCAATCCTAACTCTCATCCGCCACCGGGACCAAGAACGAAGCTCCAAAATCTTACGCCAACTCCAAGAGCAATCTGTAGGACAAGGCACCTCCCAAAAACTTCTCCCCCTCAACAAATAAGAGTGAACCCAATTCGACCAAGAAGAAAGCTGGCCAGAACAAAGAAACCAAATGTGCTTAACAATAGCCGCTCTATTCCAAGTATCCAATCTCTTAATCCCCAGCCCCCCTCATTTAGAGGTAAACAAACTCTACTCCAAGCCACTCTCGCCCCAAAAGAGGTGAGCGCGTTACCCTTCCAAAGAAAAGAACGAAGAATCGTCTCCACCTTCCTAATAACAGACTTAGGAAGAATAAATAAAGAAGACCAATAAACTTGAATGGAGAACAAAACAGACTTAATGAGCTGAAGCTGCCCAGCATAAGAGAGAAACTTACTACTCCAACTCTTAGCACGCATGACAATACGATCCACAAGAGAGGCACAATCTGAGGCCCAGAGTTTAGTAGAAATCAAAGGGACTCCCAAATACCGCACTGGAAGAATCCCTACTTGGAACCCCAAAACATTACGCAGCTGGCCCTGAAAGGTAGAAGTGATACTAGAGGAGAAGAAATGACTTTTAGCTGGATTCGGGATTAAACCTGATAAACCACTGAACTGCCCGAGACAATCCTTGATCAAGGAAACCGAGGATGCATCCGCTTTATAAAAAATCATAAGGTCATCCGTAAAGCGAAGATGAGTGAGATTGTTCTTAGAACACCGCCAGTGGAACCTGAAACCCTGATTAAGAGCCATTTTATGAAGTAAACCTGACAGAACTTCCATAGCCAAAATAAAGAGATAATGAGACATAGGATCACCTTGTCGCAACCCGCGACCCCCAGAGAAAAAACCATGCAACTCTCCATTAATAGACACAGAAAACCTAGTAGAAGTCATACACTCCTGA
This sequence comes from Zanthoxylum bungeanum, assembly GCA_019454045.1. Classification (NCBI taxonomy): domain Eukaryota; kingdom Viridiplantae; phylum Streptophyta; class Magnoliopsida; order Sapindales; family Rutaceae; genus Zanthoxylum; species Zanthoxylum bungeanum. The sequence continues at coordinate 271,919 of SKCR01024864.1, read as the reverse complement.
ATCCAACCCACCATCCTCTCTGGAATACCAACAGTCCGCAAAACCTCAACTAAAAAGTCCCAACGAACAGTGTCATAAGCTTTCATCAAGTCAATCTTAAGAGCACATCTCAGGGAACCACCAGTCCGATGATAATTCCGAACCAATTCCTGACACAAAAGAATTTTGTCGCTGATACGCCTACCCGCAACAAAAGCAAATTGATTATGACTGATCATAGATGGAAGGATAACTTTGATCCTATTCGCAATAAGCTTAGCAATACACTTGTAAATAGTGTTGCAATAAGAAATAGGCTGATAATCATTAACTTGGGAAGGGTTGGGAATCTTAGGAATCAAAGCAGTAGAAGTAGTATTAACCTGCCTCAAGAGACGCCCAGAGGAAAAGAAAGAGTGAATAGCACAAAGGACATCATCCCCTACAACACTCCAAGACTTCTTAAAGAAACCCGAATTAAACCCATATGGGCCTGGAGCTTTATTGTCCTTCAGCGTGAACAAGACAGCCTTAATCTCCTCATCCGAAACCTCCCGGGTAAGAGTCTCACTCTGCTCAGCAGTCACATATATAGTAATAGCAGATCGAAGGGCAACCCTATCAATATCCTGCTGACAGTGCTGGGGGACCCAAAAGGGTCTCAAAAAAAGAAACAATCTCATCTCTAACCAAAACATCATCCTCCACACGGGTCCCATCCTCCTTAGTGATAGAAGTAATCTTGCTACGGCCGTGAAAACTCTTCATAGCAGTAAAGAAGAATTTAGTATTCTGATCCCCAAGGTTTAGCCACTGAACACGAGATTTCTGTCTATTGAAGTCTTCCTCAGCTCGACTCATGTCACCATACCGTAACGAAAGACTAGCTTCTTCAGCTAATAGAGCAGGGTCACTAGGGCACTCATGTAAAGCACACTGCACTCTATCCAACTCCCTCCTAATCTCCAAAACCCTACACGAAATCTTAGAGAAATGCTCAACATTAATCTTCTTCAAGGCCAACTTAACACTCTTCAGTTTACAACATAAACGGAACATCGGAGTACCATGAACATCAATATCCCAAGCCCTAGCCACAACAGAGAGAAAATCGAGATGATCAACCCAAAAATCAAAGAATTTGAAGGGAATTTTCCTCTTAGGGAGCTCTGCAAGTTTAACTACCATAGGAGAATGATCTGCAATCCGGGGGGAAGAAAGCGGGCAGAAGAACTCGGGAAGAGACACTCCCAAGAAGAATTAACGAGAACTCGGCTGAAGGACCAGACGCTTGAGCGCACACTAAGGCACCAACCGAAGAACAAGAAACTAGAGAGTTCACCAGATCCGACGAAGAACCAGAAAGCACAGAACGAGAACTTTGAATCGAAAAAGCTTCATTGGACAAATGATCAAATGGAGCCATACGTTCAATAGATTTGACGGCCAAACGACCCCCAATAAAACGATGGGCCCCAAAATCGGCAAACTGGAAACCGGCATCGGCGAACCAGAACGGAATGGAGAAATAGGGAAAGAAAGCACGGGTAAGGAGAGGTCACGGCAGGACAAAAAACAAGGATAGGAGGAAGGCGGTTACTATAGGACGAGAGGAAAAACCAAAGTTTAAAGGGTCAAAGGATTTATAAAAAGGAAAAGAGGAAAGAACAGATAGTTTGTTTCCGATTTGGTAGAAGACCAAAAGAGATTAAGGCTCACGGCGATCTAAGACGGGAATCGCCGAGAGGGAAGGGAAAGTTGAGAGCATTTTAGGTCTGAGCTTTCTGACGATATATGCCTCCCCCATGGAACCGAACCTTGAACCTGAGAGGGAGCAAACCACTCAAGCCCAAAGTTTTTACCACTGAGACAACCCCTTGGGGTTAATAGAGAGAGATAGACTTGCCTGAACAAGAATAGGCCGAGAAGAGGTTCAAATAGCTGGCTATGCTAGATGAAAAGAGGATGAGGGCGCTTATCACACCTACTTGTACTAGAAGAGAGTAGCTTGAGCCTTCAACAAAAATGTCAAGCCCATAAAGATTAAAGAAGGGGATCTGGTATTGATACAATCAAGATAATTAACAATGGATCTAAGGGGAAAGTTCAGGCCCAATTGGGAATGGCCTTATTTGGGTAAGAGGATCTTGAAAAATGGGATGGTGCGATTGTCGGATTTGGAAGGAAATGAGTTCACAAAACCCATCAACCTGGACAGGCTAAATAAATACTTTGCATAAAAAAATAAGCTCATTATGATGAAAATCTGCAAATGACAGGCTAAATTTGGATCGCTAATTTTGTTGAATCAAGTACGCAAATGAATTCGGATATTACTAATGATTTTCTACTTGACTCTACATATGTATTGGAAGACGATGGAGAGATACAAAACTTGGAAAAACTGGGAACACTGGAAGAAGGAAAGCACGAGGAAGTACCCAAATTGGAGCTAAAAGCTTTGCCAAAAGGAATCAAGCACGAGGAAGCAAACCCCTCGCAACGGACAGAACCCCAATAATCACGAATTTGATTTTGTAGGAACAAAACCCTTCCAATGCCACAAAGAAGACCCACAAAGAACTTGTCTTTGAGAACCCTTAAGATGATTTCTTGAAGTGTTCTGCTAGCATGGAGACGCCACTAAGGTTGCAACGCCTTAGATAAGTCGATTGCATGAGATAAGGGGAATCCCTCCCTTAAGCAATTTAGGCAATAGCCAAGACTTCAAAATGAAGATGAAATTCGAAATTTGGTGATTAGCTTCTCATTAAGATGAAATAAGTTTAAATAGTACAATGAAAGAAACCCTAATGGGTGCAAAATGACCAAAACACCCTAAGTTGCTAACTAATGGCTATTAAATGGCCATACCCTTAATAGACATTTAATAACAAACACAAAGTCAAAAGAAACAAAGACTTAATTAATAACAAACAAAGACTTAATAAATAACTTTGCCAAAAAAGTCTAAAGTAAAAACACAAAATCATAAAAGTCAACAAATGTGGAAAACTTTTCCAAATTTGTCTAAAGTTATTTCATTGCACCAAAAGTCCTCCAAATTCGTGGCTTCCATGTATAAAGGCATAATGATGTGTCATAAAGTCCAATAAGTCTTGTCTTGGCCGAATATTTAGTGTCGGGCTTGAATCGGCTTGATCCGTTAAAAATATACTCGGCTTCAAGATTGCTGGTGCGTTACTCTGGTATGACTTGGGTCAAGTGAAATAGATTTGGACCCACTCCATTGAAGCCCTCATGTGACACCAATATGCCCCGCAGTTGTCTGTCACACTCGAGACCATGACATTCTGCTCTAGCCCCGCCATTGCGTCCCTGATCTTCTTAGCTCTTTGGCGTGTGATTGGACCTGTTGGCAATTGCAAAGGATCTAATGTTCCTTGAGTTGTTGGATTCATGTCATTTGTTCCTTGAGTTGATGGATTCATGTCATTCTCTCTCCCTCTTGAAAAGGATTCGACCTCGAATCTGTACCTGCATCAAAAAGAGTTAAGTCAGAAACATTAAATGTCGCAGACACATTATGCTCACCTTGTAAATCCAGCTTGTATGCATTGTCATTAATTCGTTCCAAAACTTGAAATGGACCATCCCCTCTCGGTTGTAGCTTGGATTTACGCTGTTCAGGAAATCTTTCCTTTCGCATGTGTACCCAAACCCAATCTCCAGGTTGAAATACCACACGTTTTCTTCCCTTATTGGCATGAGAAGCATATTGTTCATTCTTTCGTTGTATGTGCTCTCTTGCTTTCTCATGTATGTGTTTCACCAAATCAGCTTTCTTTTTTCCATCTAACCCTGCATGCTCATCAACAGGCAATGGTAACAAATCTAATGGAGTTAGTGGTTGAAAACCATAAACAATTTCAAATGGTGAATAAAATGTGGAAGAATGAATGCTACGATTATATGCAAATTCAACAAAAGGCAAACAATCCTCCCCAAGTTTTCAAGTTCTTAGAGACAATAGTACGCAATAACTGAGTCAAAGTCCTATTAACCACTTCAGTCTGTCCATCAGTTTGGGGATGACAAGTAGTAGAATACAAAAGTTTTGTTCCTAACTTACCCCATAAAACTTTCCAAAATTGACTAAGGAATTTAACATCACGATCTGAAACTATACTCCGTGGAATTCCATGGAGTCGTACCACTTCTCTAAAGAATAAATCAGCAATGTTAGTGGCATCATCAGTTTTATGACATGCTATAAAGTGTGCCATCTTACTGAACTTATCAACCACTACAAAGATGGAATCTCTACCATACCTAGTCCTAGGTAAACCCAATATAAAGTCCATTGATACATCTACCCACGGCTCACTAGGTACAGGCAACGGTGTATACAACCCATGAGGCATAACCTTAGATTTAGCCTTTTTACAAATCAAGCATTTATCACACAAACGCTCAATATCTCTCCGCATTTTAGGCCAATAAAAATGTTCACTCAATACCCCTAAGGTCTTAGAAATGCCAAAGTGCCCCATTAAACCTCCCTCATGCGCTTCTCTAACTAACAACTCACGCATACTACAAACAGGAATGCATAATCTATTCTCCCTAAACAGAAACCCGTCATGTTGATATAATTTATTAAATGTAGACTTTTCACATGCAGCATAGATGGTACTAAAGTCAGTATCATTTGCATAAAGTTCTTTAATAAATTCAAACCCAAGCATTCTTGCACTCAATGAAGTAAGTAAAGCATACCTTCGCGATAGTGCATCAGCGACAATGTTTTCCTTACCTTGTTTGTAGCGAATTACATATAGAAATGTCTCAATGAACTCCAACCACTTTGCGTGTCGTTTGTTCAACTTACCTTGACCCTTCAAGTGCTTCAATGGTTCATGATCGGTATGGATCACAAATTCTCGAGGCCACAGATAATGCTGCCAAGTCTCAAGGGCTCTCACTAGCGCATACAACTCCTTGTCATATGTGGGGTACCTCAAAACTGCTCCATTCAGCTTCTCACTAAAGTAAGCTATTGGTCGCTTTTCTTGCATAAGAACAGCTCTAATGCCTATTCCGGATGCATCACACTCAATCTCAAATGTCTTTTCAAAATTGGGTAGCGCCAAAACTGGTGCACTACATAACTTCATTTTAAGATCCTGGAATGCACGCTCATGGTCTTCTCCCCATTTGAAACCAACAGTTTTCTTCACTACTTCAGTCAGTGGTGCAGCAATACTACTGAAGTCTTTAATAAATCTGCGGTAGAAGCTTGCTAATCCATGGAAGCTTCTAACTTCTGTCACTGTCGTTGGTGTAAGCCAATCCTGAATCGCCTTCACCTTCTCTACATCAACTTCGATGCCATCTGAACTTACAACAAAACCAAGGAAAACAATCCTATCCATACAAAAAGTGCACTTACCAAAGTTAGCATACAGTTTTTCCTGTCTCAACACTTCAAGAACATGCTTTAAATGTGTAACATGCTCATCTAATGTTTTACTGTAAACTAAGATGTCAACAAAATAAACTACAACAAACTTACCTATAAAAGCACGCATAACATGATTCATACAAGCCATACTTGGTCTTAAATGCAGTTTTCCACTCATCTCCCTCTCTCATACGAATTTGATGGTATCCACAATTTAAATCAATCTTACTAAAAACTTTGGAACCATGCAATTCATCCAACATGTCATCTAGTCTAGGAATAGGGTGATGATACTTTACCCGTTATATTGTTGATCGCTCGACAATCAACGCACATACGCCACGACCCATCTTTCTTAAGAACTAGAAGAACTAGTACCGCACAGGGACTCATACTTTCTCTAACATATCATTTCTCCATCAACTCCCTCACTTGCTTCTGAAGTTCCTTCGTCTCCTCCGGATTACTTCGGTAGGCTGGTCTGTTGGGAATGACTGCTCCAGGTAAGAAATCTATCTGGTGCTCAATACCTCTAATGGGTGGAAGCCCACTAGGAATGTCCTCTCTCAGCACATCACTGAATTCCTACAAAAGAGATGAAATGGACACAGGAATCAAAGGGTCAGTGTTAGCAATACAAATACGGTGTTCCTTGTAGACCAACAAAAGCATAAGCTTGCTAGCCTTAAAAGCTTTCCTTGTTTCACCTTCACCCATGTAAAAGCTCTTTTTCACTCGCCCTTTTGTTTCCCCCTTAAGTTCACTCACACTCCCCTTGGAAACACTCACGGCCTTTGCCTTATTTTCCTTACTAGGTTCGGTCACACTCCCCTCACATATTTCCCCAATGCTGTGTTTGCACTCTCAATCTCTCTATCTCTTTCAAGTTGCAACTTGACTTGATCCTCGTGGACTTGCTTTGGTGTGAGTGGGTACAAGGTAATGGGTTTTCCCTTATGTTGAAAGGAATACTTATTCTTGAACCCATCGTGAATAACTTTCCTATCAAACTGCCACAGCCTGCCCAAAAGAATATGTCCTGCATGCATCGGTATCACATCACATAGGACATCATCCGTGTATGGCCTAATGGTAAAGCTCAATAACACCTGATTTGTCACCTTTATCTCGCCACAATCATTTAACCACTGCAACTTATAAGGCTTGGGATGCTTCAAGCAATCTAATCCCAACCTCTCAACTAAAGCCGTACTTGCGACATTAGCACAACTGCCCACATCAATGATCATACTACACCCTTTACCATTCACACGGCATCTGGTATGAAATATGTTCTCCCTCTGTTGATCACTCTCATCCTCAACAATTTGTGCACTCAAAACATGCTTGACAACTAAGGACAAGTTATCTAGCGGGTATGCAACTCCCTCTTTGTCACTAGTATCCTCAATCTCAGGCTCATCATCATCAACCTCAACCTCACTGTCAATAGACTGTACTTCACCACTCTTCTTATCAATCATTAAGGTGTGCATGTAAGGGCACTGTGAAGAATAGTGTCTCATGCCCAAACACTTGAAATATTTGATGTCATTTGTCTTTGGTGTTGTACCTTCAGGTTTCGTTCTAGCCTTGCTTGGTTCTGCAACTTCTTTACCATTGGCACCAGGTTCAGCCATTGGCTTGTTAAAGCCTCCATCTCGTCGATCATTAGGAACCCATTTCCCCTTCCATGTAAAAGTAGTATGAGTACCAAATCTGGATGTAGACTTCTTCTTGAGTTGCCTTTCTACCTTGACAGCCATGTGAAGCATATCCTCCAAATCAACATAATGATGCAACTCCACCATGTTGACAATCTCTCTGTTCAAGCCCCCTAAAAATCGTGCCATAGTAGCCTCTGCATCCTCCACTACATTCGCCCTGATCATGGCAACCTCCATCTCAGTATAATAATCCTCTACACTCTTGGTCCCCTGATACAAATGTTGTAGTTTCTGATACAACTCTCGGTAGTAATGGCTGGGTATAAATCGTTTCCTCATGAGACCTCGAAGTTCTTCCCATGTCTGAATTGGCCTCTCATAATTCCTCATTCGGTTGGTGACAATCTGATCCCACCAAATCATAGCATAATCTATGAATTCCATGACTGCTAGATTGATCTTCTTCTCATCTGAGTAATGATGACAATTGAAAATCAATTCTATTTTCTTCTCCCACTCTAAATATGCTTCTAGATCATTCTTGCCTCGAAGGTTTGGTATTTTGATCTTGATGCTGCTCAAATCACCATCAACATCACCATGTCTACCGTAACCCCTCATGTCATAGTCCTCACACCTGTCATCAAATGCACCTCTACCATCAAACCGTTTATCCCTCCTATCATTCCTCCTATCAAACCTTCTATTAGGCCTCCTATCAAGCCCTGGCTGAAATCTCTCCTCCACATCATTAAGATCGTCAGAATCATCAAACTCATTTTCAGCTTCTTCTTCATCTGGTGGTACCCGTCGTGGTGCCACATTCTGAGGTGGTGGTATATGTCGAGGTGGTGGTCTGGAAACACTGCCTGTTCGATTACTCTCTACTTCCCTGGATAACTTATCAAAAGCAGCATTAATGTTTTCCATCATATCCATGAATTTCCTTTCTAAAGCCTCAAGTTTCTCATCCACTGTCAAACTAGTACCTGCCATCTCAAAGCTTCAACAAAAAGATTAGAAGTAACAATATGTGAAAATAATTAGATATCCTCACAATCACAATCTCACAAGCTCACGTGTTTACACTCAAATATGTATCACTCTACTCGTGTTTACACTTAATATGATGTGAATATGACTTACCCAAAGTTCACAACAATGTGTAATCTTCAAGCTAGCATAAACAACAAGAACCAATAATGTATATAGGGTAGGTGGAATAATGCGAATAATAATAGTAATCACGAAGACTCAATCAAAGAAACTTAAGCTAAAGAGCACGGAATAAGAAAAAAAATGAGTTAGCGAAATGCGCAAACAAACAAACAAGCAAGCACTCAATGTGACACTTAGCCAATCTTGTAATCACTCTCTACCGTTTTGTCTCACTTACTTTTTTTTTTTTACTCTTTTCTCTTTTCACTCCTTTCTTTTACCTCTCACACTCACAAGTGTATACAAAGCAAATGAAATACAATGTAAATATCAATATTTCAAGAGGTAGCAAGTAAAACTTGCTTGGATATACACGAAATTAGTGCAAATTTGGTGCACTCAACCTCACTTCACTTGATTCTTCAACATCAACAACACAAATCAGCAAAGGTACACTATGTATAACTCACGACAATTATCAACTTCATGCATTTCAATTTGTTTCATCATTCATTCACTCACTTTCATCACCAATGCACTCAAACACTCTTTCTTTTCACTCAAACTCACAAGATCACAGGAATGCAAATAAGCAAGTTCATGCAAATGCCAAGATGAATGATGTCAATTCTGATTTTTGCAAAGTTGATATGAATAATACTTATGGAAACAACACTAATTGCACGTATTCAACAATAGAAAGACAAGATATGTCAACAAATCTCACATAGTCAAATCTGACCTGATTCTTTTTTTTTTTCAAATCTGACCTGATTCTTTTTTTTTTTTTTAACACAAATAACTTAATAACAATTTTGAACACGTCCTAGTAACATACAATTAAAAAATAAACACTTGATTTACGTAAAGAAAATAAAGCTCTAATTTTGACTCAAAGACCGAAACTATAGAACATGAAGAAATACTCATGATCAATAAAAAACACTCAAAGGCAGAATGTTATTCATGCTATTTTGATCACAAATAAAGAAGAAACAGCAAGAAACAACAAGATCCAACAAAAACTAAGTCGATTGCATGAGATAAGGGGAATCCCTCCCTTAAGCAATTTAGGCAATAGCCAAGACTTCAAAATGAAGATGAAATTCGAAATTTGGTGATTAGCTTCTCATTAAGATGAAATGAGTTTAAATAGTACAATGAAAGAAACCCTAATGGGTGCAAAATGACCAAAACACCCTAAGTTGCTAACTAATAGCTATTAAATGGCCATGCCCTTAATAGATATTTAATAACAAACACAAAGTCAAAAGAAACAAAGACTTAATCAATAACAAACAAAGACTTAATAAATAACTTTGCCAAAAAAGTCTAAAGTAAAAACACAAAATCATAAAAGTCAACAAATGTGGAAAACTTTTCCAAATTGTCTAAAGTTGTTTCCTTGCACCAAAAGTCCTCCAAATTCGTGGCTCTCATGTATAAAGGCATAATGATGTGTCATAAAGTCCAATAAGTCTTGTCTTGGCCGAATATTTAGTGTCGGGCTTGAATCGGCTTGATCCGTTAAAAATATACTCGGCTTCAAGATTGCTGGTGCGTTACTCTGGTATGACTTGGGTCAAGTGAAATAGCTTTGGACCCACTCCATTGATGTAACATCCCGCCTAGGCCAGGATGTTACCGGCAGGAGACAGGAGAACCCATCTCCATAAGCCTCTGATTCTGACGAAATTTCGGCATGATGTATTCGTAACATCATGCAACCTGGCATGTAGCCAGCATTCATATACAACAAGAACATAAAGATCTCGGCCTCAGGCCGGTATCCTCAACATCAATGTAATCATCAACAAGGCCTCATGCCTGAACTCAATAAACAAAAATGCAAATACTTGGCCTCCGGCCAGGGCTCAAATAAAATCTACACTATTACATAACCCTTACTTATATGATACAAATGCAAAATACAATACAAAGGGCCGTGAGGACCCATAACTTGGCCCAGGACTCAAGACTCTCTATTAACTACAAATTGGGGCGATCCACTGTCTTCAAAGTCTTCACCAAACTTTTGCTACTGACTTGCAAAACTACAACCGAAAAGGTGTGAGTCATATTGGCTCAGTAAGCAACCATGCAAATAACTATGAGGTCTAAGTTAATTAACTATTTCCTAACCATTTCACAAATGTGTTACTTTAGCTGATCATCAGGTGATACTCCTATTTACTTTATCCGTTACCAAACATCTGTAAACCATAGGTAATTATATATCTTAAGTTTCTATGTCGCAATTACATAAGACTCATCATTCTTTTGCTGTGCTACACTGATTCTTAATTACTTACCATACTCTTTGCTAACCTGATTCAGATATTCATTATAATCTTCTTTCATTATCTTGAAAGATCATCAAATCGGACTATTTAAAACCTTATTTCTGTAAACTATCTGTATCCAAATGTAACCATTTCATCATGATCTAGCATCCTTATAGTGTGTTCCTTCTAAGCAAGCAAACAACTCGTACAACCATCCTTGATACACATATATTAACATAAGATCATGCTACTATGCACTCGTATCTTACAAATGCTAACTTTATATACATATGTTATGCACAAGGTTAACCATATAATGAATGATCCCAATATTAGGTACTAGCTGAAATGAACAGTGAATATGCTCTCAACTGGGCGATTTGCTTCTTCTCCTTCGTGTATCTGGATCCCTTTGGTCTTCTACCAAATTGATTCTCTCCTCTCAGATCTGGGCTTTTACTAAACTTATTTTCCCCGTGCCTTCTCCTCTTGTTACCCTTTTGTTTCCTCAGATCTATTTTCTTCCCCTTTATTTTTCTTAGATCGGTTTTGGTCTTTTACTCCGGTTTCCCCCCCTTTTTTCTCCTTTCCTTTCTGATTTCGCCTCTTTTGCTCTCCTTATTTTCCCCCTCACCGTTTTTTCATTATGCCTCCATCTGGTCTCCCTATCGTGGGGCCGCGCCTCCCTGGCACTGGCCGTAGAGCTGTTAGGGCTACTTCGTTGGCCTCAAATGCTTCGCAGGTTGTGCTGGGTTCGGTTTGCTCGAAGCCTTCGTCGGATCTCATGGCCTCTCGGCTCCTTCCTCAGCGCCGGCGGCATTGACTTTCTCAGAAGGAGTCGTTTCAACTTCTAGCTTGGTTATTGGTGATAGTGGGTCGGGTGTTATCTCCCCATCTGATTCTGTCTCCGCCGTTGCAGGTGTTCCGGGTCAAGGTGATTTTGGTGTTCCTGCTGGTTGTTCAGGCTCTTATTTGCCTGAGTTTGGTGTTGCTTCTGTTTCGGCCAGCGAATTTTGTGCTCCTGACACTAACATTGTGTGTAGATCTGCCGATTGTTTGGGTGAAGGTGGCATTGATGTGTTGAATAATGAGATTTTGGATTTTGACCCTGGTGTTGTTCGTTCCGTTGAGGGTGTTATTGGACATGGAGTTGGTGGTGGCTCTGCTGGATCGCTTGGTGTCTGGTCTCCGAGTGTTACTACTGGTATTGTTAATTCAATTTTGGTGGGCAATGTTTCTAAGCCAGTAGTGGCTGCTGGCCAAGATGTTGTTGGGAAATCTGGTATTGAGGTGTTGTCATCCTCAGCAGTGGCTGTTTCAGTTGATGCAGAGAATGTGATTTGTGATGCTAAGGTGAATGATTTCCTACCAGTTGTGGTTTCAGACTGTGTTATTGCAGGGGGGTCTGTGGGTTGTTTGGAGAATGGTGTTTCTGGTCCTGGTACTGACCGTAAGAAGGTTGGCTGTGCTCCTGGAGCTAAGGCAGATGTGGGTGTAGTTGGTGTTGGTTCTGATAGGGGTTCTGGTGTTGTAGTTAGCACTGTAGGCAGGTTGGATGCAGTGAGTTTGCTTGGTTCTGTTAATGTAATTGGTGGTGCTGTGAGGCAGATTGATACCCAATTGAATGGTAGAAGAGTGTCCGGTGCTGCCTTGGGTGTGCATAAGGAGGTAGTGCCGGCGAATCTGGTAGTAAAAGATGGGGGTTTTTCTGGTGGTACTAAGAGTTATGCCACTGCCTTGAATGGTTCTGTGGGAGTTGACAGTCTTGATTCGACATTTTCTTCCACTGCTCTACATTATGTTAAACCTAATATTATTGATGGTAAGGTTGTTGTATGCCCACCTGCAGAAGTCTTTGAAGAAGGGAGTGTGTACTGGCAGAATACTTTAGTTGGTTATTTTGTGGGAAAACGTCTACCCTTCCAAACTGTCAATTCTATTGCACACAAGTTATGGGGAAGGATGGGTTTGTTAGAAGTCCTTACGTCCGAGAATGGTTTCTTTTTGTTTAGATTCAATAGCCTTCAAGAGGCTGGTGTGGTGTTGGATGGAGCCCCTTGGCATATGGCTAATAGGCCGTTGGTTTTAAAACTTTGGCATTCTAATTTATCTTTGACTAAGGAGGATTTGTTCAAGGTCCCGGTCTGGCTCAAACTGTTTGACCTTCCTTTTTCTTTATGGACGGCGAAAGGGATTAGCTGTGTGGCAAGTGCAGTTGGGAAACCTCTCAATGTTGACCATATTACCCAGTCCAGGAAACGTCTCAGCTTTGCTCGTGTTTGTGTTGAGATTGATGCTCGGAGTCCCCTTATCGAGGAGATTGTGTTCCAATACCCTAATGGCATTAGGGTTCCTATTAGGGTTGAGTTTGAATGGGTTCCTGTGAAATGTTCTACTTGTGAAGTTTTTGGGCACTCGGTGAATTCGTGCCCCAGAAAGGCACCTAGTAAGGAGATTAAAAGTTTTCCTCAGCCTGCTATTCCTAAGCCACATCCTCCGTCTACGAATAAGGATGCTCCTTTTGATTCTGCTAAGGCTCAGGAGGGGGCTTGGATCCCGGTCACTAAAAATAAGAAAGGTAAGGGTACTTCTTTGAACCATCCTGTTAGTTCGAGTGATGTGGTGCCTCTGATTGCTGAGAGAACTCTTGTTTTGGGTGAGGGTTCTTCTAATGGGTTGAATCCGACTTTGGTTACTCATTCTCTGCCTGTGATTTCTTCTGAGACTGCTTCTATGGTGATAGATGGTAATTTGAAAGGGGAAAACTCCATTGACTCTTCACAACTTGGTGAGGATCTTCCTTATACTGAGGTAAGTGAGTGCTCGCCGTCTGCAGTTTATGATTCGCCTACTCCGTTGGTTAACAGTTTGGCTATTAAGGCTGTTGACTCCCTGGAATCTAAGAAATTGACTTATGGTAACAAATCCAAAAAGGGTTCAGGTGGGAAATGAGTCAGAAGTGGAAGTCTTCTGGGGGGGGTCGTCGACGTTGATTTGTGGGTTTGGCCTTTTTTCATCTGTTTTAATGATTTTTGGTTGTTGGAATATTAGAGGTCTCAATGACCCTTTAAAACATGCTGAAGTCAGGAGGTTTTTTAGTGAGGAGAAGCTCTCGTTGTGTGGTTTAGTTGAAACCAAGGTTAAGAAGGTTAATCTTATGAATGTCTCTCGTGCGATTAATCCTTCTTGGAAGTTTTTTTGCCATTCTGATATTAGTCCGTTTGGTCGTATCTGGGTATGTTGGAATCCTAGTGATGTTGTTGTTAGCATTATTCAGTCTTCAGCTCAAGCTATTCACTGCCGTGTGACTCCTATTTCTGGGGTTTGGAATTGTGTAGTTTCAGTGGTTTATGGTGAGTGTGATTACGAGAAGCGGCGAGAACTTTGGGCTGACCTGCTTAATTGTGGTAGTATGGTTGATGATTCCCCATGGCTTGTTTTAGGTGATTTCATGCTATCCGTTCTCCGTTTGAGCATAGTGGTGGATCTGTGGCTTGGCCAGCTTGGAAAGATGACTTGGGTTGCTGTTTGGGTCAAGCTGGCTTGGATGATCTGCAGTATTCTGGGTGTAAGTTTACTTGGTTTAATAAGCAGATTCAGTCTCCTATTTGGCGCAAGTTGGACCGTGTTCTGGTAAATCCTTCTTGGGAGTGTATTTTCCCGGGTTCTTCTGCCCGCTTTCTTCCTTCCCGGATTTCTGATCACTCTCCTATGGTTATTAAGCTTGCAGAGCTCCCTAAAAGGAAAATTCCCTTTAAATTCTTTCAGTTTTGGGTGGATCATCCTGATTTTCTTTCTGTTGTGGCTAGGGCTTGGGATATTGATGTTCATGGTACTCCAATGTTCCGGTTATGTTGTAAGCTAAAGAATGTTAAGGCAGCTTTGAAGAAATTTAATGTTGAGCATTTCTCTACAATTTCTTGTCGTGTTTTGGAGATCAGGAAGGAGTTGGATAGAGTTCAATGTGCTTTACAGGACTTCCCCAGTGACCCTGCTCTGTTAGCTGAGGAAGCTCGTCTTTCAGTGAGTTATGGTGATTTGAGTCGGGCTGAAGAAGGCTTTAATAGACAGAAATCTCGAGTTCAGTGGCTTAACCTTGGGGATCAGAATTCTAAGTTCTTCTTTACCGCTATGAAGAGTTTTCATGGCCGTAGTAAGGTTACTTCTATTACTAAAGAGGATGGTACCCGAGTGGAGGAAGATGCTTTGGTTAGAGATGAGATTGTTTCTTTTTTTGAGTCCCTTTTAGGTCCTCAGCATCGTCAGCAGGATTTTGATAGGGTGACCCTCCATTCTGCTATTACTAGACATGTGACTGAGGAGCAGAGTATGGCTCTTTCTCGTGAGGTTGAGGATGAGGAGATTAAGGCTGTTTTGTTCGGGCTGAAAGACAATAAAGCTCCAGGTCCGGATGGGTTTAATTCGGGTTTCTTTAAGAAGTGTTGGAATATTGTGGGGGATGATGTCTTATGTGCTATTCATTCATTCTTTTCTTCTGGACGTCTTTTGAGGCAGGTAAATGCTACATCCATTGCTCTGATTCCTAAGATTCCTAATCCTTCCCAGGTTAAGGATTATAGGCCCATTTCTTGCTGTAACACCATTTACAAGTGCATTGCTAAGCTGATTGCGAACAGAATTAAGGTCATTCTCCCTTCAGTGATCAGTCAGAATCAATCTGCTTTTGTCGAGGGAAGGCGTATTAGCGACAATATTCTCTTATGTCAGGAATTGGTTCGGAATTATCACCGGAATGGCGGTTCCCCGAGGTGTGCTCTTAAGATTGACTTGATGAAAGCTTATGACACTGTTCGTTGGGATTTTTTGGTTGAGGTTCTGAGGACTGTTGGTATTCCTGAGAGGATGGTGGGTTGGATTCAGGAGTGTATGACTACTACGAGATTCTCTGTTTCTATTAATGGTGAGCTGCATGGATTTTTCTCTGGGGGTCGTGGGTTGCGACAAGGTGATCCTATGTCTCCTTATCTTTTTGTTTTGGCTATGGAAGTTTTATCAGGCCTTCTTCGTAATATGGCTACTGATCCGGGTTTCCAGTTCCACTGGCGGTGTTCAAAGGACCGTCTTACTCATCTCTGTTTTGCAGATGACCTTATGATTTTTTGTAAAGCAGATGCATCCTCTGTTTCTTTGATCAAGGATTGTATTGGGCAGTTCAGTGGTTTATCAGGTTTAATTCCGAATCCAGCTAAGAGTCATCTCTCTCTTCTGGCATTTCTCTTTCTATGCAAGACCAACTGCGTGATGTGTTGAGATTCCAGGTGGGGACTCTTCCTGTGAGGTATTTGGGGGTTCCTTTGATCTCTACTAAACTTAGGGCCTCTGACTGTGCTTCTCTTGTGGATCGTATTGTTATGCGTGCTAAAAGTTGGAGTTGTAAGTTTCTCTCTTATGCAGGTCGGCTCCAGCTTATAAAGTCTGTTTTGTTCTCCATTCAAGTTTATTGGTCTTCTTTATTTATTCTTCCTAAGTCAGTGATTAGGAAGGTGGAGACTATCCTTCGTTCTTTCCTTTGGAAGGGTAGTGCGCTTATCCCTACTGGGGCTAGAGTAGCTTGGAGCAAAATTTGTTTACCTCTTAAGGAGGGGGGACTGGGTATAAAGAGTCTGGAAGCTTGGAATAGAGCGGCTATTGTCAAGCATATTTGGTTTCTCTGTTCTGGTCAGGTTTCTTCTTGGTCTACTTGGGTTTACTCTTATTTACTGAGGGGGAGAAGTTTTTGGGAGATCCCACGTCCTTCTGATTGCTCTTGGAGTTGGCGTAAGATTTTGGAGCTTCGTTCTTGGTCCCGTCGGCGGATGAGAGTGAGTATTGGGAATGGTGAGTCGACATTATTGTGGTTTGATAATTGGCATCCTGTAGGCCCGATTGAGGACTCATTGGGCGAGAGAGTGATTTATGATTCTGGCTTGGATAGGATGGCGACAGTTGCTTCCATTATCTCTGATTCTGCTTGGCATTGGCCCCCTTCTAGATCTGCTGCTCTTGTTGATTTGGCTCAGACTCACCTTCCGTCTCCTTCTAGTTTGAGGGAGGATGTGCTGGTTTGGGAAGATGATAGTCATGGGAGATTTTCTGTGGATTGTGCCTGGAATGCTTTGAGGTCGAGGAGACCCGAGATGCCTTGGTCCCGAGTTGTCTGGTTCCGGAAATCTATTCCCCGCCATTCTTTTCTTCTTTGGATGTCTATTCAGGGAGGCCTTTGTACTCAGGACAGTCTAATGAAATTTGGTATATCCTCATGCTCGCGGTGTATCCTTTGTGGTTGTTCGAGTGAGGACATCGATCATCTTTTATTTCAGTGCCTCTTTTCATCGAGGGTTTGGTCGTCTGTGTTAGCCATGTGTGGTTTAGATTGGAGCTGTCGAGATTGGCGCCAAACTGTTGAGTGGCTTTGTCAGTTCTCTGGTGCCTCTTTATATCATCTTCTAGTTCGTCTGTCCTTTGCAGCGTCAGTTTACCATATATGGAGGGAGAGGAATGCTCGCACTCATGATATGCCTCTTAGGCCAGTTTCTATTCTTCTATATGATATTGTTTTTGATGTTCGGAATCGTGTTAGTTCTTTACGTAAGGTGACTCCATCTTATGACAATAAATGGCTTCACCTTTCGTGGCACTTGCCCGATGACATCTTTAGTTAATCTCTTGTAGCCGTTTGGCTTTCTTCTAGGAGGGCATGTCCTCTCTAGATCCTGGGGGATGCCCCTTTGCTCTTGTATAGTTTTCTTTTGGTTATAATACTTACCTTATCCAAAAAAAAAAGGTTAACCATATAACTATGAATAGAAATCATATAAACATAAGCTATTATCTTACCAATTGTTCATTCCATGTGAATATATGCTACACACAGGCATCAAATCACAAATATATATATATATATGTAATCATGCTATCATGCTTCAATGTCAATTATATGCATCTCAGATGAATTGCTAGCATATATAATTCATATGCACGTCGTGTATGCTATATAAAACTTTAACATGTTATGCTTTTTAGAAGATACTATTGAAAACTCTTTCTGAAAAACTATTATCTCAAAGTTTCTTTCTGAAAATTCTTTACTGAAAACTTTACTTTCTCTTTCTGGAAAAGCTCTTTCTGAAAACCCTGTTTCTAAAACTTCATCTTTCTAAAAACTGTCTTTAAAATAACGGTTTATGAAAACTCTTATTTAAAGTCTAATTTCTGAAGTCTGAATCTTGGAAATCTGAAAACTTTATACAGAAGATCTGAAAACTAAAAACTGAAAATACTGGATGCCCAAGACAACAGTTCAACTGCGGCATCTCTGAAAACTGAAAATCGAAATCTGAAAAACTGTTTCTGGAAATCTGTACTGAAAATCTAAAAACTGAAGACTGCTCTGCACCCAGGACCATCACTCAACTGGGTGTACTCGATACCCAAGACCATCACTCAACTGGGCATCTCTAGAACTGGTGGTACCCTACGTCCAGGACCAATACTCAACTGGCAACGTAGAGCTCTACACCCAGGACCATAACTCAACTGCAGTGTAGCCACCAAGCTCTGAAATCAGGATTTCGGGACCCTGTAGCCCCTAGTCCTGCTCGAGGATCTGAGAGCGTCCCCTCAGTCCTCCACATGTGCACATGCTACTATATTTGTCAATTCCAAAGTATCCGTCAATTCCAAACTGTATCTCAAGTTACATACTGGGGTGAGTTTTCACCTCATGCCCCGAAAACCATAAAACCATGATATGGATATCAAAACTGTATAAACTTTTCTAAAACTTCTCTTTTAAAAATCTCTGTTACTTTTCTGTAAAACCTTTTGAATTTCAAAACTCTTCTCGTTTTATCATGTATGCATATGGATATGATCATGCACTCCTTTAATCTAATGACTTATGCATACTCATTTCTAATACTTACTTTTACTCTAGTCATGCTCAATTATATGTTTATTCCATACTACTACATATGTTCATGCATATATACAAAGAAATGGACTATGTATTCTATTCCTTATATGCTTACCTCTATAACTTACCTTACTGATGGCTCACAAAATAATATATGCATGATTTATATTCATACACATACAATCGAAACTCTTCTACTATATCAGACATCAACGTATAAGAGTCCCAATGTCTTAATTCTTAAACTGATTTTCCATTTTCTAACTATCAACTTGTGCTCAAGAATCTCATGTCATAATCTTTTATACATTCTCAAGCTATGCATATACTGCTCATTTATGCTCTTTATCACTTTATATACTCGTATCTATACTCATGTTGCTAATATTCTTATATAATGCATAAATTACAAACTTTCCTTCATAACACTAGTTCGTATATATTTATCTCAATTATAACTTTAATCTCATTCTCTAGGGTGTAGTTTCTACAACCCCCATACCCAAGTCTTATTTAATTATAATCATAAACATAACATCATTCGTATACTTTATCTATCTATATACATATAAACACACTGGTTTATACCTAGATATGCAGCTCATTACTTTTATATACTCATGCTTATCTTTACTCATACGTCTGCTTATTTCTTCTACGTTCTTCTTTATATATACGTATATCGGTTGAGCCTGATTCTGTAGGTGGTTCTCCAGGAAACACTGCCTCTGATTTTGGCGTCCCCTCTGCGGCTGTCTGTGTTGTTGCCAGCTCTGGTGTTGGCGATCTGTCTTCTCCTCTGGACAGAATGGTTGTAGACACTGATTTGATTGTGGAGAAATTGGTCTCGTGTGGTGAGAATGCCCGTGCTTGTGAGCCAAGAAATGCCGTAGTTGTTTGTGGTGTTGATCGTTCTGGTTCTGGTGTTGGTGTTCAGTGCCCTCATTTGGACAAAATGGTTGTAGCTGCTAATTTGGGTGTGGATTTGGCTTTAGGTGGTGAGTCTGCTAGTGCTCGTGTGCCTTGTAATGTCGTAGGTGTTGTCCCTGATGTTTTGAATTTTCAGTCTGGCCCTGGTGCTCAGTCTGAGTTGAGTGCTGTCTCTGTTTCTGAAGCCGGTGAGGGAGTTGTGGTTTCTGTTCCTGTACTTTGTGGTGTTGGAGCTGCTAATGGGTGTTTGTTGAGTCTGGATTGGATGTATCCTCTGGTTGTATGGCTGGTCATGGTACTTCTGGCGGTTCTGATGGCAGCCTAATTTCTGGGGAGATTGAGGTTAAGAATGGCTTGAATATTGATGCTAGTATTCCTAGTTCTGAACTGGTTGGTTGTAATTCTGATGGTAAGGCTGCTATGGATGCTGGTACTGTTGGTTTTGGTCATGGCAGGAAGTCTTTTTGTGATGCTAATGGTGTGACTGGTAGATTGAGTGAAGTGAACCGTAGTGTTTCTGCTGGTAGAGCCTCATTGAATCCTGATTTTATGAAAGATGGTACTGTGAGGCAGAATGGTGGCTTAGGTGTGAGTCATGTTGCTTTGCCTGAAGCTTCTGTAGCTGCTGCAGGGAGTTGTCTTGGGGGCCCTAAGAGTTATGCCTCTGCTTTGAATGGTGCTATTGGAGTTGACAATCTCGATTCGTCTTTTGCTTCCACAGCTTTACATTATGTCAAACCTGATATTATTGATGGTAAAGTTGTTGTATGCCCTCCAGCAGAAGTTTTGGAAGAAGGGAGTGTGTACTGGCAGAATACTTTAGTTGGTTATTTTGTGGGAAAACGTCTACCCTTCCAAACTGTCAATTCTATTGCACACAAGTTATGGGGAAGGATGGGTTTGTTAGAAGTCCTTACGTCCGAGAATGGTTTCTTTTTGTTTAGATTCAATAGCCTTCAAGAGGCTGGTGTGGTGTTGGATGGAGCCCCTTGGCATATGGCTAATAGGCCGTTGGTTTTAAAACTTTGGCATTCTAATTTATCTTTGACTAAGGAGGATTTGTTCAAGGTCCCGGTCTGGCTCAAACTGTTTGACCTTCCTTTTTCTTTATGGACGGCGAAAGGGATTAGCTGTGTAGCAAGTGCAGTTGGGAAACCTCTCAATGTTGACTATATTACCCCGTCCAGGAAACGTCTCAGCTTTGCTCGTGTTTGTGTTGAGATTGATGCTCGGAGCCCCCTTATTGAGGAGATTGTGTTCCAACACCCTAATGGCACTAGGGTTCCTATTAGGGTTGAGTTTGAATGGGTTCCTGTGAAATGTTCCACTTGTGAAGTTTTTGGGCACTCGGTGAATTCGTGCCCCAGAAAGGCACCTAGTAAGGAGATTAAAAGTTTTCCTCAGCCTGCTATTCCTAAGCCACATCCTCCATCTACGAATAAGGATGCTCCTTTTGATTCTGCTAAGGCTCAGGAGGGGCTTGGATCCCGGTCACTAAAAATAAGAAAGGTAAGGGTACTTCTTTGAACCATCATGTTAGTTCGAGTGATGTGGTGCCTTTGATTGCTGAGAGAATTCCTGTTTTGGGTGAGGGTTCTTCTAATGGGTTGAATCCGACTTTGGTTACTCATTCTCTGCCTGTGATTCCTTCTGAGACTGCTTCTATGGTGATAGATGGTAATTTGAAAGGGGAAAACTCCATTGACTCCTCACAACTTGGTGAGGATCTTCCTTATACTGAGGTAAATGAGTGCTCGCCGTCTGCAGTTTATGATTCGCCTACTCCGTTGGTTAACAGTTTGGCTATTAAGGCTGTTGACTCCCTGGAATCTAAGAAATTGATTTATGGTAACAAATCCAAAAAGGGTTCAGGTGGGAAAAGGAGTCAGAAGTGGAAGTCTTCTGGGGGGGGTCGTCGACGTTGATTTGTGGGTTTGGCCTTTTTTCATCTGTTTTAATGATTTTTGGTTGTTGGAATATTAGAGGTCTCAATGACCCTTTAAAACATGCTGAAGTCAGGAGGTTTTTTAGTGAGGAGAAGCTCTCGTTGTGTGGTTTAGTTGAAACCAAGGTTAAGGAGGTTAATCTTATGAATGTCTCTCGTGCGATTAATCCTTCTTGGAAGTTTTTTTGCCATTCTGATATTAGTCCGTTTGGTCGTATCTGGGTTTGTTGGAATCCTAATGATGTTGTTGTTAGCATTATTCAGTCTTCAGCTCAAGCTATTCACTGCCGTGTGACTCCTATTTCTGGGGTTTGGAATTGTTAGTTTCAGTGGTTTATGGTGAGTGTGATTACGAGAAGCGGCGAGATCTTTGGGCTGACCTGCTTAATTGTGGTAGTATGGTTGATGATTCCCCTTGGCTTGTTTTAGGTGATTTCAATGCTATCCGTTCTCCGTTTGAGCATAGTGGTGGATCTGTGGCTTGGCCAGCTTGGAAAGATGACTTGGGTTGCTGTTTGGGTCAAGCTGGCTTGGATGATCTGCAGTATTCTGGGTGTAAGTTTACTTGGTTTAATAAGCAGATTCAGTCTCCTATTTGGTGCAAGTTGGACCGTGTTCTGGTAAATCCTTCTTGGGAGTGTATTTTCCCGGGTTCTTCTGCCCGCTTTCTTCCTTCCCGGATTCTGATCACTCTCCTATGGTTGTTAAGCTTGCAGAGCTCCCTAAAAGGAAAATTCCCTTTAAATTCTTTCAGTTTTGGGTGGATCATCCTGATTTTCTTTCTGTTGTGGCTAGGGCTTGGGATATTGATGTTCATGGTACTCCAATGTTCCGGTTATGTTGTAAGCTAAAGAATGTTAAAGCAGCTTTGAAGAAATTTAATGTTGAGCATTTCTCTAAAATTTCTTGTCGTGTTTTGGAGATCAGGAAGGAGTTGGATAGAATTCAATGTGCTTTACAGGACTTCCCCAGTGACCCTGCTCTGTTAGCTGAGGAAGCTTGTCTTTCAGTGAGTTATGGTGATTTGAGTCGGGCTGAAGAAGGCTTTAATAGACAGAAATCTCGTGTTCAGTGGCTTAACCTTGGGGATCAGAATTCTAAGTTCTTCTTTACCGCTATGAAGAGTTTTCATGCCGTAGCCGTAAGGTTACTTCTATTACTAAAGAGGATGGTACCCGAGTGGAGGAAGATGCTTTGGTTAGAGATGAGATTGTTTCCTTTTTTGAGTCCCTTTTTGGTCCTCAGCATCGTCAGCAGGATTTTGATAGGGTGACCCTCCATTCTGCCATTACTAGACATGTGACTGAGGAGCAGAGTATGGCTCTTTCTCGTGAGGTTGAGGATGAGGAGATTAAGGCTGTTTTGTTCGGGCTGAAAGACAATAAAGCTCCAGGTCCGGATGGGTTTAATTCGGGTTTCTTTAAGAAGTGTTGGAATATTGTGGGGGATGATGTCTTATGTGCTATTCATTCTTTCTTTTCTTCTGGTCGTCTTTTGAGGCAGGTAAATGCTACATCCATTGCTCTGATTCCTAAGATTCCTAACCCTTCCCAGGTTAAGGATTATAGGCCCATTTCTTGCTGTAACACCATTTACAAGTGCATTGCTAAGCTGATTGCGAACAGAATTAAGGTCATTCTCCCTTCAGTGATCAGTCAGAATCAATCTGCTTTTGTCGAGGGAAGGCGTATTAGCGACAATATTCTCTTATGTCAGGAATTGGTTCGGAATTATCACCGGAATGGCGGTTCCCCGAGGTGTGCTCTTAAGATAGACTTGATGAAAGCTTATGACACTGTTCGTTGGGATTTTTTGGTTGAGGTTCTGAGGACTGTTGGTATTCCTGAGAGGATGGTGGGTTGGATTCAGGAGTGTATGACTACTACGAGATTCTCTGTTTCTATTAATGGTGAGCTGAATGGATTTTTCTCTGGGGGTCGTGGGTTGCGACAAGGTGATCCTATGTCTCCTTATCTCTTTGTTTTGGCTATGGAAGTTTTATCAGGCCTTCTTCGTAATATGGCTACTGATCCGGGTTTCCAGTTCCACTGGCGGTGTTCAAAGGACCGTCTTACTCATCTCTGTTTTGCAGATGACCTTATGATTTTTTGTAAAGCAGATGCATCCTCTGTTTCTTTGATCAAGGATTGTATTGGGCAGTTCAGTGGTTTATCAGGTTTAATTCCGAATCCAGCTAAGAGTCATCTCTTCTCTTCTGGCATCTCTCTTTCTATGCAAGACCAACTGCGAGATGTGTTGAGATTCCAGGTGGGGACTCTTCCTGTGAGGTATTTGGGGGTTCCTTTGATCTCTACTAAACTTAGGGCCTCTGACTGTGCTTCTCTTGTGGATCGTATTGTTATGCGTGCTAAAAGTTGGAGTTGTAAGTTTCTCTCTTATGCAGGTCGGCTCCAGCTTATAAAGTCTGTTTTGTTCTCCATTCAAGTTTATTGGTCTTCTTTATTTATTCTTCCTAAGTCAGTGATTAGGAAGGTGGAGACTATCCTTCGTTCTTTCCTTTGGAAGGGTAGTGCGCTTATCACTACTGGGGCTAGAGTAGCTTGGAGCAAAATTTGTTTACCTCTTAAGGAGGGGGGTCTGGGTATAAAGAGTCTGGAAGCTTGGAATAGAGCAGCTATTGTCAAGCATATTTGGTTTCTCTGTTCTGGTCAGGTTTCTTCTTGGTCTACTTGGGTTTACTCTTATTTACTGAGGGGGAGAAGTTTTTGGGAGATCTTGTCCTTCTGATTGCTCTTGGAGTTGGCGTAAGATTTTGGAGCTTCGTTCTTGGTCCCGTCGGCGGATGAGAGTGAGTATTGGGAATGGTGAGTCGACTTTATTGTGGTTTGATAATTGGCATCCTGTAGGCCCGATTGAGTACTCATTGGGCGAGAGAGTGATTTATGATTCTGGCTTGGATAGGATGGCGACAGTTGCTTCCATTATCTCTGATTCTGCTTGGCATTGGCCCCCTTCTAGATCTGCTGCTTTTGTTGATCTGGCTCAGACTCACCTTCCGTCTCCTTCTAGTTTGAGGGAAGATATGCTGGTTTGGGAAGATGATAGACATGGGAATTTTCTGTGGATTGTGCCTGGAATGCTTTGAGGTCGAGGAGACCCGAGATGCCTTGGTCCAGAGTTGTCTGGTTCCGGAAATCTATTCCCCGCCATTCTTTTCTTCTTTGGATGTCCATTCAGGGAGGCCTGTGTACTCAGGACAGTCTAATGAAATTTGGTATATCCTCTTGCTCGCGGTGTATCCTTTGTGGTAGTTCGAGTGAGGACATCGATCATCTTTTATTTCAGTGCCTCTTTTCATTGAGGGTTTGGTCGTCTGTGTTAGCCATGTGTGGTTTAGTGTGGAGCTGTCGAGATTGGCGCCAAACTGTTGAGTGGCTTTGTCAGTTCTCTGGTGCCTCTTTATATCATCTTCTGGTTCGTCTGTCCTTTGCAGCGTCAGTTTACCATATATGGAGGGAGAGGAATGCTCGCACTCATGATATGCCTCTTAGGCCAGTTTCTGTTCTTCTATATGATATTGTTTTTGATGTTCGGAATCGTGTTAGTTCTTTACGTAAGGTGACTCCATCTTATGACAATAAATGGCTTCACCTCTCGTGGCACTTGCCCGATGACATCTTTAGTTGATCTATTGTAGCCGTTTGGCTTTCTTCTAGGAGGGCTTGTCCTCTCTAGATCCTGGGGGATGCCACTTTGCTCTTGTATAGTTTTCTTTTGGTTATAATACTTACCTTATCCAAAAAAAAAGTATTTATGTTTCATGCATATAATCATAAACAACTTTATTATATTGCTAGTTTCGGACATTGCTAAATCTATCAAAAGCTTGCAGCATGAGATACTTACTTGGCTAGGCGGACACTCCTAATCCCAGTCCGATCTGTCAAAACAAATCACAACATCTGTCAGAACCGCTATTTGCGGAACTTCCTACTCATCTACAATAACTACGGAATTTCTCGGAATACTCAAATCCTTAGCGACTCTACGGTTTAAGTTTCATTACTCTAATATGTCTTTCTATACTATTCTGAACTAACTAGATACCTCAAATTCTCACTTTACGCGTTTGCGGCAAAACTTGCGGAAAAGTTTCCGCAAACGCTACGGAAGGGTCTTGAACCCTCCGAACTAATCCAGAATTACTCAATTACCCTCGCAATACTATATCTATATCTTAACCATGATTACGACCATCTACGCTCAGTCGCGCGAGAAACTCTATTTTACCGGAAACTCGCTAATACAACCGGATCGATCAAATCTAATCCGTTTCTCCCCGGATTCTACCATATTTATCGTTTTAACATATTAAATCATATCCAATTCGATTCATGTCAATTCACTACACTACGAAACTACTGGAAACATCCGAATATAAAACTATAAACTTTAAAATAACGAATTCTAAACGGAGAGTCGTACCAAAATTTCGAGGCCATATACGGACTCCCAACGGCCATACGAACGCGCTGGTGCGATCGGAATTTCGATCAGATCTACTATTCATCTGGGTTTACTATTCATGTGTGGATTTTCTCCTCGTTTCACGTGCATTCGGCCGCTGATCGGTGAAAACGACTCCGTACACTCGTAGTACTCTCCGAGGGATTCGATTTGGTAGGTGGCTCGGGCGTGAAACGAACCGACGAGCCGGATCCGCGAAACCCATGTCTCGCCCTTTCTCCTTTGTTTCCCGCCGTTTATCGGCGATTCAGAGTCGCCTCCGGCCACCAACAGACGCACGGTGGCCCGGTGCTTCTTTCCCGACCGTCGCGCCGGCCAACGGTGGTCGGGAAGTGGCCGGCGCGAGCAAGGGCCCTCCAAACGAAAAAGGGGTCGAGTGAGGAGTTTGTGATAACTTTGGCCAATTTTGATTTCTTAAAACTACAAGTCTTTATATACTAGGCTAGAAAATATCAAATGAGTCCCCGTGAATTTACTGATCAGCCCATATTCTGGAACCTTCTGGAATATTGCAATTTCGGAGCCCTTCTAATGCGATTCTCGAAAAGTGTTCAACACTAAAGTTGTTCGTCTCGGAAAAATGAGTCCAATGGTTCAAGAACCAACTCGATCGGAGTTCTTTTACTAATTCTAGGACCAAAACTGTAAACTTTACGCGTTTTACGAAAATCGCGCAACTGAATTTTAATCCCAAGCGTTTTCCAACGCGACGAATATTCATAATCTATTATTCCAACCCATATAACATCACTTGAATTCTTATTCTTCATTATCATCATGCTCCGAGACTACAACATCAGTCCGGGAATCTTCTAGAACGGTCTCGAAAAATCTGGGATGTTACAATTGAAGCCCTCATGTGACTCCAATATGCCTCGGAGTTGTCTGTCACACTCGACCATGGCATTCTACGCTAGCCCCGCCATTGCGTCTCTGATCTTCTTAGCTCTTTGGCGTGTGATTGGACCTGTTGGCAATTGCAAAGGATCTAATGTTCCTTGAGTTGTTGGATTCATGTCATTTGTTCATTGAGTTGCTGGATTCATGTCAAATTTCTTCTCTTCTTACAAGCAATCAAGAAGTTAAACTTTTATATGTGTTGAAAGAAAATAAACTGGCAATTGGATGGACTTTAAAAGACATAAAAACATTAATCCATTAATCTGCACACACCGAATATGTTTAGAGGATAATGTTAGGACATATCGTCAAAACACAAAGAAGATTAAACCCTCATATGAAGGAAGTAGTAAAACCGAGGTCCTTAAACTTCTTGATATAGGCATTATCTACCCTATCTCTGATAGTAAATGGGTAAGTCCTGCACAAGTTGTACCCAAAAAGTCTGAAGTTACTGTTGTAAAAAATGATAAAGGAGAATTAATCCCAACTCGCATCCCATCTAGTTGGCGTATGTGCATTGATTATAGGAAACTAAATGATGCAACTAGAAAAGATCATTTTCCTTTACCATTTCTGGATGAAATTTTAGAAGAGTAGCTGGACATCCATACTATTATTTTCTTGATGCTTACTCAGGTTATTATCAGATTCTCATTGCTTTAGAAGACCAGGAAAATACCACATTCACATGCACATTAGGAACATTTGCATTTTGGAAAATGCCTTTTAGACTTTGTAATGCACCTGTAACATTCCAACGATGCATGTTAAGCATATTTAGTGAATGGTTGAACACTGTTTAGAGGTCTTTATGGATGATATAACTGTTTTTGGGAATTCATTTGATAATTGCTTGAATAATTTGGAAAATGCTTTGAATAGATGTGAAGAAAAATGACTTGTGTTAAACTGGGAAAAATGACATTTCATGACTAATTCAGGGATTGTTTTGGGTCACGTTGTGTCATCTAAAGATATTGAGGTTGACAAAATAAATATAAAAGTAATATCTAAATTACCATCACCAAAGCAGTCAGAGAAATCCGTTCTTCTTATGACATGTAGGATTTTATAGGAGGTTTATTAAAAACTTTAGTACTATATCCAGACCCTTATGTAACCTCCTATTAAAAGATGCAACATTTGAATGGACAGAAGAATGTCAAAAATCATTCGAAAAAATTATCAGTCTTTTGACTTCTGCTCATATTATGTAATCTTATGATTGGTCCTTGCCTTTTGAGCTAATGTGTGATGCTAGTGATTATGCAGTTCGTGCAGTGCTAGGACAGAGAAAGGAAAGTAAGCCGCATGTAATATATTATGCAAGAAGAACCTTAAACAGTGCACAAATGACTTACATTGTTGGGAAGCGGTCGCGAGTTCGCAGTGAAAAATTAAAAATTATGATGCCGCTATCCCTTTGCCCAAGACCAATTTGTTTTTATTATTCTACAAGCCTAGGCATGTTACTATATATTCTAAGCATAAAAACTCATAAAACATGCAAAGAACATAAACCTAAACATGCTAACTATCATAAGAACTCTAATTAAAATAAAGAAAGAAAAAGACTTACTTGAACCGGAAACTCCTCTAGTCCTCCCTCCAATCTACATACAAGCTTTTCTCGAACTCAGCAAGCTCTTCCACGTTCCAAAGAGCCACCCAAGTGTGGGCCTCCAAAGGTGCACACTGTTAGAGTTCAATCAAGGTCCCAAGGATCACAAACAAAGCATAAAAAACCGCATATGAACACATCAAGGAGTAAGGCGGAAACATAACTCACATTGATTGGTTTTGATGAAATGAAGAACATGCGTTTTTAAGCTCCCTCCAAGCTCGGCAATGGCTTTCCTTGACAGTGTGCTGTGCGGTTTGGACTGGTTTGGCTTCCTCCATGTTCGGCCATTGAAGACCACCATTGAAGCTCCAAGCTTCAAGCTTTCCAAGCTCAAGAAGACACTTCCCTATCACCTATGTATTACTCAAGGTGTGCTAGCACTTATCATCTTCCATTTTGCTTCTCAAAAATTCGGTGAACCAGAAAAATTTGAAGAAGAAATCGGCTTGAAGCCGTGAGATGAGAGGAGAGAAAGAGAGGGAAGAGAGAAACCGTACCCTTTGCATGTAAGAGAGAGAGGACCGAAAAGTGTGTGTGAAAGGAATAGAAAAAATAATATATATTTATTCATTTATTTTCCAAAAATAAATAAAACATATATATATATATATATACCAAACCTTTTCATATTCCAACACTTTTACTTTTAACTTTAAGTCATATCACATCACTTTTCACATCACATCTATTCACTTTAATAAAGTGACATATTGTCAAGTCACATCACTCAAAGTGACAATTGATTTGACGATTGACGCGACTAGCGATTTGACGCTTGATGTGACTTGCGTGCCGCACTCGAATTCGAAATGCGAATGCGCTCGCGATCACTCTCGGGCTCGGGTTCGCTAATTCCAAATTAACGAAGTTTCCGTCGCGTCGTAATTAAATGATTACGCCTAGCGAATTCACTATTCACGTCGCTAACGAATTAATTCTAAATTAATTCGTTCGCCCGAATTAAAATCTAATTTTAATTCTGCGTCGAAATCCAATTTCGATTAATATATCGAATATATTAATTTTATCGATTAATTCTTAATTAATCGTTCTCTCTCTTTAATTAACATTTTATCCCAGATAAAATATCTCTGTAATCAATCCCAGATTAATTTTCTCTCTCATCGAATTAATTCTAAATTAATTCTATCTCTCTCTTCTAATTAATCCCAGATTAATCAAAGTGCGAGTAATACGTCATCGGTGAATCTTCAGGAAGCGACCCATGAGATCTCCGGATATGTTGGCAGTAAATACGATCGTCGGACTGTCCGAACACGTAAGTACCTCGTACTACGTTTATATCGATTTACAAGACAAGGTTGGCTTCTAGCAAAGCGCCATGCCTACCCAATTCTCCAGAAATATTCTTACAGGAATATATAGATATGTATCAAGCGTAGTATACCGTAGTATTGTGTATATCGGCCCAGTATCGGATAATCACGTGCTAGGGCTGGGGCTGGATAAGTGTCTGCCCCGTCCGAAACACATGTCGGATGTCTGGTAACATAGTCTCTATAATCGGATATACATGACCTGGTCATAATATCCCGATGGTTGCGCAACACTCAAGAGCACTAGTACCGTATCCTGCGTGACATCATCTCCAAATGACTGAAGTGACACTTCCATCTTGACATCACACCCAATACACTACGACTCTCTGATAAACCCAGAAATGGTGTACACAGAACCGGTTAAAGTTCCCTACCACCAAGACCAAAGTTTATCGATTATCGTAAGTATTAGCGATGCAAGTCTCAGGTTAAGACTATACACACCTACCTCGATTTCGGCCTCCCATAGACACATAGTCATAATACCAATGGGATTCCGAGGGGTCTATCCAGAGCGAAGCTGTTTCCCGTACCATCGGTGAAACACGACCTCCTATCGCACTTGCATAAATATCCAATACTTATATATATGAGAACTATGCCGTTGTGCCCTCACAAACGCGCACAAGTGCAATACTAGCCTATTCCGCATTATCGATGTCCAGTCTCGATAATACTACGGCTAGGGATATTTAATGATTAAACCTTCGGGGACTGATACTGTCTCATATCATTCTCAGTCCAGGTACTAATCATAGGGACCTCTCTTCATTTATATATCTATGGTGATCTAATCACAAATGATGAGAGTGCAATTTCCTTGTCACATAGTTAATTTGCTACAACAACACAATGATCTGTGCAAATAGTGACGCTATGGGTCATATTATCCAACACACACACCAAAGCCAAAACTCAACGGCGAGACTACGCCTTGAGTGCACGGGTATTTTGCCCTTGGTGCTAGCCTAGGCAAATACCTCAAAACTTTTAACTTGAGATTCCTCTAGTCAATTAGACTTAAGGATCCTCAAAATCAGTGGCTTATTCTTAAACTTTAGAGTTGCTCACTTATATAAACCCGAGATATGAAAGGTTTTTGGTGTAAAAATTTGTAAAGAATTCTTTGGGTTATATAGGTGCTCCAAAGACAACAAAATTAATTAAGAATCCGATGTGGGATAAATGCTAATTAAATCTTAGTCATTGGATCTTAATATAGTGGTTTAATGAGATTATAAAACCCTAATAAGAGTTTGGGCCAAATTGGAATTAAATAAAATAAAATAAAAAAAACATATATTTCTTTTTCTTATTCATTTTTTCAATTCCCAAAGTGCCCCTATCGTCATTCACCAATCCCTAAGCCACTTTGTAACCTCATAAATGATCTGTTCAATAATTAAACACCAACCATTTATGAACAATTCCTACAGCAATCATATATACTGTTAAATTTGTACTGTGCACTGTTAACCATTGATTTCGACTTTATTATGTGTGACCTTTTGGGTTCCCCTCAAGTTGGACATGAAATGAATCGTGATAATTTAATCGAACATAAATTATCCTCCGATCAGATGGTCGTTCGATTTCAATGACCAAGGTTGACATCTAGCAATATGCCAAAGCCCCCAAATGAGAAGGAAAGATATATACCCATTCTGTATGCGATTTACATATGATACGGTCCCTCGCCTTACTGTATTCCTACCATTTGACCTAGGGTATAGAAAGTGTCTACCCATATAGTCAAAGATGTTGATAGTGTCATGAATCGTGCTAACCCAAGAATCTCACATGATTCTTCCGCTGCGGCCACAGTCTCAAGCACTGATCACACATATCAACCTGTGAATTGAAATACTACTCTTATAAGAAAATATTATCCGAGAGAGTGGCGATTCTCTGTTGTATCTTTACAAACTCCATGTGTTTCAACAAATGACCAAATCATACCCTTATGACCGGATCTTTTGAACCGGGGAAGGAGAATGTCAAAGTCATTTGATCCACACATAAGATTGTAAAGACCTCAAGTCTAAAGACTAGTCACATAATCGATACATGAAATTTCTCATAGACACATGGGATAAACACTACATGTGAAAACTTTCGGTGGTCAGTTCGATGGACACGAGCAACTCATGCATCCATGTGATACACCAAGCGAATGGATCACCGCTAGTAGCCTATGAGATCGGCTAACCCACTTAAGGGCGGATCATATCATCATGCTAGTCTCTCCGCTTTGTGAACGCCCAGATTATTCACAAACTATGACTAGGAACATTTGAGAGTAATAATTCTCATAAGGCGTGGAAGCCATCATCTTATTACTCCAAGGGCTTTATTACAGTGTTTGATGATTCATATAATTTATGTAAGACACGTATAATAAAGATTGCCATTTTATTAATTAATGAAAATATTACAAATACATGTACATATAGCCCATCCACAAGTTGGGTATAGGGCATATCCCTAACAATCTCCCACTTGCACTATAGCCAACTAGTATGAATATGGACACCATACTCTTGGGTGTGCCTATCATGCTTTTGTTGAGTCAGCCCTTTAGTTAGAGAATCTGCAAGATTATCTTCTGTGGGTATTTTCTCTATAATAACTTCTTTTCTCTTAACAATCTCCTTGATGAGATGAAATCGCATGAGTACATGCTTGGATTTCTGGTGGGACCTTGGTTCCTTTGATTGAGTAATGGCGCCCGTGTTGTCACAGTACATCGTGACGCCATTCTTTATCGCGGGAAGCACTTCCAGCTCCGTGATGAACTTCTTTATCCAGACTGCTTCTTTAGCTGCCTCAGATGCTGCAATATACTCGGCTTCAGTGGTGGAGTTCGATATAGTTGACTACTTTGAGATTTTCCAACGACAGCTCTACCATTCATAGTAAACAGATATCCTGTTTGCGATTTCATCTCAGAACAATCTCCGTATGTCAAGAACACGTCCTTAGTTCTTCTCAGATACTTGAGGATTGTTTTGACAGCTGCCCAGTGTTGCTCACCAGGATTTGCCTGATACCTGCTCGTTATGCTATCATCATAAGAGACATCAGGTCTTGTACATAGCATGGCGTACATCGATCATATTGCTGAAGCATAAGGGATCATACTCATACACTCTCTATCTGAAGGAGTATGTGGGCATTGCTCTTTAGATAATTTGATTCTATGACAAGTAGGTAAATTACCTCTTTTGGAATCTTCCATTTTGAATCTTTTCAAAACTTTATCTATGTACGTAAATTGAGAAAGTCCTAATATTCTTTTAGATTTATTACGGTAGATCTTAATGCGGAGGATGTAGGCTGCTTCTCCCAAATCTTTCATGGAGAAATTCTGAGATAACCATTGCTTGGTGGCTTGCATCATGGGAATATCATTCCCGATGATTAATATGTCATCGACATATAATACAAGAAATATAACAACACTCTCACTACTTTTCCTGTAAACATAAGGCTCGTCTACATTTTTGATGAAGTCAAATTCTTTGATTGTCTCATCAAATCGTATATTCCAACTTCTGGAGGCTTGCTTGAGTCCATAAATGTATCGTTTAAGCTTGCATACTTTATTATGATCATCTTTAGATGCAAACCCCTTAGGTTGTGTCATATAGACTTCCTCTACGAGGTTCCCATTAAGGAAAGCCGTCTTGACATCCATCTGTCAAATCTCATAATCAAAGTGTGCAGCTAGTGCTAGTAAAATTCGAATGGACTTTATCATTGCAACAGACAAGAAGGTTTCGTCATAGTCAATTTCTTGGATTTGTCTATAACATTTCGCCACCAACCTAGCCTTATAGGTTTGGATGTTGCCTTCTGCATCAGTTTTACGCTTGTAAATCCACTTGCAGCCTATGGGTTTTATCCCTTCAGGTGCATCCACCAAGTCCCAGACATGATTCCGATACATAGAGTCTATTTCAGATTTCATGGCCTCAAGCCACTTGACTGAATCAATGTCATGCATTGCTTCTTCATAACTGGTGGGATCGTTATTATCAATGACCTGATCATGTTCCTTATCAATATGGAAACCATATCTTTCAGGCCCATATCTTTCCCTACCATGCCTTCTAAGTTCATAACCTTATGGTTGTTCCGTCGCTGCCCTTTTGAGGGGCATGAGGTTTAGTTCCATATTAGTTTGTTCTTCTCGTACCTCATCGAGGTCAAGTCTACTCCCACTATATTTCTTGAGAAAGAATTCATTCTCTAGAAATTTAGCATTTCGTGAGATAAATGTTCTTTGTTCATTTGGGGACGTAGACACGTATGCTCTTGAGTTCAAGGCATATCCTACAAACTTACATTTAACTGCTCTATCATCCAATTTTTTAGTTTGTGTGAGCTTAACATATGTGTCACATCCCCAAACTCTTAGATAACTAAGACTAGGACGTTTCCCAGACCATAACTCATATGGTGTTTGATTAACAGCCTTGGAAGGAACTTGGTTTAGTAGTAGTGTTGCAGTTTCTAAAGCAAGACCCCAAAATGAAAGAGGTAGATCCGTTCCTAACATCATTGATCGGACCATATCTAATAATATCTTATTTCTCCTTTCAGAGACCCCATTATGCTGTGGAGTTCCTGGAGGAGTCCACTGGGAAACAATGCCATTTTATCTCAAGTAATCTTGAAATGCGTCGCTTAAGTATTCACCACCTCGGTCAGACCTTAGTGACTTAATACTTTTATTAAGCTGGTTTTCTACTTCAGTTTTGAAGTCTTTGAATTTCTCAAAGGCTTCAGATTTGTACCGCATAAGGTACACATACCCATATCGCGAGTGATCATCGATAAAGGTAATGAAGTAGGAGAATCCACCTCTAGCGGTGACTGACATTGGTCCGCATACATCAGAGTGTATGAGTTCTAATGTCTCTGCTGCACGTTGTCCTTTACCTTTGAAGGGTAATTTGGTCATTTTACCAAGTAAACAAGACTCACAAGTTCCATAAGGTTCATATTTGAATGGTCTGAAATACCCATCCTTGTGTAGCTTAGTTAATCTTGTTTCATTGATATGACCTAAGCGATTGTGCCATAGAAGTGATTCATTGAGATTATTCGAGTTAACGTTGTATATATTAGAGGTTGAACATTCTTTGTTAGTTTGTAAGACATAGATACCATTATTCAAAATACCATCTCCATATTTTATTTCATTGAAATAAATAGAACATTCATTACAACTTATTAGGCATGAAAAGCCTTTATTACATAAAGAAGAAATTGAAATGATGATCTTTACAAGAGAAGGCACACAAATACAATCTTCTAATGAATAAGTCCCCACGCACAATGCAGCCTGTTTTACTCCATTACTAATGCGTAAGTCAACCTCCCCACGACGGAGTCTCCTACTGTTTCTCAGGCCCTGCTGATGAGCGGAAAATATATCAATATTTACCGTCCCTTTAACTTAATATTTTGTTTAGTTTCTCGGGTTTGATGAATGTTTTGATGTGCTTTAGTTTATTTTGCAGATAAAATAATATCGGGTCTCAATGAAATCATTTAGGATGAAATATGGGTCAAATAAGGGCAATTATTGGACTTGATATTTTAATTTTGGAGATTGGAAACTTGAAAGGGCGTTTTTGACAAAGTGCAGTTTTGGAAATTCCAATTTTGCACATCTGTCGTATTTTGGGCATAACTTTTTACTCCGATATCGGATTGAGCTGATTCACATGCTAGATTAAAGAAAACTCAAAGATATACAACTTTGAAAGACAAAATATTTTCGAATTCTAAATATTTCATGACCGAAATTGATGAACCATCCAGAAGTGTGTTGTGTGTAATTATTAAAGTCATTTTCAATCATTTTCAAAGCAAAAAAATAAATTAATAAATAAATAAATTATCAAATTATCAAATCATCACCAAACATGATAAGCAATTAGTGGAGCAATTAATAATGGATTTGGTGGAGTAATTAGTGGAGAAATTAATAATGGATTTGGTGGAGAATTTGATGGAGGCAAAATTTTGCCTATAAATACCAAGCCATTTCATTTGTAAAATTCATACTTTCTTCTTTGAAATTCCTAAAGAATAAATAAGAAGATTGTATCTTGTTTGTTTATTTACAGCTTTCAGTAATTAATTTCCGCTTTCGCACTTTCTTTTCTTTATTTTTCAGTTTTTACTTTCCGCAATTTACTTTTACGCACAATCCTTTCATTTCTTTACTTTTGCAGTTTTTATTTTTCAAGCAATGAGGAGGTAATTCTCATTTGCTGGGGTGAAAGGTAAAGCTTTTATTATTGCTATTTAGATTAATCTCCCTTAATTATAAGATATAAACTATTTAAAACTTGACTTAATGAGGATACAACTATATTGGCCGGTTGGTAATTAAATATAAATTGGTTTTAACCTGACCAAGTATGGATAACGCCTAGTTGGTCGGTTGGTAATTAATTATTAATTTGACTTAATCAGGATACCGCCTTTATGGCTGGTTGGTAATTATCACGTAAAGTTAATATATTATATTAAGGGAGATATCTAAAATAGTAATAATAAAAGTTGATCCTCTAATCCCAGCATTTTCTTTTATTGTACTTTTACTTTATTTAATTTTAGTAATTTACTTTTCAGCAATTTACTTTCAGTAATTTACTTTTATTTTTTTTACTTTTTGCTTTTTACTTTTTACTTTTTACTTTTTTTTTTACTTTTCAGCAATTTACTTTCAGTATTTAATTTTCAATATTTTACTTTATGTCTTTTATTTTATTTAAATTTTTACTACCCATAAATATGTGTCGTAACTAAGCCAGTTATCTGGGGTTGTGATGAAATCCAATATCACCGGTTTATAAGGAGTTAGATTATAGCTTGGGTAATATAAAGGTTTATTTATTGAGTCTTAATCTTAATGCTTTTTATTAACTGGCCATTAATAAAATTGATTAGGTAAACTTAAAATGAACTTGGAAAAGGGATTTTAGGTTAAAGATCTTAGACTCAATAGCCCACGATTTCCTTGAGGATAGATAACCCTTTAATAGATTTCCTTACAGGATAGGAATATACATGTCGGGCGGGGGTAGCCATAATTGGAACTTAAACTTAATGAATCCAGGTAATTTGGTTGACATAGACATATGGTTCAATTGGGTTATACTGGGTATTTGTAATCGACCATCGGAAGAGGCTTTTACATAATTTAGTGTTCCAGGTTAATAAATTAATATATTACCCAATTGTAAGATAACCACTTCATCTTTAATAGATATTGGAAGGATTCACAACCCTGGATAGTTTTATAAATTTGAATTTTCTTCAATCTACTTTCAAGAAATTTTATTTACTTGTTTTAAGTTTTAAAGTCACCACTCGATCAAACAATCAATCTATTAGATACTTGTAAACATTTGACCTCATAAAACAATTAATAGCAAAGGTTTTAAGTCCTCGTGGGATCGATACTTTTTATACTACTTGAACGATACGTGCGCTTACGTTATACGGGTGTGATTACGCACTGGTCAAGTTTTTGGCACCGTTGCCGGGGACTTATTTATCTTTCTCTATTAGTTTAGGGGTTAGATACGTGACTTGTATCTAATTTTTTTTTACTTATTGTGATAGAAACCTGCCTGGAATAAAGCCAAGCAAACCCCTCCACGTGTTCTAAGCCCCAAGAACCGCGAATCTTGATTTTGTAAGAACAAAATCCTTCCAATATCAAGTCCAACCCTTAAGGAACATTGCCCTTAAAAACCTTTCTTTATTTCTTTGGAGAATCCTGAACAGCGATACAGCGCCACAACGCTTGCCACACGTTGATAAGCTTTTGTTCCGTAAAACCAAGGAAGAATCCACTCCCTCAAGATGACACAAGTCAATTTGTTTTGTAAAAAGATATATTCTTAGTTAATTATGCATTACAATGAATAATGCCCATTTAAATAGGTGGCTAACCCTAATGAAATACTTGAAAATTTCGTCCATGGGCTTTTTAATTTAATTAATGTTCAGCCCAACACTTAAACAACACATAACTTAAAAAAATATAAAATATAAAAACTATAGGGATACATTGCGTCCTCATTTAGATCATGAAGGAATTCGAATTGGAATTTGATGAAAACTTCAAAGTTGTAGAGCTACGAGTACTATTTTCAATGAAACTTGAATCACCAAAATCGGACATCAGACGAGAAAGTTATGTCTAAAATACGAAGACTGCGTAAATCCCGCCACT
This sequence comes from Zanthoxylum bungeanum, assembly GCA_019454045.1. Classification (NCBI taxonomy): domain Eukaryota; kingdom Viridiplantae; phylum Streptophyta; class Magnoliopsida; order Sapindales; family Rutaceae; genus Zanthoxylum; species Zanthoxylum bungeanum. The sequence continues at coordinate 233,997 of SKCR01024864.1, read as the reverse complement.
GCTAATGCACCATTCGGAAATAAAGCTCAAAATCAATTAAGGCAGCCCATGCACGTCCTAGACCCATTCAAATATTGCTTTAGACATAATAAAGCCTTCACATAATGTCTCATGCATGGACCAAACTCCAGAATCCAAGGAATCTTCCAAATCCACCAAAATGGCCCAAATACACCAATTTGACCAAGCCATGCAATCAGCCACAACTTCAAGTTAACTTTGCCCAACAAACAGAGCTCATTCTGGATCACATCATTCTCCCTCTCTTGAAAAGGATTCGACCTCGAATCCGAACCCGGGTCATAGATAAAAATGACAAGATCAATGGGACGAGAATCCTAGAATAAAAGAAAATCACATGGAAAAAAATGGTTAAGGTGAGTAAAAGTCAATAAGGCGAATGAATGACTTTTTGGCAATACTTTTCCACTCTCAATCTCTCCATTGCTACTCTCATTCTTAATGCCACTTGCAACAAAAAAGAGATTCCCACATGGATTCACATTTGAAATCTCATTTAAAACAAACTCAACATGCCCATGTCGCTTTCTCAAGCAATCAACACTCTCATTCACGATCTGACCACACTCTATATATTCAGCCACATGTACTTTTTGCACACCATAACTCATGTCCTCACAACCAACATCAGATTGCTCCATATGATAGTCACCCTTAACAGTAACGCCAAGCACCTCATTGGAATCATGAACAACCAAATCATGATCACCAATGTTATCGCTCACATCAATATCATCACTATCATCAACACCATCAACCACCTCACTCTTATTTATTGAAACATCAACATGTTTCATTTCATTACTCAAGGCTACGTTTATATCCTTCTCTACTTCACATTTTACTAATGTCTTTTTCTCTATCAACTCTGGAAGCTCTCCTAGTAACATTCCAAAAGCAATCGCACTTTTCTTTTTAGCCCACTCTTCTTCACTCCTCTGCATGTACAACTCGTCCTCATTGACCTCTTGTAGGGTTAAAGGAGCAAGCTTGATAATTTTTCCACCATACCTAAATTTGTACATATTCCTATCCATATCATAAACTACTTTATTGAATTTATACCAAGGCTTACCCAATAAAATATGCGTATGACATATAGGAACCACGTCACAAACTACTTGGTCAACATACTGCCCAATTGCAAAATTTACCACAACCTGCTTAGCAACCTCGAACTCTCCAAAATCACTCATCCACTTATAAGGTCTATCAAGAGGTATCAATGGTAATCTCAATTTTTCCACAAGGGTAGTGCTAGCTAAATTATATGTGATTCCCTCTATTAATAATCATACTACATACTTTACCATTGATAGAGCATCTCGTGCGAAAGATAAATACCCTTTTATCCATCAAATTATTAATATAAATCAACCCTTAGTGGAAAGACGCTAATAATGAGGAAAGACTCAAAGAATCACTAAGAAAATATGAAAACAAACACAAAGAAACTGACTAAAAAAAAAAAAAAACCAAAAGTAAATAAGAAGACAAATTGAACTGAAACTGGACAGAATTCGTAACTTTGAAAGAGATTTTGAGACTCGAAACTTAAGAGGACTGCGTACGCCCAGTGACTAATGAATTCGTCTCCTCGAGTACTTATAAATTGATATATTATGGGTCTCGTAACTCTTTATAGATTAAAAGTTACAGCCATTTTAAATTCAGTGCGCGGCTGAAAAATTCTGACTGAACTGATCCGAAAATTACATACAATTTCGACTCGAATTGACTCAAAACTCCAAGAATTGAATCCTAAATGTTATTACCATGAAAGAACATTATAATGACATCCAAGATGCAGTCATAAACAAGAAAAACACAAAGAAAAAAATGAAACTAGAGAGACGAGAAAAAAAAAAAAAGAAATATAAAGACTTCATAAAACGATAAAAATAGAGAAAATCTTGACCTTGGAACCCTGAGCTCTGATACCAAATGATAGAAACCTGCCTGGAATAAAGCCAAGCAAACCCCTCCACGTGTTCTAAGCCCCAAGAACCGCGAATCTTGATTTTGTAAGAACAAAATCCTTCCAAGATCAAGTCCAACCCTTAAGGAACATTGCCCTTAAAAACCTTTCTTTATTTCTTTGGAGAATCATGAACAGCGATACAGCGCCACAACGCTTGCCACACGTTGATAAGCTTTTGTTCCGTAAAACCAAGGAAGAATCCACTCCCTCAAGATGACACAAGTCAATTTGTTTTGTAAAAAGATATATTCTTGGTTAATTATGCATTACAATGAATAATGCCCATTTAAATAGGTGGCTAACCCTAATTCTACCAAAATATAATAAAACCCTAATGAAATACTTGAAAATTTCGTCCATGGGCTTTTTAATTTAATTAATGTTCAGCCCAACACTTAAACAACACATAACTTAAAAAAATATAAAATATAAAAACTATAGGGATACATTGCGTCCTCATTTAGACCATGAAGGAATCCGAACTGGACTTTGATGAAAACTTCAAAGTTGTAGAGCTACGAGTACTCTTTTCAATGAAACTTGAATCACCAAAATCGGACATCGGATGAGAAAGTTACGTCCAAAATACGAAGACTGCATAAATCCCGCCACTGCTAATGCACCATTCGGAAATAAAGCCCAAAATCAATTAAGGCAGTCCATGCACGTCCTAGACCCATTCCAATATTGCTTTAGACATAATAAAGCCTTCACATAATGTCTCATGCATGGACCAAACTCCAGAATCCAAGGAATCTTCCAAATCCACCAAAATGGCCCAAATACACCAATTTGACCAAGCCATGCAATCAGCCACAACTTCAAGTTAACTTTGCCCAACAAACAGAGCTCATTCTGGATCACATCATATTGTTTTTGTTTTCTTGTTTTTCAGGTTCTCAGAAACTACTTGAGACGAACCAGAAGCTTTGAACTCCGACCGCTTGACCCAAAAATTGAAAGAACCATCAGACAATTGAGAAGGGAAAGGCGAGAAGGCCAAGAAGCTTTAGTCAACATGGAACCTGAACCTTTGAACATTGCACCACCGATTCCCATTCGAGACAGAACCATTCCGGTGGTTGACGGCTTCATTTCCTGTATTGTACTTCCTCATTTACCAGCAAATGCGTGTGACATCAAAACATGAATCCAGATGATTCAGCATTCAGTACAGTTTGGGGGAAATGCAACTGAAGATCCTAATTCCCACATCAGCAACTTTCTGAAAGTTTGCGTTACTTTCAATTACAACCGAGCAGCTGAAGAAGCAATGAGACTGCAGGTTTTTCCATATTCCCTGAAAGACAGAGCTAAAGCTTGGCTACATTCGTTACCAGCAGGTTCCATCACAACTTGGAACACTCTAGCCACCAAATTCCTTGCAAAGTACTTTCCACCAGCCAGAACTGCAAAGTTGAGGAATGACATCACATCCTTCGTGCAACAAGATTCAGAATCCCTTTGCGAAGCTTGGGAAAGATTCAAAGATTTACTCCGGAAATGTCCTCACCATGAGATCGCAAAGTGGCTACAAGTTCAAACCTTCTACAATGGACTTTTTGGAATAATGAGAACCACAATTGATGCTGCTGCTGGAGGAGCTTTGATGGCAAAAGGAGAAGATCAAGCCTGAGACTTAATTGAAGAAATGGCCAACAACAACTCCTTGTGGCCAACAGAAAGGAGCATGATTCAAAGAATTGCAGGAATTTATGAAGTTGGAGCCAACACAACACTGAATTCCAAGCTGGATGAGATTTGCAAAAATCTGGAAACTCTTAACATGAAAGTTAATGGTGGATCCACAAGTTCACCATTTTGAGGAGCACCTGAGTCAGAATCTTTCAACCAACATAAAGAAACGGTGAATTATGTCAATAATTTCAACAGACAGGGGAACAATCATATTCCAACACCTACAACCCAGGGTGGAGAAATCATCCCAATTTCGCATGGAGCAACAATTCAGGGCAAATGAACAACCCACCACCCGGATTCCAACAACAGAACAAAGGCCAGGAGCAGACAAATGAATCAGGAATAACATAAGTGTTGATCCACTTGAAAAAGATAGAAGCAAAACACGACTCTCAAGCAGCAAGATATGATGCTATGTTTCAATCCCAAGCAGCATTAATTCAAAGTCAATCAACTTCTATTAAAGCACTGGAGAATAAAATTGGACAACTGGCCAATGCTCTGAGTTACAGACCGCCAGGTAACCAACCTAGCAACACTGAACCAAATCCGAGGAACATGGGGAAGGAGCAATGTCATGCCATCATGTTAAAAAGCGGTACTGAAATCAACAAAGATGTTGGAGCCAAAACAACTGCTGTGGAAGATCCAAAAGAAACAAAGCAACAGATGGAGGAAAAAGAAGCAAAGGAAAAAGAACAGATCACTCCACCTCCACTTTTCCTCAGCATCTTCAGAAGAATAAACTGGACAAGCAATTTGCTCGATTCTTGGAGGTGTTCAAAAAGCTGCATATCAACATTCTATTTGCAGAAGCGTTGGAACAAATGCCCAGCTATGCGAAATTTATGAAAGACATTCTTTCACGAAAGCGGAGATTGGGAGATTATTTTTTTTTGGATAAGGTAAGTATTATAACCAAAGAAAACTATACAAAGAGCAAAGGGGCATACCCCAGGCACTAGAGAGGACAGGCCCTCCTAGAAAAAAACCAATAAGCTACAAAGGCAAAAGGCTACAAAAGAATCAACAAAAGATGTCCTCGGGAAGGTGCCACGAAAGGTGAAGCCATTTATTGTCATAAGATGGATTTACCTTACGTAAGGAGATTATGAGACAGTAGCATTATCAGAAGAATGCAGCGCCATCATTCAGAGAAAACTTCCTCCAAAGTTGAAAGATCCTGACAGTTTCACTGTTCCTTGCACCATAGGAGAACATGACTTCGGTAAGGCTCTGTGTGATTTAGGTGCTAGTGTTAACTTAATGCCTTTTTCTATTTTCAGGAAACTGCAGATTGGAGAAACAATGCCCACTTCAGTCTCACTACAACTTGCTCATAGAACGCTCGTATTTCCAAGAGGCGTAATTGAGGATGTGCTGGTCAAGGTTGATAAATTCATTTTCCCAACATATTTTATTGTCCTTGATATGAAGAAAGACGCAGATGTGCCAATCATCATCGGGAGACCATTCTTGGCTACAGGTCGAACCATTATTGATGTACAAAAAGGATAACTAACCATGAGGGTACAAGACCAAGAAGTAACATTCAATGTTTTCAAGGCCATGAATTTCCCAGATGATGAAAAGAAGAAGGAATGTTTCAGACTTGATGTGATATATAGTACCGATCAGAACTCTGATGAAAGACAAAGTTCTACTGACAAACTTAAAACATGTCAATTACCTGTGGAGCCTGAAGATAAAGCGCATTGCGTACTGAAGAAGCCTATTCTTGCAGGGCTTGTCCTCTCTAGTTGTCTGGGGTATGCCCTTTTGCGCTTGTATAGTTTTCTTTGGTTATTATACTTACTTTATCCAAAAAAAGAAGAGAAAAAGTTCCACCAGCTCAACGAATTGGAGGAATTTCACATACAACCTTTTGAGGATGCCAAATTGTACAAGGAAAAGGCAAGGAAAAGACATGATGAGAAGTTAGTGCGCATACAACTGGAACCAGGGCAGAAGATATTGTTAAACAAATCAAGGGTGGAATTTTTCCCATGGAAGCCAAAATCACGATCGTCAGTTCCATTTGTGATCACCAAGGTTTTACCAGACAGTGCCGTTGAGATACATGATCCTGACTCCAACAAAACTTTCAAGGTTAAAAACAAGCGTGTCAAGCACTACTGGGGAGAATCATTTGAGTGACAAAAAGAAAGTGCCACACTTTCAGATCCAGCCTAACATTCGAGAAGTCACGTCTAGCTGACGACTTTAAACTTAGCACTAGCAGGGAGGCAACCCATGCAATTTTTGTATATATTGTGATTTGGTGTGATTTAATTTGGTGTGTTTAGTTTTTGCAGATTAAGTCCTTTCACGATGGAAGAAGCTCTCGCAAATCTTCACAAGCAATTTCCTTCTCTCCCTCAAAAATCTCTGATGGAGGTTTACAAAGCTCGTTTGGAACGGATGAGGTTACTGATGATCAAAGGTATTCCTACTGACATTCGTTGGAGAATTTGATGGATGATTTGATGGAGGCAAAATTTTGCCTATAAATACCAAGCCATTTCATTTGTAAAATTCATACTTTCTTCTTTGAAATTCCTAAAGAATAAATAAGAAGATTGTATCTTGTTTGTTTATTTACAGCTTTCAGTAATTAATTTCCGCTTTCGCACTTTCTTTTCTTTATTTTTCAGTTTTTACTTTCCGCAATTTACTTTTATGCACAATCCTTTCCTTTCTTTACTTTTGCAGTTTTTATTTTTCAAGCAATGAGGAGGTAATTCCCCTTTGCTGGGGTGAAAGGTAAAGCTTTTATTATTGCTATTTAGATTAATCTCCCTTAATTATAATATATAAATTATTTAAAACTTGACTTAATGAGGATACAGCTATATTGGCCGGTTGGTAATTAATTATAAATTGGTTTTAACCTGACTAAGTATGGATACCGCCTAGTTGGTCGGTTGGTAATTAATTATTAATTTGACTTAATCAGGATACCGCCTTTATGGCTGGTTGGTAATTATCACGTAAAGTTAATATATCATATTAAGGGAGATATCTAAAATAGTAATAATAAAAGTTGATCCTCTAATCCCGTATTTTCTTTTATTGTACTTTTACTTTATTTAATTTCAGTAATTTACTTTTCAGCAATTTACTTTCAGTAATTTACTTTTATTTTTTTTAATTTTTACTTTTTACTTTTTACTTTTTACTTTTTTTTTTACTTTTCAGCAATTTACTTTTCAGTATTTAATTTTCAATATTTTACTTTATGTCTTTTATTTTATTTAAATTTTTACTACCCGTAAATATGTGTCGTAACTAAGCCAGTTATCTAGGGTTGTGATGAAATCCAATATCACCGGTTTATAAGGGGTTAGATTATAGCTTGTGTAATATAAAGGTTTATTTATTGAGTCTTAATCTTAATGCTTTTTATTAACTGGCCATTAATAAAATTGATTAGGTAAACTTAAAATGAACTTGGAAAAGGGATTTTAGGTTAAAGGCCTTAGACTCAATAGCCCACGATCTTCCTTGAGAATAGATAACCCTTTAATAGATTTCCTTACATGATAGGAATATACCTGTCGGGCGGGGGTAGCCATAATTGGAACTTAAACTTAATAAATCCAGGTAATTTGGTTGACATATACATATGGTTCAATTGGGTTATACTGGGTATTTGTAATCGACCATCGGAAGAGGCTTTTACATAATTTAGTGTTCCAGGTTAATAAATTAATATATTACCCAACTGTAAGATAACCACTTCATCTTTAATAGATATTGGAAGGATTCACAACCCTGGATAGTTTTATAAATTTGAATTTTCTTCAATATACTTTCAAGAAATTTTATTTACTTGTTTTAAGTTTTAAAGTCACCACCCAATCAAACAATCAATCTATTAGATACTTGTAAACATTTGACCTCATAAAAAAATTAATAGCAAAGGTTTTAAGTCCTCGTGGGATCGATACTTTTTGTACTACTTGAAAGATACGTGCGCTTGCGTTATACGCGTGTGATTACGCACCGACCACCTGCACATTGTTACACAAGTGAGTGGCTTTGTCAGTTCTCCGGTGCCTCTTTATATCATCTTCTGGTTCGTCTGTCCTTTGCAGCGTCAGTTTACCATATATGGAGGGAGAGGAATGCTCGCACTCATGATATGCCTCTTAGGCAAGTTTCTGTTCTTCTATATGATATTGTTTTTGATGTTCGGAATCGTGTTAGTTCTTTACGTAAGGTGAATCCATCTTATGACAATAAATGGCTTCACCTTTCGTGGCACTTGCCCGATGACATCTTTAGTTGATCTCTTGTAGCCGTTTGGCTTTCTTCTAGGAGGGCATGTCCTCTCTAGATCCTGGGGGATGCCCCTTTGCTCTTGTATAGTTTTCCTTTTGGTTATAATACTTACCTTATCCAAAAAAAAAAAGTGAGTCTCACAACCGCTGTCAAACACCCAAGTAGAAGGTTCAGAGTTTTGAGAATATAGTTCAATCATATACAACATACCTGAAGTATTGGGCTTCTTGGCCTCTTAGGCTTCCCTAGCTTCCTTGGCTTTCAAGGATCTACAGTCTTTCTTCCTATGACCATTCTTTCCACAAAAGAAACATTTCCCTTTTCCCTTTTTCTTCTCCACCTTACCATTGGGCTTTAGGTGATCTGGAGCCTTGGTTTTGCCCATAATTTTCTTTGGGCCTCGTGGATTCGGGTCCGTACTCGTAAGCATTAAGGAGGTTTTAAGCTCCGGTTTCAAGTCCTTCTCTGCTTGCTTTATATCAGATTGTGCAATTCTGCAAAAGTAGCTTCTTTATTAGACATATGAAACTGCATAATAAAGTTAGAGAAGTCTTTTGGTAAGGACTGAAGAATTAGATCGTGACCTATCTCATGATCCATGATGAACCCGAGGTTGGCCAATTTTTCAATGTAGCCAATCATCTTAAGCACATGTCCACTAACCGATCCTTCCTTATACCTTGTTTGGAATAAGGCACATGACACTTGGAATCTCACGGTATGAACAGAAGTTACATACAACTCCTTCAAGTGAAAGATGATGGTTTGAGCATCCATATCTTCGTGAGCTTTCTGAAGTTCGTCCGACATAGAGCCAAGCATTATGCAAACTGCTTGTTCATCATCATCGACGTGTTTCTTCCAAGCATCAAATGTATTTTGGTCAGCATCTTCTGCGGGTTTAGGGGGAAATGGTCTTTCAAGAACATAGAAAATCTTTTCTTGTCGTAAGATAATTTTAAGATTTCTAAACCAGTCATTGTAGTTGTCCCCTTTGAGCTTATGCTCATCAAGGATGGAACGAAGTGATATTCTGTTTGCCATTTGAATGTTCGTGAAATATTTTAACCCACCTGTTAAGAGAGAAAGTTAAAATTAAGAATATGTTTTCATTAATGTTTCATAATAACATGGGCTTTTAATATTATGAAGTTGCTGCCACTCAATTATTTTAAAATTTTAAGCAAATCGCATCAACCCCAATATGATGGATCTCTACTTGCTCGCGTTGTATCCTCTGTGGTTGTTCAAGTGAGGACATTGATCATCTTTTTTTCCAGTGTCTTTTCTCTTCGAGGGTCTGGTCGTCTATTCTGTCTATGTGTGGGTTAGACTGGAGACGCCGGGATTGGCGTCAGACTGTTGAGTGGTTATGTCAGTTCACCGATCCTTCTTTATGTCACCTATTGGTTCGTCTGTCCTTTGCAGCGTCAGTCTACCATATTAGGAGGGAAAGGAATGCTCGCACTCATGATATGCCTCTTCGGCCTGTTTCTGCTCTTCTATATTATATTGTTTTTGATGTTCGGAATCGTGCTAGCTTTTTACGTAAGGTAAAACCATCTTATGACAATAAATGGCTTCACCTTTCGTGGCACTTGCCCGATGACATCTTCTGTTGATCTTTACTTGTAGCCTTTTGGCTTTTCTTCTAGGAGGGCTTGTCCTCTCTAGTTGCCTGAGGTATGCCCCTTTGCTATTTATATAGTTTTCTTTTGGTTATAATACTTACCTTATCCAAAAAGGATCCCATTATCATCATTTAACAACTCCGACTAGGGCCGGTCGTTATAAAATACGATAATTAGGTAGGTTCCCAACCAATTTATGATATAAATCATAAAAACCTTGATCATTGGGTTGGGCAATCAAACATGTCATAGCTTATGCTAGTCTTTGTGGACACCCAATCTTTGCCACTAAGTTATAAGACCACGCCTAAGGGTCGCTGCGTCTTATGACTCAGAAAAGTCAAACCATTGTCAATATTATGATTTAGGGACAAATTAGTATTGGTCAGTCTGGTAAAGCCTAGTCCTGCTAATACGGTTTAAGCCCTTTGGGTCTATACTTTACAATGGGAGGCAAATTTTAGACGTAAATTATTATTGAGGATTTTAGCAAGCTTAAGTGAATAACTGTCAAACGGATTCCTCCATTGAAAATTCCCCAGAGGGAGGGTGGAGCGAACTCTCTTAAATACCCTTACCTCTTAGGCTCTTATTGCCTTGGTGACAGGAATAAACAATAGATCCTCCAAATTAGTCAACCACTTTAAATATGCTTTAAGGTAAGCTTTGAGTAAATAATTATCTAGATGTCTTAACAGCTTTTCCTTTTGGCTATAAAAAGGTAGTGAGTGAAGGAAGACACCAAATCATTATCTAATTCTAATAATACCTTTGGTTAAATTAACTTTAGTTTGGAAAGTTTTATTAACGCCTTGGTCCCACCCCACTTGTATCTTTTATAATGTCTTTTATTATAAACAAGTGATTTATATTTAATATCCTTAAAGGTAATAAATCTCTAAGTTCATCACTGAATAATTACTTAGCTAAGGGATAAGCAACACTCTATATTTCCTTAGAAAGTCTCTAGATGCTTGCACCCTAAAATAATCATGCCAATTCTAATCATACATAGAATCATCAAGCATATGAGTTTTAATATGTTGGAATTATTTTAGGCATTAAATAGCTTTGATTAATATTTAATTATGATATTGCATTTTATTTTAATCAAATAAATTTACTATTCACGTTTTTTTTACAGATGCGTGAATTTTAAATGCAATTTCACAATTCAAATCTTAACCAAATCATGAAAAACTTGTGCCTAAAAGTAAGTTCATGGTGTTAGCTTTCCAACGAGCTTTTACACACCCAATTTCGAGTTCAAATGAGAGAGAACTAATCAAAAAAAAAACGGCACGCTGATACCACTGTTGGGAAACGGCCGCGAGTGTGCAGCGGAAAATTAAAAATTATGATGCCGCTATTCCTTTGCCCAAGACCCATTTGTTTTTATTATTCTACAAGCCTAGACATGTTACTATATATTCTAAGCATAAAAACTCATAAAAACATGCAAAGAACATAAACCTAAACATGCTAACTATCATAAGAACTCTAATTAAAATAAAGAAAGAAAAAGACTTACTTGAACCGAAGACTCCTTCAGTCCTTCCTCCAATCTACAAGTTTTTCTCGAACTGAGCAAGCTCTTCCACGTTCCAAAGAGCCACCCAAGTGTGTGGCCTTCAAAGGTGTACACACCAAAGCCAAAACTCAACGGCAAGACTACGCCTTGAGTGCACGGGTATTTTGCCCTTGGTGCTAGCCTAGGCAAATACCTCAAAACTTTTAAATTGAGTAGCTTGGAGCAAAATTTGACTAGAGGGCAAAATTTGCACCAAGGGCAAACTTGAGTAGCTTGGAGCAAACTTTGCACCAAGGGCAAAATTGAGTAGCTACTGGGGCTAGAGTAGCTTGGAGCAAAATTTGTTTACCTCTTAAGGAGGGGGGTCTGGGTATAAAGAGTCTGGAAGCTTGGAATAGAGCAGCTATTGTCAAGCATATTTGGTTTCTCTGTTCTGGTCAGGTTTCTTCTTGGTCTACTTGGGTTTACTCTTATTTACTGAGGGGGAGAAGTTTTTGGGAGATCCCTCGTCCTTCTGATTGCTCTTGGAGTTGGCGTAAGATTTTGGAGCTTCGTTCTTGGTCCCGTCGGCGGATGAGAGTGAGTATTGGGAATGGTGAGTCGACTTTATTGTGGTTTGATAATTGGCATCCTGTAGGCCCGATTGAGTACTCATTGGGCGAGAGAGTGATTTATGATTCTGGCTTGGATAGGATGGCGACAGTTGCTTCCATTATCTCTGATTCTGCTTGGCATTGGCCCCCTTCTAGATCTGCTGCTCTTGTTGATCTGGCTCAGACTCACCTTCCGTCTCCTTCTAGTTTGAGGGAAGATATGCTGGTTTGGGAAGATGATAGACATGGGAAATTTTCTGTGGATTGTGCCTGGATTGCTTTGAGGTCGAGGAGTCCCGAGATGCCTTGGTCCAGAGTTGTCTGGTTCCGGAAATCTATTCCCCGCCATTCTTTTCTTCTTTGGATGTCCATTCAGGGAGGCCTGTGTACTCAGGACAGTCTAATGAAATTTGGTATATCCTCTTGCTCGCGGTGTATCCTTTGTGGTAGTTCGAGTGAGGACATCGATCATCTTTTATTTCAGTGCCTCTTTTCATTGAGGGTTTGGTCGTCTGTGTTAGCCATGTGTGGTTTAGACTGGAGCTGTCGAGATTGGCGCCAAACTGTTGAGTGGCTTTGTCAGTTCTCAGGTGCCTCTTTATATCATCTTCTGGTTCGTCTGTCCTTTGCAGCGTCAGTTTACCATATATGGAGGGAGAGGAATGCTCGCACTCATGATATGCCTCTTAGGCCAGTTTCTGTTCTTCTATATGATATTGTTTTTGATGTTCGGAATCGTGTTAGTTCTTTACGTAAGGTGACTCCATCTTATGACAATAAATGGCTTCACCTCTCGTGGCACTTGCCCGATGACATCTTTAGTTGATCTATTGTAGCCGTTTGGCTTTCTTCTAGGAGGGCTTGTCCTCTCTAGATCCTGGGGGATGCCCCTTTGCTCTTGTATAGTTTTCTTTTGGTTATAATACTTACCTTATCCAAAAAAATTAGACTTAAGGATCCTCAAAATCAGTGGCTTACTCTTAAACTTTAGAGTTGCTCAATATAAACCCAAGATATGAAAGGTTTTTGGTGTAAAAATTTGTGAAGAATTCTTTGGGTTTATATAGGTGTTCCAAAGACAATAAAATTAATTAAGAATCCGATGTGGGAAAAATGCTAATTAAATCTTAACCATTGGATCTTAATATAGTGGTTTAATGAGATTATAAAACCCTAATAAGAGTTTGGGCCGAATTGGAATTCAAAATAAATAAAATAAAATAAAAAACACAGATTTTTTTTCTTATTCATTTTTCCAATTCCCAAAGTGCCCCTATCGTCATTCACCAATCCCTAAGTCACTTTGGAACCTAATAAATGATCTGTTCAATAATTAAACACATTGAACCATTTATGAACAATTCCTACAACAATCATATATGCTGTTAAGTTTGTACTATACACTGTTAACCATTGATTTCTATTTTGTTTTGTGTGACCTTTTGGGTTCCCCTCAAGTTGGACATGAAATAAATCGTGATCATTTAATCAAACATAAATTATCCTCCGATCAGATGGTCGTTCGATTTCAATGACCAAGGTTGACATCTAGCAACATGCCAAGGCCCCCAAATGAGAAGGAAGGATATATACCCTTATGTATGCGATTTACATATGATACGGTCCCTCACCTCACTGTATCCCCACCGCTTGACCTAGGGTAAAGAAAGTGTCTACCCATATAGTCAAAGGTATGATGTTGATAGTGTCATGAATCGTGCTAACCCAAGAATCTCACATGATTCTTCCGCTGCGGCCATAGTCTCAAGCACTGATCACACATATCAACCTGTGAACTGGAATACTACTCTTATAAGAAAATATTATCCGAGAGAGTGGCGATTCTCTGTTGTATCTTTACAAACTTCATGTGTTTCAACAAATGACCCAATCATACCCTTATGACCGGATCTTTTGAACCGGGGAATGAGAATGTCAAAGTCATTTGATCCACACATAAGATTGTAAAGACCTCAAGTCTAAGGACTAGTCATACAATCGATACATGAAATTTCTCACAGACACATGGGATAAACACTACATGTGAAAACTTTCGGCGGTCAGTTCGATGGACACGAGCAACTCATGCATCCATGTGATACACCAAGCGGACGGATCTCCGCTAGTAGCCTATGAGATCGGCTACCTCACTTAAGGGCGGATCATATCATCATGCTAGTATCTCCGCTTTGTGAACACCCAGATTATTCACAAAATTATGACTAGGAACGTTTGAGAGTAATGATTCTCATAAGGCGTGGAAGCCATCATCTTATTACTCCAAGGGCTTTATTATAGTGTTTGATATTCATATAATTTATGTAAGACACGTATAATAAAGATTGTCATTTTATTAATTAATGAAAATATTGCAAATACATGTACATATAGCCCATCCACAAGTTGGGGTATAGGGCATATCCCTAACATACACTACCACAAAAAAATAACTACTTGCTGTAATATTTGCATTAGATAACTTTCGATCATATTTAATTGGTCCCTCAACCATTGTCTATTCTGATCATGTTGTTGTTAGATATTTGATAGCTTAACATGATGCAAAGCTAAGATTAATATGGTGGATTTTGTTACTTCAAGAATTCAATCTCACAATCAAAGACAAGAAAGAGGCATATAACGTGGTTGTAGATCATTTATCGAGACTTACAAATGAGTCACTAGTTGATACAACTCCCATCAATGACTTCTTTCCTGATGAATTTGTATTCTCTGTAAACACAATGCCTTTGTATGCTAATATTGTTAATTTTCACCTTCAGACTGGAGCCAGCAGGATATGAGGAAATTTTTTACCAAAGTCAAAAGATTCTATTGGGATGATCTATATCTGTTTAAATTTTGCCCTGATCAGATTTTCAGACGATGCATACCGGACAATGAGATAAGTGATGTGACATGATCCAGGCCGACAACAAAGCAAAAGACCCATTACAAGTACCAGAATGGCCAATTACAAGGCAGAGGACCAAAAGACTCAGAGAAGGAATGGCGGGATTAGTTCAGAGTTTTATGGCCGATTGCAACAAACAAATAGAGACGCATGTGGGCTTCAATAGAGAGGGCCCAAAGCCACTTCACTTGGCCCAAATCAGTTTTGAATTAAGCTTCACACGCCTTTGAAGGCTTGAAGACTGTGGTATTTTTTTAATTTAGCCTTTAAGGGCATTGTTGTCTTTATGCCTTTAGGGTTTCTCTTTGTAACACTATTTAAGCTTTCTTTATTTTTCATTTTGGAAACAATCAATGAATTTGAGAGAATATTACAGCTTTATGCTTTTTGGCTATGGCCAAATTCTTGTAAGGGAGAGATTCCTCATTTTCAACTTTTCTCTCAAAATTCTCTTCTTTCTATTCTCTCTTCTTGATCACATTTAATATTTTAGTGATTAAGATTTAGTTATTAGGTTTTCGTTCTTTTCTTATCTATTTTTCTTCTTCTTAATTTCTTTTTCTTTGTTATTTGTTTTCTTGATGGCATCTTCTGGCCATGGGGGTGAGGCCAAGGTTTTAACCATGGTAGGAGTTGTCCAAGTTTCAGATTTGACCAATGGTGGAGTAGTTCGAGATCACATTAACAAAAATGATGGTGGTGATGTTCTACATTCGACTATAGTGCTAAGTGATGGTAGTTATCCAGATCAGAACGAGATGCAATGTGGTGTTTTGAAGGAGGGAGACTTTTTAAATAACAATTTTGGTAAGGCCAATGATGGTTCGGCCATTGCTCAATATGACGAGATGAAGAACTCTTTAGAAATTGTGGTGGCTGATGTTGTTCATGAAGTGTCTCCCTTATCCATAGCTGATAGTTCGACCTCCTCTGGTCTTCTTGCTAAAGGTACGGTTTTCAAAAGCTTCATTGGGTGTTATTGGAGATAAATCTCGTGTTACTATATTGAACCGTAAACCTAGTGACCTTGTTCCATCTTTTTCTTCTTCTTCTTTGAATGGCAATGGTGATGTGCTAGAAGTTAGAATTGGTGTTAGGGGCAGTAGAGGTAATTCCTCTAGATTGTCTAATTTGGAGGAGGGAAAGTTTTTTGAATTTTCAAAGAGTATAATGACAATCCTTTACTACCACATTTGAAATCGAAAGTTGCTTCTCATTCTAATGAATTACATAAATTGTATTCGGCTGAGTTGGGCAATTTACGTGAATTAGCTACTAATATGGAAGGTGCTTATTTAGATAATTCAAATGGTGTTAATGACCTGCCATGTGCGAAATTGGTAGTTAATGAGGAGATAATCACATGCCATTTATTGCTTCTTCTGATTTGGTAAACGAAGTTGTTAATGATATTTCAAATGGTGTTAATGACCTGCCATGTGTGAAATTGAATTCGGTTGAGATGGGCAATTTACGTGAATCAGCTAGTAATATGGAAGGTGTTTGTTTTGATAATTCAATTGGTGTTAATGACTTGCCATGTACGAATTTGGTAGTAAATGAGGAGAATAATCACGTGCCATTTATTGTTCCTTCTGATTTCGTAAATTCAAATGGTGTTAATGACCTGCCATGTGCGAATTTGGTAGTTAATGGAGAGAATAATCACATGCCATTTATTGCTTCTTCTGATTTGGAAAATGGAGTTACACTAGCTAATAAATCTTGTTTCAAATCTGATCGTATTAAAGGGTGCATTAATGGGCGAATTGATAATGGTAATAAAGATTTGATTCCTTATGTTACAAATGTAAATATGGAAAGCTTTAATTGTGATTTCCCTCATTTGAAAAGACATGATAAGCTTGGCATTAATGTGATGGGGCCGAATTTAAATGGGAAGGCTGATGTTAATTTTATTTCCAAAGATAAGTGTGGTGAGGTGGCATCTGAAGTGGTTGCTGATGTGGCAAGTTTTAACCATGGTGTTATGGATAAGTCTAAAAATGGAAAAAGGGCCGAATTTAAGCTTACTTTCTTCTTCATTTGAGCAACCAACGAATTTGTAAAATCAAAAGCTTAAAGCTTTGGCTATGGCCGAATTATTGTAAGGGAGGGATTCCCCTTTTCAAGTTTGAATCGACTTATCTAAGTTTTGGCAAACTTAGTGGCGTCTCCATTGCTAGCAAAACACTACAAGGATTCATCTTAAAGGTTCTCAAGGGCAAGTTCTTTGTGGCGTTGGAAGGGTTTTGTTCTACAAAATCATATTCGCGGTTCTTGGGGTTCTGTCCGTTGCTTGGGGTTTGCTTGGATTTCGAATCCAAGTGGGTTTCTTGTCATTTGGTATCTAGAGCTCAGGGTTCCAAGGTCTGATTTTTCTATCTTTCCTTTTGTTTAATTCTGTTTTTCTCTTGTTCTTTGTTATTTTCGTTTCAGTTCTTGTTGGATCTTGTTTCTGTTTTTTTTGTTTTGTTTATTTCTGGATCTGTTTTTGGTGTGTTTGTTCTTTGTTATTTTCGTTTCAGTCCTTGTTGGATCTTGATTCTGTTTTTGTTTTGTTTATTTCTGGATCTGTTTTTGGTGTGTTCTGCATATCAGTTCATTCCAGTTGCATATCAGTTCATCTTCATCACTTTTTCCAGTTCTGGGCTTCTGTTCTGTTCTTCCTATCAGTTCGTCAGAGTCATTCTGTTCTTTAGCATATGTTTAAGAAATAAGCATGTTCTTGGCGGCTGTGTGTTTTGTTTCTAAAACCCTAGTGTAGTGTGAAATCAGACCCTGAAAACTAAGTGAAGTATGAAATCAGACCTAAAACGTAACCTTTGAAATCTGCCTCTGAAATCAGACTCTGAGTTCAGACCCTGAAACTTAACTATTGAATCAGCTTCTGAGATCAGACCCTGAAACTTAGCCTCTGAAATCAGACCCAGACCAGTAGCCTCTGAAATCAGACCTAGACCAATAGCCTCTGAAATCAGACCCTAACCAGTAACCTCTGAAAATTAGCCTCTGAATTCAGACCCTGAAATCAGACCCTTATTCAACTCTGAAATCAGACACTGACCAACAGCCTCTGAATTCAGACCATCATCAGACTCTGAAATCAGGCTTTGTAAATCAGCCTCTGAAATCAGAACCACATTTAGCATCTGACGTTATCAAAAAAAAAAAAAAAAAAGGGACTTGAGTGATAGTGATCACTTGAGCAGAAAAAAAAAAAAGTAAAAAAGTGATTTTTTTTTGTTGAATCTAGTTTGTTCCATATTATCATTTAGGTGCCCGTGGAGGGTATTCCATCAAAATTTCTATAGCGGTGCCAAATTTTCTACCGAAATTGCATACGACCGTGAATTTGCATGCTTATTTTTTTTCCATTGTGCTAATTGTTTACTCCTTATTTCTAATTACTCTAGCTTAAATATTATTGATTGAGTCTCCGTCATTACTATTCCTATTCGCGTTTTGTTTTCCGCCTGCCCTATATATATATATATATTGTTGGGTCCTTTGTGTTTCATGCTGGCTTGAGGACTACATTTGGTTTGTATTCTTGGATTGAGTGTGATTCACATTTGAATTGAGGACGAACTCAAGAGTGGTAAAAGGCAGTGATTGTGAGCACAGTATCGGGTAAAAGCCAATAGAGTGCAAACACGAGTGGAGTGATATCATTCGAGTGTAAACACGTGAGATTGTGAGGATTTAGATATTTGCTTTACTTTCCTGTTATTTCTAATCTGTTTGTTTAGTGTTGAGATGACAGGTCTAACTACTGATGAAAAGCTTGAGGCATTGGATAGGAAATTTACAGATATGATGGAGAATATGAATACTGCTTTGGAGAGATTGTCCAAGAGTGTAGAGAGTATTCAAACTGGTAGCGGTCCTAGAGTACCACCACCTCAGAATGTACCACCACCTCACAATGTGCCACCTCGCTGTGTGCCACCACAGTATGTACCACCAGATGAAGAGGAAGCTGAAAATGAGTTTGATGATTCTGATGGTTTTGATGATGTGGAGGAGAGATTTCAGCCTGGGCATGATAGGAGGCCTAATAGGAGGTTTGATAGGAGGAATGATAGGAGGGATAGACGGTTTGATGATAGAGGTGCATTTGATGCCAGAAGAGGGGATTATGATCGGAGAGGATATGGTAGGCGAGGAGATGTAGATGGTGATCTAGGTAGCATCAAGATCAAGATACCAACTTTCCGAGGCAAGAATGATCCTGAAGCTTATTTGGAATGGGAAAAGAAAATAGAATTGATTTTCAACTGTCATCACTACTCAGACGAGAAGAAGATCAGTCTGGCAGCAATTGAGTTTACCGATTATGCTATGATTTGGTGGGATCAACTTGTCTCTACTCGGAGGAGAAACTATGAGAGACCGGTTCAGACATGGGCAGAACTTAGGGGTCTCATGAGAAAGAGATTTATACACAGCCATTACTATAGGGAGTTGTATCAGAAACTACAACATCTGTATCAGGGGACCAAAAGTGTTGAGGACTATTACACAGAGATGGAAGTTGCCATGATCAGGGCAAATGTAGTTGAGGATGCAGAAGCTACTATGGCACGGTTTCTAGGGGGCTTGAATAGAGAGATTGCAAACATGGTGGAGTTGCATCATTATGTTGATTTGGAGGATATGCTTCACATGGCTATCAAGATAGAAAGGCAACTCAAGAAAAAGTCAACATCCAGATTTGGTACTCAAGCTACTTTTGCATGGAAAGGGAAATGGGTTCCGAATGAGAAGCGAGATGGAGGCTTTGACAAGCCTAGAGGCGAATTCAGTGGAGGCTTTAATAAGCCTAGGGCCGAACCTAGTGCCAAGGGTAAAGAGGCTGCGGAACCGAGCAAAACTAGACCAAAACCTGAGGGTGCAGCTGCTAGAACTAAAGATGTCAAGTGTTTCAAGTGTTTGGGCATGGGACACTATGCTTCACAATGTCCCAATAGGCGTACCTTAGTGATTGATAAAAAGAGTGGAGAGGTGTACTCTACCGATAGTGAGGTTGAGGAGGAGATGCCAGAGTTGGAGGATGCTAGTGACCATGAGGGAGCTGCATACCCGCTGGATAACTTATCCTTAGTTGTCAAGCGTGCTTTGAGTGCACTTGTTGTAAAGGATGAGAGTGTGCAGCAGAGGGAGAACATATTCCATACTAGGTGCCGTGTGAATGGCAAGGGGTGTAGTATGATCATAGATGGGGGCAGTTGTACTAATGTAGCTAGCACAGCTTTGATTGAGCGATTGGGGTTGAGTTGCTTGAGACACCCGAAGCCTTACAAGTTGCAGTGGTTAAATGATTGTGGGGAGATAAGTGTGACAAAGCAGGTACTATTGAGCTTTACCATTGGGCCATACACAGATGATGTCCTATGTGATGTGATACCGATGCATGCAGGACATATTCTTTTGGGCAGGCCGTGGCAGTTTGATATGAAGGTTATTCATGATGGGTTCAAGAACAAGTACTCTTTCCAGCATAAGGGAAAACCCATTACATTATACCCACTTACACCTGCACAAGTCCATGAAGATCAGGTTAAGTTGCAACTTGAGCGTGACAAAGAGAGAGCGAAGGGAAACACCACCTTGGGTGAGACTAGTGAGAGTGGTGTATCTGGTGAGAAAAATAAGGCCAAGGCCGTGGGAGTTTCCAAGGGGAGTGTGAGTGAACGTAAGGGGGAAACAAAAGAGAGAGTTAAAAAGAGTTTCTACATGGGTGAGGGTGAAGCAAGGAAAGCGTTCAAGGCTAGCAAGCTCATGTTTTTGTTAGTCTATAAGGAGCCTCATATTTATTTTACTAACTCTGACCATTTGCTTCCTGTGTCTATTTCATCTCTTTTGCAGGATTACAGTGACGTACTGACAGAGGACATACCTAGTGGGCTTCCACCCATTAGAGGTATTGAACACCAGATTGACTTCATACCTGGAGCAGTCATTCCTAACAGACCGTCTTATAGGAGCAATCCCGAGGAGACAAAGGAGCTACAAAGGCAAGTACGGGAGTTGATGGACAAAGGGTATGTAAGGGAAAGCATGAGTCCTTGTGCAGTACCAGTGCTTCTAGTTCCTAAGAAAGATGGGACGTGGCGTATGTGCGTTGACTGCCGAGCTATCAACAATATTACGGTAAAGTATCGTCACCTCATTCCTAGGCTAGATGACATGTTGGATGAATTGCATGGTTCCAAAATTTTTAGTAAGATTGATTTAAAGAGTGGATACCATCAAATTCGCATGAGAGAGGGAGATGAGTGGAAAACTGCATTTAAGACTAAGTATGGCTTGTATGAATGGTTAGTTATGCCATTTGGTCTCTCAAACGCACCTAGCACATTTATGAGATTGATGAATCATGTTATGCGTGCATTTTTAGGTAAGTTTGTTGTGGTTTACTTTGATGACATCTTAGTTTATAGTAAAACAGTAGATGAGCATGTAATGCATTTGGAGCATGTACTTGATGTTTTACGAAAAGAACAATTGTATGCTAACTCTGACAAATGCACATTTTGCATGGATAGAATTGTTTTTCTTGGCTTTGTTGTGAGTGCAGATGGCATCGAGGTAGATGTGGAGAAGGTAAAGGCAATTCAGAATGGCCTACACCAACTACAGTGACAAAGTCCGAAGCTTTCATGGGTTAACGAGCTTCTATAGGAGATTTGTCAAGGACTTCAGTAGCATTGCCGCGCCATTGACTGAGGTAGTAAAGAAGACAGTTGGTTTTCAATAGGGCGAGGCGCAAGAGCGAGCATTCCAGGACCTTAAAGCGAAGTTATGCAGTGCACCCATTTTAGCACTACCCAACTTCGAGAAGACATTTGAGATTGAGTGCGACGCATCAGGGTTAGGTATTGGAGCAGTTCTCATGCAAGAAAAGCGGCCAATAGCCTATTTTAGTGAGAAGCTGAATGGAGCAGCTTTGAGGTACCCCACGTATGACAAAGAGTTATATGCGCTTGTGAGAGCATTGAGACATGGCAGCACTACTTGTGGCCTAAAGAGTTCGTGATCCACACCGACCATGAATCATTAAAACACTTGAAGGGTCAAGGTAAGCTGAATAAGCGACACGCAAAATGGATGGAATTCGTTGAGTCATTTCCATATGTTATACGCTACAAGCAAGGTAAAGAAAACATAGTGGCTGATGCATTATCTCGCAGGTATGTTTTACTTACTTCAATGCATGCACGGATGTTGGGATTTGATTTGATTAAGGAATTATATGAGTGTGATTCTGATTTTGGTGAGATTTATGCTACTTGTGCAAAGTCATCTTTTGGAAAGTTTTACATTCATGATGGATTCTTATTTAAAACGAACATGTGTGTGTTCCTGCTTGTAGTATGCGTGAGTTGCTTGTGAAAGAAGCGCATGGGGGAGGTTTGATGGGGCATTTTGGAATTACTAAGACTTTAGCTATTTTACATGAGCACTTTTATTGGCCTAAAATGAAACGTGATGTTGAGCGTATTTGTGATAAGTGTCTAACATGTAAGCATGCTAAATCTAAATTAATGCCACATGGTTTGTATACTCCTTTGCCTGTACCTAGTGAACCCTGGGTTGATATATCGATGGATTTTGTGTTAGGTTTGCCTAGGACAAAGAGGGGTAGAGATTCAATCTTTGTTGTAGTTGATAGGTTTAGTAAAATGGCTCATTTCATTGCATGTCATAAAACCGATGATGCTACAAACATTGCAGATTTATTTTTCAGAGACATAGTGCGACTCCATGGTATACCTAGGAGTATTGTATCTGATAGAGATGTTAAGTTCCTTAGCCATTTTTGGAAGGTGTTGTGGGCTAAACTAGGCACCAAACTATTGTATTCTACCACATGTCATCCACAGACTGACGGACAAACAGAGGTAGTTAATAGGACTTTATCTCAATTATTGCGCACTATAGTTGGCAAGAATTTGAAGAGTTGGGAAGATTGTTTGCCATTTATTGAGTTTGCATATAATCGTAGCATTCATTCTTCTACTTCATTTTCACCTTTTGAAATTGTTTATGGTTTTCAGCCACTAACTCCATTGGATTTGTTACCTTTGCCTGTTGATGAGTACGCGGGGCTAGATGGAAAAAGGAAGGCCGATTTGGTGAAGCACATACATGAGAAAGCAAGAGAGCAAATACAACGAAAGAATGAGCAATATGCTTCTCATGCTAATAAGGGAAGAAAGGGTGGTATTTCAGCCTGGAGATTGGGTTTGGGTAACATGCGCAAGGAGAGATTTCCTGAACAACGTAAATCTAAGCTACAACCGAGAGGGGATGGTCCATTTCAAGTTTTGGAACGGATTAATGACAATGCATACAAGCTGGATTTACAAGGTAAGTATAATGTGTCTGCTACATTTAATGTTTCTGACTTAACTCCTTTTGATGTAGGTACAGATTCGAGGTCGAATCCTTTTCCAGAGGGAAGGGATGACATGATCCAGGCAGACAACAAACCAAATGACGCATTACAAGTACCAGAAGGGCCAATTACGAGGCAGCGGACCAAAAGACTCAGAGAAGCAATGGCGGGATTAGTTCAGAGTTTTATGCCCGGCTGCAACAAACAAATAGAGGCGCATGTGGGCTTCGATGGAAAGGGCCCAAAGCCATTTCACTTGGCCCAAATCAGTTTAGAATAAAGCTTTCTAGGCATTTAAAGACTTAAAGACTTGATATTTGTGTAATTTCGTTTTTAGGGGCATTATTGTCTTTATGCCTTTAGGGTTTCTTTTTGTAACAATATTTAAGCTTACTTTCTTCTTCATTTGAGCAACCAACGAATTTGTAAACTCAAAAGCTTAAAGCTTTGGCTATGGCCGAATTATTGTAAGGGAGGGATTCCCCTTTTCAAGTTTGAATCGACTTATCTAAGTTTTGGCAAACTTAGTGGCGTCTCCATTGCTAGCAAAACACTACAAGGATTCATCTTAAAGGTTCTCAAGGGCAAGTTCTTTGCGGGTCTTCTTTGTGGCCTTGGAAGGGTTTTGTTTCTACAAAATCATATTCGCGGTTCTTGGGGTTCTGTCCGTTGCTTGGGGTTTGCTTTATTTCGAATCCAAGTGGGTTTCTTGTCAGGAACCTCTAGTTATGCGCATATTCTTGGTGGTTCAAATGGTGAGGGGAACCAGTTTTCTCTCATCTAGCTCCGTTGCACTTGAGTTTATTAAACCAAATATTATTGATGGACGTATTAAAGTTTGCCCTCCTTTGGATGTTGCGGAGGAAGGTAGTTTGGTGTGGAAGAATACTTTGGTTGGCAATTTTGTTGGCAAGAAACTTCCTTTCAAGGTAGTTAATTCTATTGCTCATAAGATATGGGGGAGCTATGGATTGCGTGAGGTGTTATCTTCTGACAATGGATTTTTATTCTTTAAATTTGATAACTTTCAAGACGCACGTTTGGTTATGGAGAGAGCTCCATGGCATATGGCCAATCGGCCATTAGTTCTTAAACATTGGCAACCTGGTTTGCCTTTCGCCAAAGAAGATGTTCATAAGGTTCCGGTGTGGGTTCGTCTATACAATATTCTGCTAGAGTATTGGACTTCCAAGGGGTTGAGCTTTGTGGCTAGTGCTGTTGGGTGCCCACTTCATGCGGATCATATCACTTTATCTCAAATAAGGCTAAGTTATGCTCGAGTTTGTGTTGAAGTTGATGCAAGGGATACTTTAGTTGAGGATTTTGACTTTGAATGGTCCAATGGTAGGTGGATTAAGATTCGGGCTGAGTTTGAATGGATTCCTATCAAGAGTTCTTTTTGTGGGGTATTTGGCCATACATTGGGTACTTGTCCTAGTAGAGTATCTAAGGATGAGGAAAGCAAGCCTAAGGATGAGGAAAGAAAGCCTTCTAAAGTTTGGATGCCTAAACCTATAGATTGTTCGGCAAGTACGAGTAAAAATAAGGAGAAGGATAAGGAATGGGTAACAGTTTCAAGGAAGAATCCTTGTAAGGGTGTGGTGAAGGCAGTTGACAATTTTCCTCATGAGGAGTTGGCTTTAGTTCCAGTTGATGTCTCTGAGATAGGTTCCAAAAGTGTGGACATTATTGTTTGTGTTGATAAGGAAGAAGGGGAATGCTCCCCTTTAGTGAGAATGCCGAATAACAAAAAGCCCGTAGATCATAGTAAGGAGTTGTGTTGTATGGTGGCTTTGGAAACCAAGGGTACCGATTCTATAAATGGTGAGGAAGCCATATCTGATCTTGGTAAGGAGGCCGTAAATGAGCAATGTGAGGATGATGTATCACCCATTCGTATTGATAACTCTTTGGCATTGAAAGCTAAAGATCTTTAGAGAAGAAACGGTTGGGTCAGGGTGGTAAAAATAAGAAGAACTCTGGTGGTAAGAGGGGTCGGAAGAGCCATTCACCCGTGGTGGAAGGAGGAGATGATCTGTTGTGTTGGTTTTCTCTTTATTGTTTAAATGATTTTTGGTTGTTGGAACATTCGAGGTCTTAATGACCCTACAAAGCAGGCTGAAGTTCGAAGGTTTTTCCGTGATGAAAAGCTTTCACTTTGTGGACTGGTTGAGTCTAAAGTTAAGGATGGTAATCTTCTACATGTGTCTCGTGCTATTAATCCTTCTTGGAAGTTTGTTTTTCAATCAGGTGTTGTTCATTTTGGAAGAATTTGGGTATGTTGGAACCCATCAGATGTGGATGTTATTATTATTCGGTCTTCTCCTCAAGCTATTCACTGTTGTGTTGCTCATGTTTCTTCTTCTTGGAGTTGTATGGTAACAGTGGTTTATGGAGAATGTAGTTATGAGAAGCATCGAGAACTTTGGGGTGACTTGGTTGCTAGTGGTTGTGAGTTTGACACCTCTCCGTGGTTAGTAATGGGGGATTTTAATGCGATTTCCGATCATTCTGAGCATCATGGTGGCAGTTTGGATTGGCCTTCTTGGAAGGATGAGTTGGGTTTGTGTTTGGGCCGGGCTGGTTTGGCAGATGTTCAGTACTTGGCATAATAAACAGATTGATTCTCCTATTTGGCAGAAACTAACTCGCGTGGTCGCTAATACCTCTTGGGAGTGCTCTTTTCCTGGTTCAGTAGCTAGATTTCTACCCTCGGGAATCCCATATCATTCTCCTATGGTGGTTACTCTCTTGAAGCTCCCTACAAGGAAGATTCCTTTTAAGTTTTTTGACTTTTGGGCTGAGCCTCCAGATTTTGTGTCAGTGGTAGCTAAAGCTTGGGATGTGGATATTTATGGTATGGAAATGTTTCGGTTGTGCAAGAAATTGAAGAGTGTGAAGGTGGCGCTACGGAAGTTTAATTTAGATCATTTTTCTAATCTTTCTGGGAGGACCACATGTGTTAGAAAGGAGTTAGAGGGGGTACAGAGTGCACTACAAGAGTCTCATTCTGATCCATTTCTACTAAGTGAAGAGGTGAGATTGTCTTTGCTTTATGGAAATCTGAGTCGAGATGAGGAAAATTTCATGAGACAGAAATCCCGAGTTTAGTGGCTTAATCTTGGTGATCAGAATACAAAGTTTTTTTTCCAAGCTATGAATAGACCCGGCCGGCGGTTCGATTCCGGTTCGGAACCGAACCGAACCGGCCGGTTTCCGGTTCTACACTTAAGTGGAACTGGAACCTTGAATCGAACCGGAATCGACCAGTTCGGTTTCGGTTCCGATTCGGTTCCAAACTTTTTTTTTAAAAATTTTTTGAAAATTAATTAAAATAAATGAGATTAGTTTTCTAAATAAAAAAAATTATTACATTGAAGAGCTTGAGCTTAAATTTTTAAAAATTTAAGTTGCCTACGTGTCCTCCAAGGGTGAGAGGAATCAAAACTCACGTAGTTCCATTACAATTTTAAGACATATCCCCTTTGTAAATTACAATTTTACAATTATCAATCATCATTATCAGTTGATCCTTCGGCTCCAGTTCCGCTTACACTTGTTGTTGCACTTGCAGAATCATTATCGAACAAATCTTCAAAATCATCGGGGGCATCTTCTTGTTGTCTCAGATCAGCTCGAGTCCAATCATCCACATAAGCTGTTGCTTCTAGAGTGCTTGGATGTAATGAAGATTGCCTAGCTTCCAATATATTACCTCTCAAGCTGAAGGCTTGCTCAACCGCAACGGTGGAAATAAGTTCTGCCAATATCTCTTTAGCAATAATTGATAAAACATGATATATATTTTGATGCCGGTTCCACCATTCAAGGATTTTAAAATTTTTACTGCATAAACTTTCATTAGAAAACTCAAAATTTGTAGATAAATAATTATCTAATTCAGGGTTATTAGTTGTCGTATCCCTAGCTTTTTTATTTCGTTGCAATAACTAACGACACCCTGTGCTAAGTCTTGTTTGAATTACCGGTTCGCTACTACTAGATTCACCTAATGTTCCTAAGTTATATCTTACAATATAATCATTAAATAAAACAATTAAATCATTTCTTAATTTCGTCATTATGCTTGTAATATCAATTTCATCTAATATTCCTAAATAACCATAGTAAGCTTGTAAACCACCATTCAAACCTTCTAATTTAAATCTAGGATCAAAAACAGCAGCAATAAGATAAAGTAAAGGAATTTCCCTAAAATAATTCAACCATTTTTCCTTAATAGCAGTAATGGCTTCCAACAAAACAATATCATTAGGATCGCTACTGTCAACATGCTCATAGAGAGTGCCAACAATATTCAAACTCTCAAGAAGAAATAAATGTGCTGTAGGATAATAAACACCGTTAAAAACTAAAGTAGCATCATTAAAAACTCTTAAAATATCTAAAAAAATTTCACAAATATCCCATTGACTAGGATAAAGTGTGATATTTTGAACATGTTGAGAAAAAAACTACATAATGCATCTTTGTATTGAAATGCTTGACATAAAAGAAAATAAGTTGAATTCCAACGTGTTGGAACATCTCTTGAAAATTTAATCGGTTTAATACCATTTATTTTACAAAACTTGGTCCATTCTCTCCTAACTTGAGAATATGACCAAATACAGTTAAGTGCCGTTTTAATTGGATCAAGGAAAGGTGATAATAATTTTAGACCGTCTTGCACACATATGTTAAGGACATGACATGTACAACGAATATGAAAAAATCGACCCCCTAAATTTGGTTCACATAAGGATTTTAAATCACTGATGGATGCAGTATTTGCAGATGCATTATCAAATCCAATTGTTAAAATTTTTTCTACTAAACCATATTCATCAAAAATTACCTTCATCATTCTATAAATATTATGTACAGTATGTTGGTCATCAAAAACTCTAAATGCAATAAGTCGTTTTTGCATGGTAAATGATGCATCAATCCAATGACAAGTCACACCCATGTATGAGTGTGTTTGCCAATGGTCACTCCAAATATCAGAACATATAGAAATACGACATTTCATCTCTTTAAATATTTCATTTAAAATAATTTTACCATCTTTATATAATTTGGAAATATGACGTTTTGTTGTGTTTCGAGTCATTCTACATGCAGAAGGGTTTAAAGCATTATGCATGTAATTAGTAAAATGAAGTTTTTCACCAAAGCTTAAAGAAAGATGTGCCATACAAGTTAATTTCGTAAATTTTTCTCTATTTTTTGCATCAGAATATTTAAATAAATCTACACTACTCGTACCTCTACTAGATGATGCGTACCTGGCCATTTGAGTTTGCGTCGTATCAATTCCAAGTTCAACCAGATGATGTCTATCCAAGTGCTTGATCATATTGCCGTATCCACCAGAAAATTTATAGGTAACCCCATAATAGTTGCAAATTGCTCGTTGTGTATTATCTTCTAGGCGTTCCAAATGAAAATGAATTTTGAAAACATCCGAAGAACGAGCCTTAACTTCTCTTCTCTGTGATTCTGCACCGACACTAGGGCCGCTCTCTTGGGTTGGCATATTTGACATTATGTTCTCAGATGAGCTTGCCATTTTTCGTTTGAGAAATTAGGAAGAAAAATAAGAAAATTAAAAACTAATTGAATTGAGATTGAGAATAAGATTATAAGAGAATTGTATTGAAGTGAGATTGAGAATAAGAGAATTATAGAAAATGAGAGAGTTGAGAATTTGGTGTGTTGAAATAATGAAAAATGAATCCTATTTATAGAGTTTTAGAATTTTTTTGATACCAAAAATGCCCCTAAATATAACCGTTTTATTACCGTTATTAGGGATATATTAGTAATTTATATTTTAATTTATAATTTTTTTTTATTTTTTTTTCTTATTTGGGCAGAGAGCCAACGACTCCCTGCCCCCCCAACGGCTAGTAGCCGTTGGGGAAGGGTTCCAACCTTACGGTTCCAACCGGAACCGTTCGGATCCGGTTGGAACCGTCGAACCGGTGGAACCGTACAGTTCCACCGGTTCTGACCGGTTCGAGTTGGGGTCGAACCCCAACCGAATCGATCGCCAACGGTTCCGGTTTCGATTCCGAATCAGAACCGTGGCCGGGTCTAGCTATGAAGAATCATCATCAGAGAAGTAAGATTACTTCTATAACCACATAGGATAATACTCATTTGGAGGATCCTGCATTAGTCCAAGAGGAGAGTCCTTTCATAGTACTCTGTCAGGACCTCAGCCGAGTTTGCCAGATTTTAATCGAGATCTTCTTCACTCTACCATTACTCAGTTTGTTTCTAATGAGCAAAGAGAGGTCTTTAGCCGAGAGGTTTCAGAAGAGATTAAGGCTGCACTGTTTTCTTTAAAATATCATAAGGCTCCTGGACCAGATGGTTTTAACTCAAGTTTCTTCAAGAAAGCCTGGTGTGTGGTAGGTGATGATGTTATTCATGCTATTTGCTCATTTTTTTTTTATCTCAGTTAAGCTCTTAAAACAGGTGAATGCCACATCTATTGCTCTTATTCCGAAGATCCCTAATCCTTCTAAGGTCAAGGATTTTCGGCCTATCTCTTGTTGCAACACTATCTATAAATGTATCTCTAAGATTATTGCAGATCGGATTAAAATTGTTCTTCCTTCCGTGGTAAGCTCCAACCAATCTGCTTTTGTGGCGGGTCGACGTATTAGTGACAATATCTTATTATGTCAGGAGTTGGCCAAGAACTATCATAAGAGTGGTGGGGTGCCGAGGTGTGCTCTTAAGATTGATTTGATGAAGGCTTATGATACAGTTTGATGGGATTTTATGTTGGAAGTGTTGAGAACTGTTGGGTTTCCTGAGAGGATGGTTGGTTGGATATGAGAATGTATGACTTCTACTATGTTTTCTGTTTTATTAATGGGGGTTGAATGGTTTCTTTCCAGGAGGTCGTGGTTTACGTCAGGGGGATCTTTTGTATCCATATCTTTTTGTTTTGGCTATGGAAGTTCTCTCGGGCTTACTTCATAAGATGACTCAAAAGTAAGGTTTCAGGTATCATTGGCGGTGTTCAAAGAATAATCTTACCCATCTCTGTTTTGCTGACGATCTCATGATTTTTTATCGAGCAGAGAAGTTTTCAGTTTCCATGGTAAGGGAGTGTCTTCATCAGTTTATGGGGTTGTCTGGTTTGGTTCCTAATCTAACAAAGAGCCAATTTTTTTCTAGTGGTATTTCCTCAGTATACAAGCATGAGTTGCTCAGCCTTTTGGGTTTTCAGGAAGGTGTGCTCCCTATGCGTTACCTGGGAGTTTCGTTGATTTCTTCAAAACTTCAGGCTTCTGATTGTAATGTCATTGTATAGCGTATTATTGGCCGAGCTAAGAATTGGAGTTGTAAATCTCTCTCTTTTACGGGGCGTTTACAGCTAATTAAATCAGTGCTGTTTTCTATCCATGTGTATTGGTCTTCATTGTTTATATTGCCAAAGACTGTAATTAGGAAGGTGGAGTCTATCTTAAGGTCATTTCTTTGGAAGGGTAGTGAGCTTATTTCGACAGGGGCGAAGGTGGCTTGGGATAGAGTTTGTTTGCATGTCAAAGAAGGGGGTTTGGGGATTAAGAAGCTAGAGGATTGGAATAAGGCGACTATTACTAAGCACTTATGGTTTCTTAATTCGAGTAAGGAATCCTCATGGTCTACGTGGGTTCGTTCTTACTTGTTGAAGGGGCGTAGTTTTTGGGAAGTTACTTATCCTAGTGATTTTTCATGGAGTTGGCGGAAAATTTTAGGCCTTCGTAATTTTGTGCGTCGTAGAATGAGGTTTCATATTGGGAATTGTGAGAAGGCATGGTCTGACAATTGGCACCATATGGGACCAATTGTGGATACCTTGGGAGAGAGAGTCATTTATGATTCAGGACTAGGTAAGATGGCTAGGGTGGCCGCTATTGTTGATGGTAACTGTCGGCGCTGGCCATCAGCGAGGTCAACCAATCTTCTCCAATTAGCTTGTTCTATGCCTTTGGATTTTGTTCCTTGTGATACGAAGGAGGATGTGCTGGTGTGAGAGGAGGATCATAAAGGTATTTTTTCGGTCAGGAGTGCTTGGGATGCGTTGAGGGTAAGAAGTAATCGGGTGAGTTGGTACCGAATCGTTTGGTTTCCAAAGGCCATTCCAAGACATGCTTTCATGCTTTGGCTCACGATTCAAGGAGGCCTTTATACTCAGGATCGGTTAATGGCTTTTGGCATTTCAGGTTGTTCTATGTGTGTGCTTTGTGGTCATTCGGGGGAGGATATAGATCATCTCTTCTTCAAGTGTTCATTTGCTTCTCAGATCTGGTCATCTATTTTGGCTAAATGTGGTATAGATTGGTGCTCTCGTGACTGGTTGCAGACTATTAAGTGGGTGTAGCAGTATAGTAGTGGATCTTTGTGTCATTTACTTGTTCAATTATCCTTTGCCGCTGCAGTTTACTTCATATGGAATGAGATGAATGCTCGACTACATGACGAGTCTCCTAGTCCATATAGAGTTCTCTTGACCAATATTATGTTTATTGTACGGAATTGTGCTAGTTTGTCAAGAAATGTGAAGCTTTCATATGATAGTAGATGGCTTCAACAATCTTGGCAACTATCCGACGATATTTTTTTATTTGATTTTGCTTGACTTTAGCCTAATTGGCTTTTGTTCTGTAGCTAGGAAGGCCTGTCTTCCTTAGCTCTCTGGGGTATGCCCTTGTGCTTTTTTTATTTCTTTGGTTAATATACTTTATCCAAAAAAAAGTTAAAATCGACTTATCTAAGTTTGGCAAACTTACTGGCGTCTCCTTTGCTAGCAAAACAATACAAGGAATCATCTTAAAGGTTCTCAGGGGCAAGTTCTTTGTGGCCTTGGAAGGGTTTTGTTCATATAAAATCAAATTCGCGGTTCTTGGGGTTCTGTCCGTTGCTTGGGGTTTGCTTGGATTTCGAATCCAAGTGGGTTTCTTGTCATTTGGTATCTAGAGCTCAGGATTCCAAGGTCTGATTTTCCTATCTTTACTTTTTGTTTGATTCTGTTTTTATTTTCGTTCTTTTTTATTTTTGTTTCAGTTCTTGTTGGATCTTGTTTCTGTTTTCGTTTTGTTTATTTCTGGATCTGGTTTTGTTGTGTTCTGCATATATATTCATCTTTTATCATTTTCCAGTTCTGGGTTTTTGTTGTTGTTCTTCATATCAGTCCGTAATCTTTGTTTATTTCTGGACCTGGGTTTTGTTGTGTTCTTCGTATAGTTCATCATATACATTATGTTCTTTAACATATGTTAAAGAAATAAGCATGTTCTTTGGCGGCTGTGTGATTTGTTTCTAAAACCCTAGTGAAGTGTGAAAAAAAATAAACCATCGGATTCAGACTCTGAAATCAGACCCTGAAACTTAACCTCAAAATTCAGACCCTAAAATCATACTCTGGTCAGACTCTGAAATCAGACCCTGACCAGTAGCCTATAAAATCAGACCCTGAAAACTAGCCTCTGAAATCAAAACCTAAATCAGCCTCTGAAATCAGAACCACAGTATCAGCATCTGACGTTATAAAAAAAAACGAGTAAAAAAGTGAATTTTTTTGGTTGAATTTAGTTTGTTCCATATTATCATTTAGGTGCCCGTGGAGGGTATTCCATCAAAATTTCTATAGAGGTGCCAAATTTTCTCCCAAAATTGCATACGACCGTGAATTTGCATGCTTATTTTTTTTCCATTGTGCTAATTGTTTACTTTTTTATTCTAATTACTCTAGCTTAAGTATTATTGATTGAGTCTTCGTCATTGCTATTCATGTTCGCATTTTGTTTCTGCCTGCCATATATATATATATTATATATATATATATATATATATATATATATATATATATATATAGATATATATATATATATTATTGGGTCCATTGTGTTTCATGCTAGCTTGAGGACTACACTTGGTTTTGTATTCTTGGATTGAGTGTGATTCACATTTGAATTGAGGAAGAACTCAATAGTGATAAAAGGCAGTGATTGTGAGCACAATATCAAGTAAAAGCCAATAGAGTGCAAACACGAGTGGAGTGATATCATTCGAGTGGAAACACGTGAGATTGTGAGGATTTACATATTTGCTTTACTTTCTTGTTATTTATAATCTGTTTGTTTAGTGTTGAGATGGCAGGCCTAACCACTGATGAAAAGCTTGAGGCTTTGGATAGGAAATTTACAGATAAGATGGAGAACATGAATACTACTTTGGAGAGATTGTCCAAGAGTGTAGAGAGTATTCAAACTGGTAGCGGTCCCAGAGCACCACACCCCAACATATACCACCACCTCAGAATGTACCACCACCTCATAATGTGCCACCTCGCCGTGTACCACCCACAGTATGTACCGCTAGATGAAGAGGAAGCTAAAAATGAGTTTGATGATTCTGATGGTCTTGATGATGTTGAGGAGAGATTTTAGCCTGGGCATGATAGGAGGCTTAATATGAGGTTTGATAGGAGGAATGATAGGAGGGATAGACGGTTTGATGATAAAGGTGCATTTGATGCCAGAAAAGGGGATTATGATAGGAGGGGATATGGTAGACGAGGAGATATAGATGGTGATCTAGGTAGCATCAAGATCAAGATACCAATATTCTACAGCAAGAATGATCCTGAAGCTTATTTAAAATGGGAAAAGAAAATAGAATTGATTTTCAACTGTCATCACTACTCAGACGAGAAGAAGATCAATATGGCAGCAATTGAGTTTACCGATTATGTTATGATTTGGTGGGATCAGCTTGTCTCTACTCGGAGGAGAAATTATGAGAGACCGATTCAGACATAGGCAGAACTTAGAGGTCTCATGAGAAAGAGATTTATACCCAGCCATTACTATAGTGAATTGTATCAGAAACTACAACATCTGTATCAGGGGACCAAGAGTGTTGAGGACTATTACACCGAGATGAAAGTTGCCATGATCAGGGCAAATGTAGTTGAGGATGTAGAAGCTACTATGGCACGGTTTCTTGGGGGCTTGAATAGAGAGATTGCAAACATGGTGGAGTTGCATCACTATGTTGATTTGAAGGATATGCTTCACATGGCTATCAAGGTAGAAAGGCAACTCAAGAAAAGGTCAACATCCAGATTTGGTACTCAGGCTACTTCTGTATGGAAGGGAAAATGGGTTCCGAATGAGAAGCGAGATGAAGGCTTTGACAAGCCTAGAGGCGAGTTCAGTGGAGGTAAGCCTAGGGCCGAACCTAGTGCCAAGGGTAAAGAGGCTGCAGAACCGAGCAAAACTATACCAAAACCTGAGGGTGCAGCTACTAGATTTAAGGATGTAAAGTGTTTCAAATGTTTGTGCATGGGACACTATGCTTCACAATGTCCCAATAGGCGTACCTTAGTGATTGATAAAAAGAGTGGAGAGGTGTACTCTACCGATAGTGAGGTTGAGGAGGAGATGCCAGAGTTGGAGGATGCTAGTGACCATGAGGGAGCTGCATACCCGCTGAATAACTTATCCTTAGTTGTCAAGCGTGCTTTGAGTGCACATGTTATAAGGATGAGAGTGTGCAGAAGAGGGAGAACATATTCCATACTAGGTGTCGTGTGAATGGCAAGGGGTGTAGTATAATCATAGATTGGGGCAGTTGTACTAATGTTGCTAGCACAGCTTTGATTGAGCGATTGAGGTTGAGTTGCTTAAGACATCTGAAGCCTTACAAGTTGCAGTGGTGATATGATTGTGGGGAAATAAGTGTGAAAATGTAGATATTGTTGATGTCCTATGTGATGTGATACTGATGCATGCATGACATATTCTTTTAGGCAGATCGTGGCAGTTTGATAAGAAGGTTATTCATGATGGGTTCAAGAACAAGTACTTTTTTCAGCATAAGGGAAAACCCATTACATTATACCCACTTAGACCTGCACAAGTCCATGAAGATCAGGTTAAGTTGCAACTTGAGCGTGACAAAGAGAG
Organism: Zanthoxylum bungeanum; assembly: GCA_019454045.1. Classification (NCBI taxonomy): domain Eukaryota; kingdom Viridiplantae; phylum Streptophyta; class Magnoliopsida; order Sapindales; family Rutaceae; genus Zanthoxylum; species Zanthoxylum bungeanum. Next base: position 198,959 of record SKCR01024864.1, on the reverse strand, counting down.
AGCGAAGGGAAACACCACATTGGGTGAGACTAGTGATAGTGATGTATCTAGTGAGAAAAATACAGCCAAGGCCGTGGGAGTTCCCAAGGGGAATGTGAGTGCAGGTGAGGGGGAAACAAAAGGGAGAGTTAAAAAGAGTTTCTACATGGGTGTGGGTGAAGCGAGGAAAGCGTTCAAGGCTAGCAATCTCATGATATTGTTAGTCTATAAGAAGTCTCATATTTATTTTACTAACACTGACATTTTACTTCCTGTGTCTATTTTGACAAGAAACCCACTTGGATTCGAAATCCAAGCAAACCTCAAGCAACGGACAGAAACCCAAGAACCGCGAATTTGATTTTGTAGGAACAAAACCGTTCCAAGGGCACAAAGAAGACCCACAAAGAACTTGCCCTTGAGAACCTTTAAGATGAATCCTTGTAGTATTTTGGTAGCAATGGAGACGCCACTAAGTTTGCCAAAACTTAGATAAGTCGATTCAAACTTGAAAATGGGAATCCCTCCCTTACAAGAATTCGGCCATAGCCAAAGCTTTAAGCTTTTGTGTTTTACAAATTTCGTGATTGTCCTCAAAATGAAAAAGAAAGAAAGCTTAAATAGTGTTACAAAGAGAAACCCTAAAGGCATAAAGACAACAATGCCCTTAAAGGCTAAATTACAAAAATACCAAAGTCTTCAAGTCTTCAAAGGCCTGTGAGCTTCATTCAAAACTGATTTGGGCCAAGTGAAGTGGCTTTGGGCCCTCTCTATTGAAGCCCACATGCGTATCTATTTGTTTGTTGCAATCGGCCATAAAACTCTGAACTAATCCCACCATTGCTTCTCTGAGTCTTTTGGTCCTCTGCCTCGTAATTAGCCCTTTTGGTACTTGTAATGGATCTTTTGCTTTGTTGTCGGCCTGGATCATGTCATCCTCTCCCTCTTGAAAAGGATTCGACCTCGAATCTGTACCTGCATCAAAATGAGTTAAGTCAGAAACATTAAATGTAGCAGACACATTATACTTACCTTGTAAATCCAGCTTGTATGCATTGTCATTAATCCGTTCCAAGACTTGAAATGGACCATCCCCTCTCGATTGTAGCTTAGATTTACGTTGTTCAGGAAATCTCTCCTTGCGCATGTGTACCCAAAACCCAATCTCCATGCTGAAATATCACACGTTTTCTTCCCTTATTAGCATGAGAAGCATATTGCTCATTCTTTCGATGTATTTGCTCTCTTGCTTTCTCATGTATATGCTTCACCAAATCGGCTTTCCTTTTTCCATCTAGCCCCGCATGTTCATCAACAGGCAAATGTAACAAATCTAATGGAGTTAGTGGCTGAAAACCATAAACAAATTCAAATAGAGAGTAAGATGTAGAGGAATGAATACTTGACCGGCGTAAACACACACGTATAACGCAAGCGCACGTATCGTTCAAGTAGTATAAAAATATCGATCCCACGAGGACTTAATTCCTACTGTTGTTATTAATTGTTGAATCTATTTATTTACAAATATCTAATTAAATGGAGAAGAGAATGATTGTTTGATTGGTTGAATATGGTTTTCCATAATTAAAATAAATAAAATAAACAAAAGAAAATACTAAGGAAAATAATAAAAGACTCAAAGATCTAGGGTTGTGAATCTTTCTAATATCTTTTAAAAGATGAAGTGGTTATTTTATGTTTGTGTAATAAATCAGTTTACTAACCTGGAACACTAGATTATGCGAAAGCCTCTGTCGATGGTCAGACGCAAATACCCAGTATAACCCAATTGAACCATATGTCTATGTCAACCAAATTACATGGATTCATTAAGTTTAAGTTCCAATTACGGCTACCCCGCCCGACAGGTATATGTTTATCATGTAAGGAAATCTATTAAAGAGTTATCTATCCTCAAAGAAGATCGTGGGCTATTAAGTCTAAGGCTGAAACCTAAAATTCCTTTGTCAATTTTATTTTAGATTTACCAGATCAATCTTATTAGTGGCCAATTAAAAAGACGCATTAAGCTTAAGACTTAATAAGTAAACCTTTAAATTACCCAAACTATAAAATAACCCCTTATAAACCGGTGATATTGGATTTCATCACAACCCCAGATAACTGGCTTACTTACGACACATATTTACGGGTAATAAAAACTTAAATAAAATAAAAGACATAAAGTAAAATGCTGAAAAGTAAATTGCTGAAAAGTAAATGCTGAAATTAAATACTGAAAATTAAATGCTGAAAAGTAAATGCTGAAAGTAAATGCTGAAAGTAAGCTGAAAGTAAATTGCTGAAAAGTAAATGCTGAAAGTAAATTGCTGAAAAGTAAATAAAGTAAAAGTACAATAAAAGAAAATGCTGAGGTAAAATGATCCACTTTTATTACTTCTATTTTAGATATCTCCCTTAATATAATATACTAACTTTGCATGATAATTACCAACTAGCCATATAGGCGGTATCCAGATTAAGTCAAATTAATAATTAATTACCAACCGACCAATCAGGCGGTATCCAGTTTAGTCAGGTTAAAACCAATTTAAATAATTACCAACCGACCAATATGGCGGTATCCTCGTTAAGTCAGGTTTTAACTAGTTTATATATTATAATTAAGGGAGATTAATCTAAATTTTAGTACTAAATGTTTTATCTTTTACCCCAGCAAAGGGGAGTTACCTCCTCATTACTGAAAAGTAAAAACTGAAAATTAAAGAAAGAAAAGTACTATGCGTAAAAGTAAATTACGTAAAGTAAAAACTGAAAAGTAAAGAAAAGAAAGTGCGAAAGCAGAAATTAATTACTGAAAGCTGTAAATAAACAAACAATACACAATCTTCTTAGTATTCTTAAGGAATTCCTTAGAAGAAAGTATGAATTTTACAAATGAAATGGCTTGGTATTTATAGGCAAAATTTTGCCTCCATCAAATCATCCACCAAATCAATTATTAATTGCTCCACTAATTGCTCCACTAACTGCTCCACCAAATCCATTATTAATTGCTCCACTAATCTCTTATCATGTTTGGTGATGATTTGATAATTTTTATTATTTATTTATTAATTTATTTTTTACTTTGAAAGTGACTTTAATAATTACACACAACACACTTCTGGATGGTTCATCAATTTCGCATATGAAATCTTCAGAATTAGAAATTATTTTGTCTTTCAAAGCTGTAGATCTTTGAGTCTTCTTTAATCTGGAACTTGAATCAGCTCAATCCAATATCGGAGTAAAACGTTATGCCCAAATTACGACAGATGCACAAAATTGGAATTTCCAAAACTGCACTTCGTTAAAACGCCCTTTCAAGTTTCCAATCTCCAAAATTAATATGTCAAGTCCATTTTTTCCCTTATTTGACCCATATTTCGTCCTAAATGATTTCATTAAGTCCCAATATTATTTTATCTGCAAAATAAACTAAAACATATCAAAACGTTCATCAAACCCGAGAAACTAAATAAAATATTAAGTAAAAGGGGCGGTAAATATTGATATATTTTCCGCTCATCACACCCCCAAACCTAACATTTTGCTAGTCCTCGAGCAAAACAACAAAATAAAATACAAGAAACAATTAAAATTAAACTAAGCCACTTTCGTAGGGATCACGGTTGTATTTAGCATATGCAACAAGCCTTTAAACCCCTAGGTGTCCTTAGTAGACGAGTTATAGTCTCGTGAAGGCATTGATCATCTTTTATTTCAGTGCCTCTTTTCTTCGAGGGTCTGGTCGTCTTTGCTAGCCATGTGTGGGTTAGATTGGAGTCACCGAGATTGGTGTCAGACTGTTGAGTGGTTATGTCAGTTCTCTAGTGCCTCTTTATGTCATCTTCTGGTTCGTCTGTCTTTTGCAGCGTCAGTCTACCATATTTGGAGGGAGAGGAATGCTCGCACTCATGATATGCCTCTTCGGCCTGTTTCTGCTCTTCTTTATGATATTGTTTTTGATGTTCGGAGTCGTGTTAGCTTTTTACGTAAGGTGAATCCATCTTATGACAATAAATGGCTTCACCTTTCGTGGCACCTGCCCGATGACATCTTTTGTTGATCTTTTGTAGCCGTTTGGCTTTCTTCTTGATGGGCATGTCCTCTCTAGTGCCTGGGGCATGCCCCTTTGATCTTTTGCTTGTAGCCTTTCGGCTTTTCTTCTAGGAGGGCTTGTCCTCTCTAGTTTCCTGGGGTATGCCCCTTTGCTCTTTGTATAGTTTTCTTTTGGTTATAATACTTACTTTATCCAAAAAAAAAGTAAAAAAACAAGAGAAAAGAGAATAAAGAAGTTAGTGACTAATCAGGTGAAACTTCTACTCCAAGTTACTAGTTGTTTTGTTTCTTTCTAAATTGCTGAATAAGTAAATTCTCCGATTATATTTACCATTTTCTATATGCACAGCCAACAAAATATTGGGGGATGCCCCTTTGCTCTTTGTATAGTTTTCTTTTGGTTATAATGCTTACCTTATCCAAAAAAAAAGTAAAAAAACAAGAGAAAAGAGAATAAATAAGTTAGTGACTAATCAGGTGAAACTTCTACTCCAAGTTACTAGTTGTTTTGTTTCTTTCTAAATTGCTGAATAAGTAAATTCTCCGATTATATTTACCATTTTCTATATGCACAGCCAACAAAATATTAAACAACTCATTTTTGCCCACAACAGTCATAAGTACAGTTGATAAGAGAGTAATATTTTTGTTCTAAAGTTTTATCAGAATTTACACCTTTTTGTAGCAATGGAATAATTTTTATGATTTTTCTGATATTTTTTTTATTTATATACAATATCTTTCGTCTATGTAGCGAGTGTTGGGTCGGTGGCTCCCAAACCAGTTGGCTTTAGGGCACAAGGTGTTAAGACACCCCTACGGACTTAATTACTCAGACTTCAGATATATATATATATATATATATTTTGCAACATCCTTGATCCATGTAGCGAGCTTTGGGCCAGTGACTCCCAAACCAGTTGGTTTTAGGGCACTAGGTGTTAAAACACTCTTACAGACTTAATAACTCGGATCTCAGATTTTTTTTTTACTCCATCACTTTTTGAGATGCTTCCTCCAATTAAACTAGAGCACTGAATATTACAAACTTTTCAATTTTAGCTCATGTCCGTATGTTATTGATAATATCTGCTAACTGAACATATGAAGATCCATTTTAGTCCGTTTTATGGAGAATTTACAAATTAAATAATTTAAAATGAAATAAACAAAAATTAACTTGTTCCGAAATAGGTTTGAGATACGTCTCAGGAGTGGAAACTCCTTACTCAGCTATCTCTTACCAATTTCACCCTTTTAGTCAAAATAAAAATACAAAAACACACAATATTTTTTGTAATTTTTGAAAATTTTTCAATTTTTTTTTTGTATTTTTCGAAAAAAATTTGAACTAAAAACAAGATACTAATCAACTAATTCCCTCCCCCAAACCTAAATGAGACATTGTCCTCAATGTCTTAAACAGTAGAAGAAGAGTTTAGAAGATAGTACCTGGTTAGCTGAAATTCTACAGGAAATTAAAGGTTAAGATCCAGATTAATCCGACACCTCTTACCACGATCATCCTCAGACCAATTTATCTTTGAAAGGATAGGGTCAATTTGTGGTTCATAGGCTAAGATTTGGTCAATTAGATCCGGAGCAGTTCTGGCAGTGAAGATGAGTTCTTTTAAAGGTTTTGACACGAACCCATTTCTCCGGGCATCATCGAGAAACACACAAAGAAAATCATAAAATCCTTCAACGTTGTACAGTCCAAGCGGTTTCTGGTGTATGTTCAGGTTCGCCCCAAGATAGCACAATAAAAATTTCCTCCAATGTACCCAAGCCACCTGGCAAAGCAATAAAAGCATCAGCACGGTTAATCATTTCTACCAGTCGTTCAGACATACCTGGCACGATTAACTCTTCTCTGTTTGATGGTTCAATAAGATTTGCCTCTGCCAAGGGTTTTTTGATGATTCCCAAAACGTGACTGCCTCATTCCTGTACAGCCTTTGAAACGATCCCCATTAGTCCAAGATTGCATCCGCCGTATATTAAGTGCATATTCCTTGCAGCTAAGACTTGACCAAATTCCTGTGCTGCTTCTACGTATTGTGGTTTAGTACCAACACTACTACCGCAAAACACACAGATGTTTTCAACTCGTCTTCTTGAAGTGGCTTCCATGTTTTACTCTGGATGTCTTCAAAAGTGCAATGATGAGTTGAATTTATAGAACCTGAAAATGGTGAGTAATAATAGCACTAGTATCTTCCAGAGGACGTTTGTTTGCTAAACAACAAAAGAAATCATGAAAGGTCAAAAAGTCTGGATCCTGTCTACGAAAATAAAGATAATTACAACAGAAAAGCAAAACAAAGCAATAATTAAGGCAACAGAATTGTGTACGCAATACGCCACTCGCTTAGTATAAATTCATTAGGATGCTTCTCAAGAATTAATTTTTTTACTCAGCCATCACAAATGAATTAGCTCTCTTTTTTTTCTGATTGCCAAACACCATTCATTATGTTCTAAAAATGCTCCGTTTGTGCTTTTCCCTACAAAAATAACACACAAAATTAAAAACTCTAAAACATGTATACACAAAATATAAAACAAAAATTACAACAAATTGCATGGGTTGCCTCCCTGCTAGCGCTAAATTTTTCGTCTTCAGCCAGACGTGACTGAAATTCATCTGTTAAGGAGGTTTCAGCGTGGTTTTGGACGTCCTATTAAAGATAATCCCGTGAGCGTTGCTTTTGAAGGATCTCTTCCAACGGTAAAAGGGCAAAAAGAGTTTTGTTTCATTCAGTGTTCGTGCCACCTTTTTGCTCCTTGTTGCTCCAGTGGTTCCTGCAAAGAAAGAAAGAAAATCAGGAGGTCTCGTATGGTGCTTGACTTGGAATGGAAGTTCCATTCTGTCAAGCTTCTGAGTGATTTCTTTGAATTGTACTCCCCGATACAGTGATGTTTCTCCTGAATTCACTGGATCTTCAATTTGGTCTGACAATTGCTCCTCCATTTGCTCTGCTTCTTGCTCCACCTTTTCTTCACAGATGAATTTTAAAATTTTCGTATTCAATTCTTTATCCGTCATCCGTGAAATGCATGCTCCATAAGTATATGCCTGAGGATGTAAAGATGTTTCTGACATTAGGTTTTCATCATCTGATACGACTCGAATGGATGGTTCAGGTAGATCTTCATCAAACATCATGGAAAAGCATGCTCTAAGATCTTCATTTTGAGGATTGAAAGTTTGATCCTCCGTTGTTGGTACAATTGATTCAAATAGATAAGCTTCATCCTCGTCAGAGTCAGAATAATAAAAATCAAATCGAGACTTTTCCGGTTCGGGCTCTAAAATGATACCTCTGGTTGTTGATACTGCTCAGCCTCCTCCTCTGTTAAGGTGTCATTGTGGATCTCTGGGTACTCGAAGGCTTCATCAGTGTCATCTAAAAATGCTTCTTGAGGTATGAAGTTCTGGTTTTCTGTTAATTGTCTGATCTGATCTGTTATTCTCTGTATGGATTCTGTTTGACTCTGAATACTTTCGAGTTGATTCTGGAATGTTTCAAGCATTGTATCCAACTTTTCATCTCGTTTCTTGAACACATCTTTGAGCATGTCAATCATCTGATCTTCTTCTGATTGTTGATGAAGATCATTATAGGATGGTGGATAAGATGGAAAATGTGATGGTTCTTCGTACCATGAAGGATTTTGATAGCTCTGCCACCATGGATTGTAGTTGTACTCGCAATAATCTCTCGGGTGGTTACCATTACATATGTCACATCTCCCCATTACGTTCTGTTGAGCAAATGTAGTATTGCTTGGTTCTGACATCCAGTGATAGTCGTTGGGTTGGGCAACAGGCTTCATAAAATCGGAATGTTGCTCCCAGATGTGGGGTGTATCTTCTTGTAAGTCTCGTAATCTTTCAATCTCCCAATATTGTTCTATTTTTCAACCACCTGAAATAAAAGAAAAAATAAAAATTACAGATAAAAATAAAGAAAATTAGATACAAGGAAATTAGATAGCTTCAAAATTAATAACTCAAGAAAAATAAGTCCCTGGAAACGGTGCCAAAAACTTGACCGGTGTAAACATACCCGTATAACGCAAGCGCACGTATCGTTCAAGTAATATAAAAATATCGATCCCACGAGGACTTAATTCCTACTGTTGTTATTAATTGTTGAATCTATTTATTTACAAATATCTAATTAAATGGAGAAGAGAATGATTGTTTGATTGTAGCCTCTCGGCTTTTCTTCTAGGAGGGCTTGTCCTCTCTAGTTGCCTAGGGTATGCCCCTTTGCTCGTGTATAGTTTTCTTTTGGTTATAATACTTACTTTATCCAAAAAAATAAATAAAATAAACAAAAGAAAATACTAAGGAAAATAACAAAAGACTCAAAGATCTAGGGTTGTGAATCTTTCTAATATCTTTTAAAAGATGAAGTGATTATTTTATGTTTGTGTAATAAATCGGTTTACTAACCTGGAACACTAGATTATGCGAAAGCCTCTGTCGATGGTCAGACGCAAATACCCAGTATAACTCAATTGAACCATATGTCTATGTCAACCAAATTACCTGGATTCATTAAGTTTAAGTTCCAATTATGGCTACCCCCGCCCGACAGGTATATGTCTATCTGTAAGGAAATCCATTAAAGGGTTATCTATCCTCAAAGAAGATCGTGGGCTATTAAGTCTAAGGCTGAAACCTAAAATTCCTTTGTCAAGTTTATTTTAGATTTACCAGATCAATCTTATTAGTGGCCAATTAACAAGACGCATTAAGCTTAAGACTTAATAAGTAAACCTTTAAATTACCCAAACTATAAAATAACCCCTTATAAACCGGTGATATTGGATTTCATCACAACCCCAGATAACTGGCTTAGTTACGACACATATTTACGGGTAATAAAAACTTAAATAAAATAAAAGACATAAAGTAAAATGCTGAAAAGTAAATTGCTGAAAAGTAAATGACGGAAAGTAAATGCTGAAATTAAATACTGAAAATTAAATGCTGAAAAGTAAATGCTGAAAGTAAATGCTGAAAGTAAATTGCTGAAAGTAAATTGCTGAAAAGTAAGCTGAAAGTAAATTGCTGAAAAGTAAATAAAGTAAAAGTACAATAAAAGAAAATTCTGAGGTAAAAGGATTCACTTTTATTACTTCTATTTTAGATATCCCCTTAATATAATATATTAACTTTGCATGATAATTACCAACCAGTCATATAGGCGGTATCCAGATTAAGTCAAATTAATAATTAATTACCAACCGACCAATCAGGCGATATCCAGTTTAGTCAGGTTAAAACCAATTTAAATAATTACCAACCGACCAATATGACGGTATCCTCGTTAAGTCAGGTTTTAACTAGTTTATATATTATAATTAAGGGAGATTAATCTAAATATTAGTAATAAATGTTTTACCTTTTACCCCAGCAAAGGAGAGTTACCTCCTCATTACTGAAAAGTAAAAACTGAAAATTAAAGAAAGAAAAGTACTGTGCGTAAAAGTAAATTACGTAAAGTAAAAACTGAAAAGTAAAGAAAAGAAAGTGCGAAAGCGGAAATTAATTACTGAAAGCTGTAAATAAACAAACAAGATACAATATTCTTAGTATTATTAAGGAATTCCTTAGAAGAAAGTATGAATTTTACAAATGAAATGGCTTGGTATTTATAGGCAAAATTTTGCCTCCATCAAATCATCCACCAAATCAATTATTAATTGCTCCATTAATTGCTCCACTAACTGCTCCACCAAATCCATTATTAATTGCTCCACTAATCTCTTATCATGTTTGGTGATGATTTGATAATTTTTATTATTTATGTATTAATTTATTTTTTACTTTGAAAGTGACTTTAATAATTACACACAACACACTTCTGGATGGTTCATCAATTTCGGGTATGAAATCTTCAGAATTAGAAATTATTTTGTCTCTCAAAGCTGTAGATCTTTGAGTCTTCTTTAATCTGGAACTTGAATCAGCTCAATCCGATATCGGAGTAAAACGTTATGCCCAAATTACGACAGATGCACAAAATTGGAATTTCCAAAACTGCACTTCGTTAAAACGCCCTTTCAAGTTTCCAATCTCCAAAATTAATATGTCAAGTCCAATTTTTGCCCTTATTTGACCCATATTTCATCCTAAATGATTTCATTAAGTCCTAATATTATTTTATCTGCAAAATAAACTAAAACATATCAAAACGTTCATCAAACCCGAGAAACTAAATAAAATATTAAGTAAAAGGGGCGGTAAATATTGATATATTTAAAGTGAATGGACAGCGTCTGAAACCATTTTTGGAGTGTTCAAATTTTCGAGAATCTTTTTTCCTGTCAAACCCAGTGTATTGTGATTGATGTAATCTCTTTTATTTTATGTTTAATATTTTTCTAATTTCCATTTTCTTAGTTTTGCAGCATTTTTGTCTTTTCTCTTTTTAATCTCACACCCCGGTTAAGCAGCTGATAACAGTACTCTGTGAATCAAAGTCGGTTATCTCAGTCTTCTAAAATTACTGATACCCTACAAACTAAGGCATGGAAGAAACTCTCGCAAACCTCCGTAAATATTTTCCTTCTCTTCCCCAAAATGTTCTGACAAAAATTTACAAAGCATGCACAAAAAGAATGAGACTTCTTATGATTCATGGTATTCCTGGTGATATTCGTTGGGTAATTGAAGCAAAAGTTCGCTTGGCAGATGAGTCATCTGACTCTTTCGTTTCTTTTTTGTGTGGATAAAGTAAGTGTATTAACCAAAAGAAAACTATACATGAGCAAAGGGGCATACCCCTAGACTACTAGAGAGGACAGACCCTCCTAGAAGAAAAGCTGAAAGGCTACAAGCAAAATAAGATCAACAGAAGATGTCATCGGGCAAGTGCTAGGATAGGTGAAGCCATTTATTGTCATAAGATGGATTCACCTTCCGTAAAAAGCTAGCATGATTTCGAACATCAAAAACAATATCACTAAGCAGAACAGAAACACCTATGCTAAAAATCATTGTTCGGCTAAAAAATCACCTATGCTAAAAAACGAAGAGCTAAACAATTAGGTGTTTGTTATAAATGTGCACGTTGTACGTGCAACACTCGTTGTCGTTCTTGAGCAATGGTGTTTGATAATCACGAAGATAAAATTCAATTCATTAGAGATGGCTTGAGTAAGGAGTCTTTGGATCATATATCATTGACTCTTGAGACGCATCCTAGTGGATATCTTCATCGTGAGAATCAAAAGTTACATACATAATTTCAAAAAGAAAGACAACAATACAGTATCGGGAATATGACTTTAAAAAACCATGTTTGCCAATTTATAAGAAAGTTGGATGGGAAGCCTATCCCTGACCCATAGAGGGTGTTCAAGCCGTTACTGGACGTAAAACTAGAGGAAGATGTGAGCCACTATCACAACTACCAATACATATTGTTTTAAATTATTGTTTTGATTTCCTTTACTTTAAATTACCGTTTGGATTTACTTTTTTCCGACAGTTTCTAACCTTTTTTGTTCATGATCTATTTTCCTAATAATCGTCATTTTACAGGTAATAGTGCATTTATTACTCACCCTTTTAGGATCTATAAATTCAGCTTGTCACTTCACTCTCTGCAACTCATCTAGCTAAGAGAGATAGCATAAATGGAGACAACTTCAAAATGATGATTCACTAATATCAGTGTGTTTTTTGGAACTAGCTCCGGAACTAAACCAGAATTTGTTGAGGCTGCGAGAGAATTGGGTAGAGTTATGGCAAACAGAAACATGCACTTAGTATATGGCGGTGGCAATCTTGGATTGATGAGGTGTATTTCAAAGGTTGCACAAGAAAGTGACAGTCAAGTTTTTGGGATTATTCTAAAACCCTTAACAGAGGACAACATCATCGGAAAATCAAATGGAGAAGAATGTATTGTCTCAGGTATGTCTGAAAGACTCACCGAAATGATCAATCATGCTGATGTTTTTATTGCTTTACCAGGTGGGCTAGGAATGTTGGAAGAAATATTCATAGTTGTGTCATGGGCAAACTTGAATATTCACCAAAAACCCATTAGACTGTTTAATGTTAATGGATTTGTCGATTTTTTTTTTTGTATTTCTTGAAATGCAAAAAGAAATGGGTTTATTTCAAAACCAGTAAGAGATATCTTCTTAAAAGCTGATGATTTAATTGATCAACTCTTAGCTTATGAACCAAAAATCGACCATATTCTCTCAAAATTGAACTAGTCCGGTAACGATTGTGACAAAAAGCGCAAAGTAAACTTGGATCTTAATCTTTAATCTTTAGTCATAGATGCAATTGTCAATTCCACACTAATCATGTGATATCTTCTAAACTCGACTTCTATTTCCTTTAAACATTAGGGACAATGTCTCATTTTTGTTGGGGGAAGGGATAAGTTACTAGATTATTTTCATGTTTCATTACTGTTTAAAAAAAAATATTTTTACTTTGTTGTTATTTTGTGTGTAAGAATATATGTACATATATATACACACAAACTAACAACAAATTGTTTTCTAACCAAGTTGAATTGCTTTTCAGAGGTGGCTATGTAAGTAGTTTTCACTCCTGAGACGCATCTCAAAAATAATTCGTAACAAGTTATTTTTGTTCATTTCTTTTTAAATCATTTAAATTTGTGAATTCTCCATAATATTGATTAAATTTGATCTTTATATGCTCATCTGACAGATATTATCAACAACGTGGTAACATATGATCATGGGTGGTAAGTGAAAATTTTGTAATATTCAGTTCTCTAGTTGTTAGAGGCAACACCTAAAGGCAGTGAAATATGTGTTTATAAAAAAATAAAAAATAAATAAAAAAAACTAATCATGCTTTTACCTAGTAACCAGACATCTTCCCTCAACAAGCATTGATTGTTCGCGTAAAATGGTAGTGCTTGATATAAAAAATGATAAAGCTCTTACTTAGTGACCAGACATCTTGCCTCAGTAAGCATTGATTGTTCGCGAAAAACGGTAGGGCTTGAGTTTGTGTTTGAATAAGTTCATTTTCGTAGCTTTTTTAACTCGAGCAATTAAGTTTGTTGGGGTGTCTTAACACTTAGTGCTATAAGGCCAACTGGTCTAGGAGTCACTGGCCCAAAGCTCGTTACAAGGGTCAAAAAGAAAGCTTAAAGAAATCAGACACTTTTTTAAAAAATATATGAGATCCGAGGAATTAAGTCTGTAGGGGTGTCTTAACACCTAGTGCCATAAAACCAACTAGTTTGGGAGCCACTGGCCCAAAGCTCGATACAAGGATTGAAGATATGTTTATAATAAACTTTCATTGCCAAAAAGGTGTAAACTATAACGTAATTTTAGGATAAAAATATTACTCTCTTTTCAACAAATACCTGTGAATATTGTGGGTACCATCTATTGATTAATACCTTGTTAAATGTGTGTATGGGAGAAGGGTAAAAAGTACATAAGAATTTATTTATTTGATCATTTAGAAAGAAAGAAAACAATCTTTAACTTGGATAAGAATTTTTCTTTTAGATTTCGCTTGAATTACTAGGGACTAGTAATAAGCTGGTTGGGGGTGTGATGAACACTAAAAAGTGTATATTTATTATACGTAAAATTAATTGTTTTACACTTGTAGTTTCACTAATCCTTAATATAGCATGTCTGTGAAATAATATTCTAAGTTATGTTTTGTATATTTTTATTGTGTATTTTTGTTATTTGGTAGGTAAAACACTGCTCGGAAGTTCGACAGGAAAAACCAGATTTGGAAAAGGGAAAAAATGAAATTTCAGTAGGCGCAGACCTTTCTCAGCCTATAAATTGAAGCTTCTGGCAGAAGAAATTTTCATGCTTTCTTTTCGATTTCTCTATAGACTTCGGAAGAGAGTGTCTTGTGTGTTTATTTATTTAAATCTTTCTGTAATATCTTTTTCTTTTAGTAAAAAAATTACGAGTATTTTTAATTATAAAATGAGTAGCTAATTTCTTTCCGCTAGGGTAATGGGTGAAGCTTTTATAATGAAAACTTAGATCAATCTCGATTACATTATAATAAATAAATTATAATCTACTGATTAAAACTTGATTTAAATCTAGATTAATTATTGACAAAATTGGCTACCGCCTATATGGCTGGTTTTATCTTGCTACCACATGTAAGTGTAACATCCCCTATCTGGGAGATGTTACCGGTAGGGGATAGACCGTACTAACTGACAAGAACTCACTTGGGTTGGAGACCAAGCAAACCCCAAGCATCTTTCTCAAAACCCCAAGAACTTTGAATACTGATTTTGTAGGAACAAAACCCAACCAAGATCAGCCCCTAACCACCATGAAACTCACGTCCATGATAACCACAAGCATGAAATCAGATTGTATTTTGCTAGCAATGGAGACGCCACTAAGTTGCCAAGCTTAGATAAGTCAATTTGAACTTGAAAAGGGGAATCCCTCCCTCAACAAGGTTTTGGCCATAACCATGGAAAGCTCAAGCTTTTCTCTCTTTTAAATGTTGTATATTACGTTGGTTGTCTCCAAAATACAAAGAAGAGTCATATAATAAGGGTTACAAGAGAGTGAAAAGATTAAAATGACCCTAGAGCTAAAATTGCCAAAAGCCCTAAGTCAAGCACCTCAACCACGACCATTCAGGTCCTTTTGCACCTAAATAAACTTAAAACAAAGATTAGAAGCTAATCTCACTTAAGCTAATTGAGGTGCTTACATGCTATAGTAAATTGACGTGCTTCCGGCTAAGTATAGATCTAAGCATAATTAAGCCTAATGGAATAGTCAACCATGCTAATTACATCATAAATAAAGTCAAAATTTCGAGCACAAATGACAAAAATTCCCCCATTTGGCCGAATTCAACATAGTCCCAAAATGGGTGAAATCGGGTCAAAAGGGTGTTGGTGCTGAAGCTGCTCTGCTATGCTTCATTCTGAGCTGATATGGGTCAAATGAAATATCTTGGGGACCTCTCTGGTTATGCCCATATGTGTCTCTGGGGGGCACTTGACTTGGTTGATGCAACTGGTCACATAGCTCTGAGCTAGTCCCGCAAAGGCCTCTCTGATCTTCTTTGCTCTTTGGCGTGTTGACATGATCCAGGCCGACAACAAACCAAAGGACGCATTACAAGTACCAGAAGGGCCAATTACGAGGCAGAGGACCAAAGACTCAGAGAAGCAATGGCGGGATTAGTTCAGAGTTTTATGGCCGACTGTAACAAACAAATAGAGATGCATATGGGCTTCGATGGAAAGGGCCCAAAACCATTTCACTTGGCCCAAATCAGTTTAGAATAAAGCTTCCTAGGCATTTAAAGACTTAAAGACTTGATATTGTGTAATTTCGTTTTTATGGGCATTATTGTCTTTTTTGCCTTTAGGGTTTCTTTTTGTAACACTATTTAAGCTTACTTTCTTCTTCATTTGAGGCAACCAACGAATTTTGTAAACTCAAAAGCTTAAGCTTTGGCTATGGCCGAATTAATGTAAGGGAGGGATTCCCCTTTTCAAGTTTGAATCGACTTATCTAAGTTTGGCACACTTAGTGGCGTCTCCATTGCTAGCAAAACACTACAAGGATTCATCTTAAAGGTTCTCAATGGCAAGTTCTTTGTGGGTCTTCTTTGTGGCCTTGGAAGGGTTTTGTTTCTACACAAATCATTTCGCGGTTCTTGGGGTTCCGTCCGTTGCTTGGGGTTTGCTTGGATTTCGAATCCAAGTGGGTTCCTTGTCATTTGGTATCTAGAGCTCAGGGTTCCAAGGTCTGATTTTTCTATCTTTCCTTTTGTTTGATTCTGTTTTTCTCTTGTTCTTTGTTATTTTCGTTTCAGTTCTTGTTGGATCTTGTTTCTTCTGTGTTTTTTGTTTTGTTTATTTCTGGATCTGTTTTTGGTGTGTTTGTTCTTTGTTATTTTCGTTTCAGTCCTTGTTGGATCTTGATTCTGTTTTTTGTTTTGTTTATTTCTGGATCTGTTTTTGGTGTGTTTTCTGCATATCAGTTCATTCCAGTTGCATATCAGTTCATCTTCATCACTTTTCCAGTTCTGGGCTTCTGTTCTGTTCTTCATATCAGTTCGTCATAGTCATTTTGTTCTTTAGCATATGTTTAAGAAATAAGCATGTTCTTGGCGGCTGTGTGTTTTTTTCTCTAAACCCTAGTGAAGTGTGAAATCAGATCCTGAGAAACTAAGTGAAGTCTGAAATCAGACCCTGAAATCTTAGCTTCTGAAATCAGACTCTGAGTTCATACCTTGAAAATCAACCTCTGAAATCAGAACCACATTTAGCATCTGACGTTATCAAAAAAAAAAAAAAAAAGAAAAGGGACTTGAGTGATAGTGATCACTTGAGCAAAAAAAAAAAAAAAAAAAAAAAAAAATTTCATAGGGACTTGGTTGAATTTAGTTTGTTCCATATTATTATTTAGGTGCCCGTGGAGGGTATCCCATCAAGATTTCTATAGCGGTGCCAAATTTTCTCCCGAAATTGCATACGACCGTGAATTTGCATGCTTATTTTTTTTTTTTCCATTGTGCTAATTGTTTACTCCTTATTTCTAATACTCTAGTTTAAGTATTATTGATTGAGTCTTCGTCGTTGCTATTCTTGTTCGTATTTTGTTTCCACCTGTCCTATATATTATTATTAGACCTTTGTGTTTCATGCTGGCTTGAGGACTACATTTGGTTTGTATTCTTGGATAGAGTGTGATTCACATTTGAATTGAGGACGAACTCAAGAGTGGTAAAAGGCAGTGATTGTGAGCACAATATCGGGTAAAAGCCAATAGAGTGCAAACACGAGTGGAGTGATATCATTCGAGTGTAAACACGTGAGAGTGTGAGGATTTAGATATTTGTTTTACTTTCTTGTTATTTCTAATCTGTTTGTTTAGTGTTGAGATGGCAGGTCTAACTACTGATGAAAAGCTTGAGGCTTTGGATAGGAAATTTACAGATATGATGGAGAACATGAATACTGCTTTGGAGAGATTGTCCAAGAGTGTCGAGAGTATTCAAACTGGTAGCGGTCCTAGAGTACCACCCCCTCAGAATGTACCACCACCTCACAATGTGCCCCTCGCCGTGTACCACCACAGTATGTACCACCAGATGAAGAGGAAGCTGAGAATGAGTTTGATGATTCTGATGGTTTTGATGATGTGGAAGGAGAGATTTCAGCCTGGGCATAGACGGTTTGATGATAGAGGTGCATTTGATGCCAGAAGAGGGGATTATGATCGGAGAGGATATGGTGGGCGAGGAGATATAGATGGTGATCTAGGTAGCATCAAGATCAAGATACCAACATTCCAAGGCAAGAATGATCCTGAAGCTTATTTAGAATGGGAAAAGAAAATAGAATTGATTTTCAACTGTCATCACTACTCAGACGAGAAAAGATCAGTCTAGCAGCAATTGAGTTTACCGATTATGCTATGATTTGGTGGATCGGTTTGTCTCTACTCGGAGGAGAAACTATGAGAGACCGGTTCAGACATGGGCAGAACTTAGGGGTCTCATGAGAAAGAGATTTATAACCAGCCATTACTATAGGGAGTTGTATCAGAAACTACAACATCTGTATCAGGGGACCAAAAGTGTTGAGGACTATTACACAGAGATGGAAGTTGCCATGATCAGGGCAAATGTAGTTGAGGATGCAGAAGCTACTATGGCACGGTTTCTAGGGGGCTTGAATAGAGAGATTGCAAACATGGTGGAGTTACATCATTATGTTGATTTGGAGGATATGCTTCACATGGCTATCAAGATAGAAAGGCAACTCAAGAAAAAGTCAACATCCAGATTTGGTACTCAGGCTACTTCTACATGGAAAGGGAAATGGGTTCCGAAGAGAAGCGAGATGGAGGCTTTGACAAGCCTAGAGGCGAATTCAGTGGAGGCTTTAATAAGCCTAGGGCCGAACCTAGTGCCAAGGGTAAGAGGCTGCGGAACCGAGCAAAACTAGACCAAAACCTGAGGGTGCAGCTGCTAGAACTAAAGATGTCAAGTGTTTCAAGTGTTTGGGCATGGGACACTATGCTTCACAATGTCCCAATAGGCGTACCTTAGTGATTGATAAAAGAGTGGAGAGGTTGTACTCTACCGATAGTGAGGTCGAGGAGGAGATGCCAGAGTTGGAGGATGCTAGTGACCATGAGGGAGCTGCATACCCGCTGGATAACTTATCCTTAGTTGTCAAGCGTGCTTTGAGTGCACATGTTGTAGAGGATGAGAGTGTGCAGCAGAGAGAGAATATATTCCATACTAGGTGCCGTGTGAATGGCAAGGGGTGTAGTATGATCATAGATGGGGGCAGTTGTACTAATGTTGCTAGCACAGCTTTGATTGAGCGATTGGGGTTGAGTTGCTTGAGACACCCGAAGCCTTACAAGTTGCAGTGGTTAAATGATTGTGGGGAGATAAGTGTGACAAAGCAGGTACTGTTGAGCTTTACCATTGGGCCATACACAGATGATGTCCTATGTGATGTGATACCGATGCATGCAGGACATATTCTTTTGGGCAGGCCGTGGCAGTTTGATAAGAAGGTTATTCATGATGGGTTCAAGAACAAGTACTCTTTCCAGCATAAGGGTAAACCCATTACATTATATCCACTTACACCTGCACAAGTCCATGACGATCAGGTTAAGTTGCAACTTGAGCGTGACAAAGAGAGAGCGAAAGGAAACACCACCTTGGGTGAGACTAGTGAGAGTGGTGTATCTGGTGAGAAAAATAAGGCCAAGGCCATGGGAGTTCCCAAGGGGAGTGTGAGTGAACGTGAGAGGGAAACAAAAGGGAGAGTTAAAAAGAGTTTCTACATGGGTGAGGGTGAAGCGAGAAAAGCGTTCAAGGCTAGCAAGCTCATGCTATTGTTAGTCTATAAGGAGCCTCATATTTATTTTACTAACGCTGACCCTTTGCTTCCTGTGTCTATTTCATCTCTTTTGCAGGATTACAGTGACGTACTCACAGAGGACATACCTAGTGGGCTTCCACCCATTAGAGGTATTGAGCACCAGATAGACTTCATACCTGGAGCAGTCATTCCTAACAGACCGGCTTATAGGAGCAATCCCGAGGAGACAAAGGAGCTACAAAGGCAAGTACGGGAATTGATGGGTAAGGGGTATGTAAGGGAAAGCATGAGCCCTTGTGCAGTACCAGTACTTCTAGTTCCTAAGAAGGATGGGACGTGGCGTATGTGCGTTGATTGTCGGGCTATCAACAATATTACGGTAAAGTATCGTCACCCCATTCCTAGACTAGATGACATGTTGGATGAATTGCATGGTTCCAAAATTTTTAGTAAGATTGACTTAAAGAGTGGATACCATCAAATTCGCATGAGAGAGGGAGATGAGTGGAAAACTGCATTTAAGACTAAATATGGCTTGTATGAATGGTTAGTTATGCCATTTGGTCTCTCAAACGCACCTAGCACATTTATGAGATTGATGAATCATGTTATGCGTGCATTTTTAGGTAAATTTGTGTGGTTTATTTTGATGACATCTTAGTTTACAGTAAAACAGTAGATGAGAATGTGATGCATTTGAAGCATGTACTTGATGTTTTACGAAAAGAACAATGTATGCTAACTCTCTGACAATGCACATTTTGCATGGATATTGTTTTTTTTTCTTGGCTTTGTTGTGAGTGCAGATGGCATCGAGGTAGATGTGGAGAAGGTAAAGGCAATTCAGGAATGGCCTACACCAACTACAGTGCAGAAGTCCGAAGCTTTCATGGGTTAGCGAGCTTCTATAGGAGATTTGTCAAGGACTTCAGTAGCATTGTCGCGCCATTGACTGAGGTAGTAAAGAAGACTGTTGGTTTTCAATGGGGCGAGGCGCAAGAGCGAGCATTTCAGGACCTTAAAGCGAAGTTATGCAGTGCACCCATTTTAGCACTACCCAACTTCGAGACATTTGAGATTGAGTGCGACGCATCAGGGTTAGGTATTGGAGCAGTTCTCATGCAAGAAAAGCGGCCAATAGCCTATTTTAGTGAGAAGTTGAATGGAGCAGCTTTGAGGTACCCCACGTATGACAAAGAGTTATATGCGCTTGTGAGAGCACTTGAGACATGGCAGCACTACTTGTGGCCTAAAAGAGTTCGTGATCCACACCGACCATGAATCATTAAAACACCTGAAGGGTCAAGGTAAGCTGAATAAGCGACACGCAAAGTGGATGGAATTCGTTGAGTCATTTCCATATGTTATACGCTACAAGCAAGGTAAAGAAAACATAGTGGCCGATGCATTATCTCGCAGGTATGTTTTACTTACTTCAATGCATGCACGGATGTTGGGATTTGATTTGATTAAGGAATTATATGAGTGTGATTCTGATTTTGGTGAGATTTTTGCTACTTGTGCAAAGTCATCTTTTGGAAAGTTTTACATTCATGACGGATTCTTATTTAAAGCGAACAGGTTGTGTGTTCCTGCTTGTAGTATGCGTGAGTTGCTTGTGAAGGAAGCGCATGGGGGAGGTTTGATGGGGCATTTTGGGATTACTAAGACTTTAGCTATTTTACATGAGCACTTTTATTGGCCTAAAATGAAACGTGATGTTGAGCGTATTTGTGATAAGTGTCTAACATGTAAGCATGCTAAATCTAAATTAATGCCACATGGTTTGTATACTCCTTTGCCTGTACCTAGTGAACCTTGGGTTGATATATCGATGGATTTGTGATAGGTTTGCCTAGGACAAAGAGGGGTAGAGATTCAATCTTTGTTGTAGTTGATAGGTTTAGTAAAATGGCTCATTTCATTGCATGTCATAAAACCGATGATGCTACAAACATTGCAGATTTATTTTTCAGAGACATAGTGCGACTCCATGGTATACCTAGGAGTATTGTATCAGATAGAGATGTTAAGTTCCTTAGCCATTTTTGGAAGGTGTTGTGGGCTAAACTAGGCACCAAACTATTGTATTCTACCACATGTCATCCACAGACTGATGGACAAACAGAGGTAGTTAATAGGACTTTATCTCAATTATTACGCACTATAGTTGGAAAGAATTTGAAGAGTTGGGAAGATTGTTTGCCATTTATTGAGTTTGCATATAATCGTAGCATTCATTCTTCTACATCATCTTTTTCACCTTTTGAAATTGTTTATGGTTTTCAGCCACTAACTCCATTGGATTTGTTACCTTTGCCTGTTGATGAGCATGTGGGGTTAGATGGAAAAAGGAAAGCCGATTTGGTGAAGCACATACATGCGAAAGCAAGAGAGCAAATACAACGAAAGAATGAGCAATATGCTTCTCATGCTAATAAGGGAAGAAAGCGTGTGGTATTTCAGCCTGGAGATTGGGTTTGGGTACACATGCGCAAGGAGAGATTTCCTGAACAACGTAAATCTAAGCTACAACCGAGAGGGGATGGTCCATTTCAAGTTTTGGAACGGATTAATGACAATGCATACAAGCTGGATTTACAAGGTAAGTACAATGTGTCTGCTACATTTAATGTTTCTGACTTAACTCCTTTTGATGCAGGTACAGATTCGAGGTCGAATCCTTTTCAAGAGGGAGGGGATGACATGATCCAGGCCGACAACAAACCAAATGACGCATTACAAGTACCAGAAGGGCCAATTACGAGGACCAAAAGACTCAGAGAAGCAATGGCGGGATTAGTTCAGAGTTTTATGGCCGACTGCAACAAACAAATAGAGATGCATATGGGCTTCGATGGAAAGGGCCCAAAACCATTTCACTTGGCCCAAATCAGTTTAGAATAAAGCTTTCTAGGCATTTAAAGACTTAAAGACTTGATATTTGTGTAATTTCGTTTTTATGGGCATTATTGTCTTTTTGCCTTTAGGGTTTCTTTTTGTAACACTATTTAAGCTTACTTTCTTCTTCATTTGAGGCAACCAACGAATTTTGTAAACTCAAAAGCTTAAAGCTTTGGCTATGGCCGAATTAATGTAAGGGAGGGATTCCCCTTTTCAAGTTTGAATCGACTTATCTAAGTTTGGCACACTTAGTGGCGTCTCCATTGCTAGCAAAACACTACAAGGATTCATCTTAAAGGTTCTCAAGGGCAAGTTCTTTGTGGGTCTTCTTTGTGGCCTTGGAAGGGTTTTGTTTCTACAAAATCATTTCGCGGTTCTTGGGGTTCCGTCCGTTGCTTGGGGTTTGCTTGGATTTCGAATCCAAGTGGGTTCCTTGTCACGTGTGATTGGACCTGTTGACAACTGTATGGGTTCCTCCAAGTTGTTAGCTGCATCCTATAATGTCTCTGGTGTGGTTGGACTCATGTCATTCCCTCCTTGTTGAAAAAGATTCGACCTCGAATCTGAACCTGCATTAAAAATAAAATAAGTCAGAAATATTAAACATTGCAGGAACGCCAAACTCACCAGGAAGATCAAGCTTGTAAGTATTGTCGTTGATCTGCTCCAAGACTTGAAATGGACCATCTCCTCTTGGTTACAACTTGGATCTTTTCCTCTTGCATATAAAGGCACACCCAATTGCCGGGTCAAACACAATGCATTGGAAACCTATTATTCTCACCAACTCTGCCTTTCCCTTATCATTCATACTCCCAAGCTTAATAACAACATCAAAGATAATAAATCCATAGGAGTTAAAGAATTAGAATCATAATCAATCTCATAAGGCAAGTAAAAACTAGAAGAATGAATGCATCTATTATATGCAAACTCTAGCCCCGCTATTGCGTCTGTGATCTTCTTAGTTCTTTGGCGTGTGATTGGGCCTGTTGGCAATTGTAAAGGCTCTAATGTTCCTTGGGTGACTGCATTCATGTCAAATGTTGTCCCTTGGATCATGTCACTAACCCTATAAGCCTCTAACTCTGATAACTGCTATTCAATTACTAGTACTCTTTTCTCTAATCATATATATATATCGTACGTATGGGACTGTGGCCCAAACTTAACAACTTAATATACAAACTCAACTCCAATAACTGTATACATAAAGACACATGTTTTTACAATGACTACACATAACTCAAATACTAATACAGGACTTTTATTTGACTCTGAATGACTCCAATTGGACTCTTACTCTTTGACTTGGACTGGTGGACTCCAAACCCTAGTGATTGCATCAGTATTTGTCCTCCCTAGCTCATCCTCCGAGAATACCTGTAAGAACAGAAAACTGGGAGTGGGGGGTTAGAACGTTGTACGATCTAAGTGAATGGACGATAATAACTGAAAAGCGATAATAACTGAGAAACCAAGGTTCCAAACATATCTTTAAATGAAAACTCTTTTCTGAAATCTTTGTCTGAAATCTCTTTTGTTAAATATAACTTTTCTGAAAACTGCTTTCTGAAAAATGTTTCTAAAATCCGATTTTTGAAAATTCTCTTTCTGAAAATCTTGTGTCTAAACATTGGTCTGTATCTGAAAACCTTGACGTATGAGGGCGTTACGTATCATCGTCCCCCTATACGTCTAACTAGAGCCAGAAGTGCAAATCCATGACTTTGGGGCGTTACGTATCGCTGTCCCCCAAAGCATGTCACTCTTGTCCCTAAAACTGGTGCTCTTGGGGCGTTACGTATCATCGTCCCCCAAGCCACTGAACTAGAGTTTGTAGTGCTGATCCATGCTACTACCTGACCCTGAAACTAGGGTCTAGGGGCATTACGTATCGCCGTCCCGTAGCCCTGAACTAGGATCTGGGGGTGTTACGTATCGCCATCCCCCTAGTCCTCTACATATGCACATGTTCTCTGTCCGTCAATTCCAACTTATATCAAGTTACATACTGGGGTGGGTTTTTCCCCCATGCCCCGAAAACATAAAAATCATACTTTGAAATCTCAAAACTGTATAAAACATTTTCTTTTCTAAATCCTCATCATCTGAATAACAACTATATTAAAATTCTGGCTAACGCCCTATTTGCTAAAAAATAAGTATGATATCAAAACTATTAAATAAAATAAGTTTGAGAAAAGAAGTTCACTCACTGTTTTGGAGTTCTGCTAGCCTTTTATCACTTTGCTGAAGAACTTGTGTTTCCTGCGATGATCTATCATCGGATAAATAAGATTAGAATGGACTAAGAAACACATTACAGAATCAGATTAAAATTTGCTTATTCACGTAAGCGTTATAACTCTGAAGGTATCGTACACATATCATGATGTATCATGAACATACGAGTTGATACGGGACTTATAGGGTAGCCCCTAACGCATTCTGGTGAAACTGTAATGACTTGAACTGATTTGGGCAATTATTTATCCACGCGTCGCGACGCGGATCGTCTAGAGAGGTGCTCAATTTTTGCCATACGCGTCACGACGCGACTTGCACTAGAGGCATTTTTGGGTTATTTTCCCAGATCGCGTCGCGACACGGGGTTTTCTGCGTCACGACGCAAGGCGAATTTCAGGCCTAAATCCTCATTCTCTCATACCCAATTTGCTTTATATTTCCCCCAAGAATCACACAAGCAAAAATTCTTAATTAAACATTCTATAACATCATCTTATCATTTTCAAATACTCTTAATCTCATTGCTCTCATTACTTCATTTATCCTTTATGATTTCCACAAATTGAACACTTAACCCTACAATCAACTTTTCTTCATGACAATTACCAACATACAATCTCTAACATGCCACTAATGTCAACATATACTCCAGTTATCAAAATTTCACAATATCCAATTTGGGTCAAGTTGATCTTACCTCATTTTCTTGTGAATTTCCTCATCATCTAGGGTTTTGTAGATGCCAAGCCTTCTTGTTTCTTCCTTCTTCTCTCTTTCTTCTTCTCTTCCCTCTCTTTTCTTCTTTCTCTTCTCTTTTTCTTCTTTTTTCTTTTTTTCATTCACGTTTTCTACTCTCTATTTTGTTTTAATTTCTGAATTTTTGAATAGTACTCCCCCTTTTATAGTTGGCCATAAATAAATAGAAGAGTGTAGAAATTTATAGAATTTACTAGAATGCCCTCAGGTACTATTCACTCAAATTTTTTATCTGCGTTTTCGACTTGCTTCTGTTCCGAATTTGGAAAAATATTCAACATAAAAGTTGTAGATCTCGATCGCAGATTTTCGATGATATAAAATTCATAAAAATCAGAGTTCTTATGAGTAAGTTACGGCCCAAATACTATGGGCTGTCCGTAATGGAACATCTTAGAATCCCGCATCGAAGTTTCAAAGAATTCACTGTTCATCCATAAAATCATTCTACGAATGTATATATGCTCAGACATAAATTTATATTACGTAACACTCGTCCCACGATGTAATAGTACTACAGTCAAGGACTCAACAGTAGTAGAGACCTCCGGTCGTTACGAATTCTCCCCCCTTAATAGGATTCATCCTCGAATCTTCTTTAAACTTGGGAATTTATCATAGATCACAGGATTTATGGGATCCTTATAAATTACAAGCTTAAACTGACTACTTACCCATCTGCTTTTTATCCATTGTATTATATCATTCCTCAATAATTTCCGAGTGCTACCAATATGCCACATGATAATGTGATGATCATACTGTAACTTGTTGGTGAGAACTCTTTTTTTGCTGTAATTATTTTGTATCATCGGGGCTTCTAAATGACTTAACAACGAAGGCCTCTACACGATTGCTCATCTACTCTTTGACTAGTAAACATATGAGGTTCTCCATCATTTTTAATATCTAACTTATGCCTCGAACCTTTAGCCATACTTTCCTTGTGCCCAGGAAATCTCTTTTTCTAGATCTTTAATTATGCTCATTAATCACTTAACTTGATCAGGTTCTTAATAGCTGGTACCTTTGACTCTTACTAAAATACTGATGTCTCCATATTGTACTCAGTACTCCTTTTACTCCACTTGTCCAACTTGATCTTAATATTCTTTCTCAACACTTAGGTACTTAATTTTCTATGTTCTCCTTGCCAAACTTCATCTGCTTATAATATTGTCTACCAATGTCGCTTGTACTAAAAACGTTGCTTCTGGGTGGTTTCCTAGTGGTCCCCCCTCAATTGGCTAAAGCTTCAAGCTTAAGGACGTGCATCTTGATACTTAAAATGTATTCCCTACTATTAACATCGACGCTGGTAACTTGATCCTAATTAAAGCTCTTTTTTTTTTCTGTACTTTGCTTCCATTGTTACTAAAAATCTGGTTACGGTGTTCCACCCTAACTTATTTTCCATATCCTAGTGCCGCCAAGGATCGTTACTCAAACACATGTCATATTACTGAACTGTGAGGATTCATCTACTATACTAATTGCAACATTGCAGTAATTCACCTCCTCAATTCCGTACTATGCTACAAATCTATTAAACCACCCTATATTCGTGGTCTAAATTGATACTAAGAAATCTTGTTGTTTCATTCTTCTATTTTTGCTTCCAAACCTTGCGTCTGCTGACCTTTTTCATTTACTTTCCTGCTCTGTTCTATAACTGACACTTCTACGATCTATATCTATGTCTCCTTATTTGAAATATGTCATCTCTTACAAATCTCTAGTCATTTATAACGCTGTTCTTTCTCCCTTTATTATTTCATCTAGATAATTTATCCTCTAAATCTCTCACTTGGAACTATTCCCTATTCTATTCTGTTCTTGTACTATATATCTAAAGGTTCTCTGTTTCGATCTCTTCCACCACATATTCTTTTGTTTCTGGAAATATCTTGAGATAAACATCGAAGTTTATCATTCCTGTCGTAATTTATCAAGGGTTGGGAGGGTGGGAGCTTATCTTGAGGCTATTGTGTAATGGTGATTCGGTGACACATACTCTTCGCCTAAGACTCTCATGTTGTTAGGGATATGCCCTATACCCAACTTGTGGATGGGCTATATGTACATGTATTTGTAATATTTTCATTAATTAATAAAATGGCAATCTTTATTATATGTGTCTTACTTAACTTATATGAATCATCAACACTGTAATAAAGCCCTTGGAGTAATAAGACGATGGCTTCCACGCCTTATGAGAATCATTACTCTTAAATGTTCCTAGTCATAGTTTTGTGAATAATCTGGGCGTTCACAAAGCGGAGAGACTAGCATGATGATATGATCTGCCCTTATGTGGGGTAGCCGATCTCATAGGCTACTAGCGGAGATCCGTCCGCTTGGTGTATCACATGGATGCATGAGTTGCTCGTGTCCATCGAACTGACCACCGAAAGTTTTCATATGGAGTGTTTATTGTTAGACAATTATGACCCATAGCGTCACTATTTGTAAAAGACATTGTGGTTTTTGTACAAATTAATTATGTAGCAATGGAAATTGCATTTTATCATTTTGTAATTTGATTACTTAAATATATAAATGATAAAAGTCCTTATGATTAGTTCCGGGTTATAAGATATGAGACAGTATCAATCCATAAAGGTTTAATCATTAAATATCCCTAGTCGTAGTATTATCGAGACTGGACATCGATAATGCGGAATAGACTAGTATTGCACTTGTGCGTGTTATGGAAGCGTAACAGCATAGTTCTCATCTATTTAAGTATTGGATACTTATGCAAGTGTGATAGAAGGTTGTGTTTACTGATGGTACGGAAACAGCTTCGCTCTGGATAGACCCCGCAGAATCCCATTGGTAGTATACTCTATGTTCTATGGGAGTCCGCATCAGGGTAGGTGTATTTGGTCTTAACCTGATACTTACATCGCTAGTACTTGCGACAATCAATACGCTTTGGTTTTGGTCATCCAGGACTTTAACAGGTTCTGTGTACGCTCTTCTGGGTTTATTGAGAATCGTAGTGTATTGGGTGTGATGTCAAGATGGAAGTATCACTTCAATCATATGGAGATGATGATCACGCATGGATGCATAACTAGTACTCTAAATGGTTGATGACATGATCCAGGCAGACAACAAACCAAATGACGCATTACAAGTACCAGAAGGGCCAATTACGAGGCAGAGGACCAAAAGACTCAGAGAAGCAATGGCGGGATTAGTTCAGAGTTTTATGGCCGGCTGGCAACAAACAAATAGAGGCGCATGTGGGCTTCGATGGAAAGGGCCCAAGCTATTTCACTTGGCCCAAATCAGTTTAGAATAAAGCTTTCTAGGCATTTAAAGACTTAACGACTTGATATTTGTAATTTCGTTTTTAGGGGCATTATTGTCTTTATGCCTTTAGGGTTTCTTTTTGTAACAATATTTAAGCTTACTTTCTTCTTCATTTGAGGAACCAACGAATTTGTAAACTCAAAAGCTTAAAGCTTTGCTATGGCCGAATTATTTAAGGGAGGGATTCCCTTTTCAAGTTTGAATCGACTTATCTAAGTTTTGGCAAACTTAGTGGCGTCTCCATTGCTAGCAAAACACTACAAGGATTCATCTTAAAGGTTCTCAAGGGCAAGTTCTTTGTGGGTCTTCTTTGTGGCCTTGGAAGGGTTTTGTTTCTACAAAATCATATTCGCGGTTCTTGGGTTCTGTCCGTTGCTTTTGGGGTTTGCTTGGATTTCGAATCCAAGTGGGTTCTTGTCATTTGGTATCTAGAGCTCAGGGTTCCAAGGTCTGATTTTTCTATCTTTCCTTTTGTTTGATTCTGTTTTTCTCTTGTTCTTTGTTATTTTCGTTTCAGTTCTTGTTGGATCTTGTTTCTATTTTTTTGTTTTGTTTATTTCTGGATCTGTTTTTGGTGTTGTTGTGTTGTTCTTGTTATTTTCGTTTCAGTCCTTGTTGAATCTTGATTCTGTTTTTGTTTTGTTTATTTCTGGATCTGTTTTTGGTGTGTTCTGCATATCAGTTCATTCCAGTTGCATATCAGTTCATCTTCATCACTTTTTCCAGTTCTGGGCTTCTGTTCTGTTCTTCCTATCAGTTCGTCATAGTCATTCTGTTCTTTAGCATATGTTTAAGAAATAAGCATGTTCTTGGCGGCTGTGTGTTTTGATTCTAAAACCCTAGTGTAGTGTGAAATCAGACCCTGAAAACTAAGTGAAGTCTGAAATCAGACCTAAAACGTAACCTTTGAAATCTGCCTCTGAAATCAGACTCTGAGTTCAGACCCTGAAACTTAACTATTGAATCAGCTTCTGAGATCAGACCCTGAAACTTAGCCTCTGAAATCAGACCCAGACCAGTAGCCTCTGAAATCAGACCCAGACCAGTAACCTCTGAATTCAGACCTAGACCAATAGCCTCTGAAATCAGACCCTAACCAGTAACCTCTGAAAATTAGCCTCTGAATTCAGACCCTCAAATCAGACCCTTATTCGACTCTGAAATCAGACACTGACCAACACCTTGAATTCAGACCATCATCAGACTCTGAAATCAGGCTTTGAAATAGCCTCTGAAATCAGAACCTAAATCAGCCTCTGAAATCAGAACCACATTTAGCATCTGACGTTATAAAAAAAAAAAAAAAAAAAAAGAAAAGAAAAAGAGTAAAAAAGTGATTTTTTTTGGTTGAATCTAGTTTGTTCCATATTATCATTTAGGTGCCCGTGGAGGGTATTCCATCAAAATTTCTATAGCGGTGCCAAATTTTCTACCGAAATTGCATACGACCGTGAATTTGCATGCTTTTTTTTTTTCCTGTGCTAATTGTTTACTCCTTATTTCTAATTACTCTAGCTTAAATATTATTGATTGAGTCTCCGTCATTACTATTCCTATTCGCGTTTTGTTTCCGCCTGCCCTATATATATATATATATATATATTGTGGGTCCTTTGTGTTTCATGCTGGCTTGAGGACTACATTTGGTTTGTATTCTTGGATTGAGTGTGATTCACATTTGAATTGAGGACGAACTCAAGAGTGGTAAAAGGCAGTGATTGTGAGCACAGTATCGGGTAAAAGCCAATAGAGTGCAAACACGAGTGGAGTGATATCATTCGAGTGTAAACACGTGAGATTGTGAGGATTTAGATATTTGCTTTACTTTCTGTTATTTCTAATCTGTTTGTTTAGTGTTGAGATGGCAGGTCTAACTACTGATGAAAAGCTTGAGGCATTGGATAGGAAATTTACAGATATGATGGAGAATATGAATACTGCTTTGGAGAGATTGTCCAAGAGTGTAGAGAGTATTCAAACTGGTAGCGGTCCCAGAGTACCACCACCTCAGAATGTACCACCACCTCACAATGTGCCACCTCGCCGTGTACCACCACAGTATGTACCACCAGATGAAGAGGAAGCTGAAAATGAGTTTGATGATTCTGATGGTTTTGATGATGTGGAGGAGAGATTTCAGCCTGGGCATGATAGGAGGCCTAATAGGAGGTTTGATAGGAGGAATGATAGGAGGGATAGATGGTTTGATGATAGAGGTGCATTTGATGCCAGAAGATGTGATATGGATCGGAGCGAGGAGATGTAGATGGTGATCTAGGTAGCATCAAGATCAAGATACCAACTTTCCAAGGCAAGAATGATCCTGAAGCTTATTTGGAATGGGAAAAGAAAATAGAATTGATTTTCAACTGTCATCACTACTCAGACGAGAAGAAGATCAGTCTGGCAGCAATTGAGTTTACCGATTATGCTATGATTTGGTGGGATCACTTGTCTCTACTCGGAGGAGAAACTATGAGAGACCGGTTCAGACATGGGCAGAACTTAGGGGTCTCATGAGAAAGAGATTTATACCCAGCCATTACTATAGGGAGTTGTATCAGAAACTACAACATCTGTATCAGGGGACCAAAAGTGTTGAGGACTATTACACAGAGATGGAAGTTGCCATGATCAGGGCAAATGTAGTTGAGGATGCAGAAGCTACTATGGCACGGTTTCTAGGGGGCTTGAATAGAGAGATTGCAAACATGGTGGAGTTGCATCATTATGTTGATTTGGAGGATATGCTTCACATGGCTATCAAGATAGAAAGGCAACTCAAGAAAAAGTCAACATCCAGATTTGGTACTCAAGCTACTTCTGCATGGAAAGGGAAATGGGTTCCGAATGAGAAGCGAGATGGAGGCTTTGACAAGCCTAGAGGCGAATTCAGTGGAGGCTTTAATAAGCCTAGGGCCGAACCTAGTGCCAAGGGTAAAGAGGCTGCGGAACCGAGCAAAACTAGACCAAAACCTGAGGGTGCAGCTGCTAGAACTAAAGATGTCAAGTGTTTCAAGTGTTTGGGCATGGGACACTATGCTTCACAATGTCCCAATAGGCGTACCTTAGTGATTGATAAAAAGAGTGGAGAGGTGTACTCTACCGATAGTGAGGTTGAGGAGGAGATGCCAGAGTTGGAGGATGCTAGTGACCATGAGGGAGCTGCATACCCGCTGGATAATTATCCTTAGTTGTCAAGCGTGCTTTGAGTGCACTTGTTGTAGAGGATGAGAGTGTGCAGCAGAGGGAGAACATATTCCATACTAGGTGCCGTGTGAATGGCAAGGGGGTGTAGTATGATCATAGATGGGGGCAGTTGTACTAATGTTGCTAGCACAGCTTTGATTGAGCGATTGGGGTTGAGTTGCTTGAGGACCCGAAGCCTTACAAGTTGCAGTAGTAGTTAAATGATTGTGGGGAGATAAGTGTGACAAAGCAGGTACTGTTGAGCTTTACCATTGGGCCATACACAGATGATGTCCTATGTGATGTGATACCGATGCATGCAGGACATATTCTTTTGGGCAGGCCGTGGCAGTTTGATAAGAAGGTTATTCATGATGGGTTCAAGAACAAGTACTCTTTCCAGCATAAGGGAAAACCCATTACATTATACCCACTTACACCTGCACAAGTCCATGAAGATCAGGTTAAGTTGCAACTTGAGCGTGACAAAGAGAGAGCGAAGGGAAACACCACCTTGGGTGAGACTAGTGAGAGTGGTGTATCTGGTGAGAAAAATAAGGCCAAGGCGGCGTGGGAGTTTCCAAGGGGAGTGTGAGTGAACGTAAGGGGGAAACAAAAGAGAGAGTTAAAAAGAGTTTCTACATGGGTGAGGGTGAAGCAAGGAAAGCATTCAAGGCTAGCAAGCTCATGTTATTGTTAGTCTATAAGGAGCCTCATATTTATTTTACTAACTCTGACCATTTGCTTCCTGTGTCTATTTCATCTTTTGCAGGATTACAGTGACGTACTGACAGAGGACATACCTAGTGGGCTTCCACCCATTAGAGGTATTGAACACCAGATTGACTTCATACCTGGAGCAGTCATTCCTAACAGACCGGCTTATAGGAGCAATCCCGAGGAGACAAAGGAGCTACAAAGGCAAGTACGGGAGTTGATGGACAAGGGGTATGTAAGGGAAAGCATGAGTCCTTGTGCAGTAGTAGTGCTTCTAGTTCCTAAGAAAGATGGGACGTGGCGTATGTGCGTTGACTGCCGAGCTATCAACAATATTACGGTAAAGTATCGTCACCCCATTCCTAGGCTAGATGACATGTTGGATGAATTGCATGGTTCCAAAATTTTTAGTAAGATTGATTTAAAGAGTGGATACCATCAAATTCGCATGAGAGAGGGAGATGAGTGGAAAACTGCATTTAAGACTAAGTATGGCTTGTATGAATGGTTAGTTATGCCATTTGGTCTCTCAAACGCACCTAGCACATTTATGAGATTGATGAATCATGTTATGCGTGCATTTTTAGGTAAGTTTGTTGTGGTTTACTTTGATGACATCTTAGTTTATAGTAAAACAGTAGATGAGCATGTAATGCATTTGGAGCATGTACTTGATGTTTTACGAAAAGAACAATTGTATGCTAACTCTGACAAATGCACATTTTGCATGGATAGAATTGTTTTTCTTGGCTTTGTTGTGAGTGCAGATGGCATCGAGGTAGATGTGGAGAAGGTAAAGGCAATTCAGGAATGGCCTACACCAACTACAGTGACAGAAGTCCGAAGCTTTCATGGGTTAGCGAGCTTCTATAGGAGATTTGTCAAGGACTTCAGTAGCATTGCCGCGCCATTGACTGAGGTAGTAAAGAAGACAGTTGGTTTTCAATGGGGCGAGGCGCAAGAGCGAGCATTCCAGGACCTTAAAGCGAAGTTATGCAGTGCACCCATTTTAGCACTACCCAACTTCGAGAAGACATTTGAGATTGAGTGCGACGCATCAGGGTTAGGTATTGGAGCAGTTCTCATGCAAGAAAAGCGGCCAATAGCCTATTTTAGTGAGAAGCTGAATGGGCAGCTTTGAGGTACCCCACGTATGACAAAGAGTTATATGCGCTTGTGAGAGCACTTGAGACATGGCAGCACTACTTGTGGCCTAAAGAGTTCGTGATCCACACCGACCATGAATCATTAAAACACTTGAAGGGTCAAGGTAAGCTGAATAAGCGACACGCAAAATGGATGGAATTCGTTGAGTCATTTCCATATGTTATACGCTACAAGCAAGGTAAAGAAAACATAGTGGCCGATGCATTATCTCGCAGGTATGTTTTACTTACTTCAATGCATGCACGGATGTTGGGATTTGATTTGATTAAGGAATTATATGAGTGTGATTCTGATTTTGGTGAGATTTTTATACTACTTGTGCAAAGTCATCTTTTGGAAAGTTTTACATTCATGACGGATTCTTATTTAAGCGAACAGTTGTGTGTCCCTGCTTGTAGTATGCGTGAGTTGCTTGTGAAAGAAGCGCATGGGGGAGGTTTGATGGGGCATTTTGGGATTACTAAGACTTTAGCTATTTTACATGAGCACTTTTATTGGCCTAAAATGAAACGTGATGTTGAGCGATTTGTGATAAGTGTCTAACATGTAAGCATGCTAAATCTAAATTAATGCCACATGGTTTGTATACTCCTTTGCCTGTACCTAGTGAACCCTGGGTTGATATATCGATGGATTTTGTGTTAGGTTTGCCTAGGACAAAGAGGGGTAGAGATTCAATCTTTGTTGTAGTTGATAGGTTTAGTAAAATGGCTCATTTCATTGCATGTCATAAAACCGATGATGCTACAAACATTGCAGATTTATTTTTCAGAGACATAGTGCGACTCCATGGTATACCTAGGAGTATTGTATCTGATAGAGATGTTAAGTTCCTTAGCCATTTTTGGAAGGTGTTGTGGGCTAAACTAGGCACCAAACTATTGTATTCTACCACATGTCATCCACAGACTGACGGACAAACAGAGGTAGTTAATAGGACTTTATCTCAATTATTGCGCACTATAGTTGGCAAGAATTTGAAGAGTTGGGAAGATTGTTTCCATTTATTGAGTTTGCATATAATCGTAGCATTCATTCTTCTACTTCATTTTCACCTTTTGAAATTGTTTATGGTTTTCAGCCACTAACTCCATTGGATTTGTTACCTTTGCCTGTTGATGAGCACGCGGGGTTAGATGGAAAAAGGAAGGCCGATTTGGTGAAGCACATACATGAGAAAGCAAGAGAGCAAATACAACGAAAGAATGAGCAATATGCTTCTCATGCTAATAAGGGAAGAAAGCGTGTGTGGTATTTCAGCCTGGAGATTGGGTTTGGGTACACATGCGCAAGGAGAGATTTCCTGAACAACGTAAATCTAAGCTACAACCGAGAGGGGATGGTCCATTTCAAGTTTTGGAACGGATTAATGACAATGCATACAAGCTGGATTTACAAGGTAAGTATAATGTGTCTGCTACATTTAATGTTTCTGACTTAACTCCTTTTGATGCAGGTACAGATTCGAGGTCGAATCCTTTTCAAGAGGGAGGGGATGACATGATCCAGGCAGACAACAAACCAAATGACGCATTACAAGTACCAGAAGGGCCAATTACGAGGCAGAGGACCAAAAGACTCAGAGAAGCAATGGCGGGATTAGTTCAGAGTTTTATGGCCGGCTGCAACAAACAAATAGAGGCGCATGTGGGCTTCGATGGAAAGGGCCCAAAGCCATTTCACTTGGCCCAAATCAGTTTAGAATAAAGCTTTCTAGGCATTTAAAGACTTAAAGACTTGATATTTGTGTAATTTCGTTTTTAGGGGCATTATTGTCTTTATGCCTTTAGGGTTTCTTTTTGTAACAATATTTAAGCTTACTTTCTTCTTCATTTGAGGAACCAACGAATTTGTAAACTCAAAAGCTTAAAGCTTTGGCTATGGCCGAATTATTGTAAGGGAGGGATTCCCCTTTTCAAGTTTGAATCGACTTATCTAAGTTTTGGCAAACTTAGTGGCGTCTCCATTGCTAGCAAAACACTACAAGGATTCATCTTAAAGGTTCTCAAGGGCAAGTTCTTTGTGGGTCTTCTTTGTGGCCTTGGAAGGGTTTTGTTTCTACAAAATCATATTCGCGGTTCTTGGGGTTCTGTCCGTTGCTTGGGGTTTGCTTGGATTTCGAATCCAAGTGGGTTTCTTGTCAGTTGCAACCATCGGGAAATATGACAAGGTCATGATTACCGATTAAAGAGACTAGTTGCTTTAATCCGATAATGCTTCGTACGGGGGCATACAATATTCCAGCCCCAGCCTTGCATGTGACATCCGATACTGGATCGCAATACGTAATATACGTATACTACGCTGATATAGATTATATATTCTTAAGAAATTCTGGAGAATTGGGTAGGCATGGTGCTTTGCTAGAAGCCAACCATGTCTCGTAAATCTTGTACAAACGTAGTACGAGGTACATACGTGTTCGGATAGTCCGACGACCGGATTTACTGCCAACATATCCAGGGATCTCTTGGGTCGCTTCCCGAAGATTCACCGATGACATATGATTCGAGCATAATTAATCTAGGATTAATTACGGAGAGATTTTATCTAGGATAAAATACTTTTGAAGAGAGAGAACGATTAATTCGGAATTAATCGATAAAATAATATATTCGATATATTAAACGAAATTAGATTTCGACACGGAATTAAAATTAGATTTTAATTCTGGCAAACAGATTAATTTAGAATTAATTCGCTAGCGACGTGAATAGTAATTTTACTTGACATTATTATTTAATTAAATTTGATTTAATTACGTCGCAACGGAAAATTCGTTAATTCGGAATTAGCGAACCCGAGCCCGGGTGTGTTTGCGGGCCCACTCGGATTTCGAATCAAGTGGGGCCCACAAGTCACATCACTTGTCACTTTAAGTGATGGGTTTTGGTGAAGTTGGTGATAACTTGTAAGACACACCAAGTTGTGTAAGAGATGTGATTGACTTATACCAAATATTTGGTATATCTAATTTAGATTTTGAAATCAAAAATTAACAAGTCAACACAAGTCTTTCACTCTCTTTTTCCTTCTTTCTTTCACGCATATTATGCAGTTTTTTCTCACAAAAATTTTCAAAGCTTGCTGAATTTCACAAGAGAAAATATTGAAGATTTGTTGCAAATCTTCAAAGGTGCTAGCACATCAAAGAATCAAACAAAGTGATAGGGAAACCAATCTAAGAGCTTGGAATCCTTTCAAAAGCTTGGAGCTTGAAGATAAAAATTCAAAGTGGAGCTTGGAGACTTCTCAAAGAACAAAAGTTTTGTGTTCAATGCCACCAAAATCCGTTCAAAGTGAGCATGATTCCGCCATAACTCCTTTTGTATTCACATGTTTTTTATACTTGAATGATCTTGGGACAACTTTAGAAACCAACAATTATCCCATGTGTCTGTGAGAACTTCATGTATCGATTATATGACTAGTCCTAGACTTGAGGCTTTAAATCTTATGTGTGGATCAAATAACTTGACATTCTCCTTCCCCGGTTCAAAAGATCCGTCATAGGGTATGATCGGGTCATTGTTGAAACACATGAATTTGAAAGATACAACAGATAATCGCCACTCTCTTGGATAATATTTCATTATAAAGAGTAGTTTCCAGTTCGCGGGTTGTATGTGTGATCAGTGCTTGAGACTTGGCACAGCAGAAGAATCTGTGAGATTCTTGGGTTAGCACGAATCAGCCATATCAACATCATACATTTGACCATATGGGTAGACACTTTCCATACACTAGGTAAGAGTGGGGATACAGTGAGGCGAGAGACCGTATAATTTGTAAAAATTGCATACAAAATTGGTATATAACTTTCATTCTAATTTGGGGCCTTGGCATGTGCTTAAATGTCAACCTTTGACAAGGAACCCACTTGGATTCGAAATCCAAGCAAACCCCAAGCAACGGACAGAACCCCAAGAACCGCGAATATGATTTTGTAGAAACAAAACCCTTCCAAGGCCACAAAGAAGACCCACAAAGAACTTGCCCTTGAGAACCTTTAAGATGAATCCTTGTAGTGTTTTGCTAGCAATGGAGACGCCACTAAGTTTGCCAAACTTAGATAAGTCGATTCAAACTTGAAAAGGGGAATCCCTCCCTTACAATAATTCGGCCATAGCCAAAGCTTTAAGCTTTTGAGTTTACAAATTCGTTGGTTCCTCAAATGAAGAAGAAGAAAGTAAGCTTAAATAGTGTTACAAAAAGAAACCCTAAAGGCAAAAAGACAATAATGCCCCTAAAAACGAAATTACACAAATATCAAGTCTTTAAGTCTTAAATGCCTAGAAAGCTTTATTCTAAACTGATTTGGGCCAAGTGAAATGGTTTTGGGCCCTTTCCATCGAAGCCCACATGCATCTCTATTTGTTGTTGCAGTCGGCCATAAAACTCTGAACTAATCCCGCCATTGCTTCTCTGAGTCTTTTGGTCCTCTGCCTCGTAATTGGCCCTTCTGGTACTTGTAATGCGTCCTTTGGTTTGTTGTCGGCCTGGATCATGTCATCCCCTCCCTCTTGAAAAGGATTCGACCTCGAATCTGTACCTGCATCAAAAGGAGTTAAGTCAGAAACATTAAATGTAGCAGACACATTATACTTACCTTGTAAATCCAGCTTGTATGCATTGTCATTAATCCGTTCCAAAACTTGAAATGGACCATCCCCTCTCGGTTGTAGCTTAGATTTACGTTGTTCAGGAAATCTCTCCTTGCGCATGTGTACCCAAACCCAATCTCCAGGCTGAAATACCACACGCTTTCTTCCCTTATTAGCATGAGAAGCATATTGCTCATTCTTTCGTTGTATTTGCTCTCTTGCTTTCTCATGTATGTGCTTCACCAAATCGGCTTTCCTTTTTCCATCTAGCCCCACATGCTCATCAACAGGCAAAGGTAACAAATCCAATGGAGTTAGTGGCTGAAAACCATAAACAATTTCAAAAGGTGAAAATGATGTAGAAGAATGAATGCTACGATTATATGCAAACTCAATAAATGGCAAACAATCTTCCCAACTCTTCAAATTCTTGCCAACTATAGTGCGCAATAATTGAGATAAAGTCCTATTAACTACCTCTGTTTGTCCATCAGTCTGTGGATGACATGTGGTAGAATACAATAGTTTGGTGCCTAGTTTAGCCCACAACACCTTCCAAAAATGGCTAAGGAACTTAACATCTCTATCAGATACAATACTCCTAGGTATACCATGGAGTCGCACTATGTCTCTGAAAAATAAATCTGCAATGTTTGTAGCATCATCGGTTTTATGACATGCAATGAAATGAGCCATTTTACTAAACCTATCAACTACAACAAAGATTGAATCTCTACCCCTCTTTGTCCTAGGCAAACCTAACACAAAATCCATCGATATATCAACCCAGGGTTCACTAGGTACAGGCAAAGGAGTATACAAACCATGTGGCATTAATTTAGATTTAGCATGCTTACATGTTAGACACTTATCACAAATACGCTCAACATCACGTTTCATTTTAGGCCAATAAAAGTGCTCATGTAAAATAGCTAAAGTCTTAGTAATCCCAAAATGCCCCATCAAACCTCCCCCATGCGCTTCTTCACAAGCAACTCACGCATACTACAAGCAGGAACACACAACCTGTTCGTTTAAATAAGAATCCGTCATGAATGTAAAACTTTCCAAAAGATGACTTTGCACAAGTAGCATAAATCTCACCAAAATCAGAATCACACTCATATAATTCCTTAATCAAATCAAATCCCAACATCCGTGCATGCATTGAAGTAAGTAAAACATACCTGCGAGATAATGCATCAGCCACTATGTTTTCTTTACCTTGCTTGTAGCGTATAACATATGGAAATGACTCAACGAATTCCATCCATTTTGCGTGTCGCTTATTCAGCTTACCTTGACCCTTCAAGTGTTTTAATGATTCATGGTCGGTGTGGATCACGAACTCTTTAGGCCACAAGTAGTGCTGCCATGTCTCAAGTGCTCTCACAAGCGCATATAACTCTTTGTCATACGTGGGGTACCTCAAAGCTGCTCCATTCAGCTTCTCACTAAAATAGGCTATTGGCCGCTTTTCTTGCATGAGAACTGCTCCAATACCTAACCCTGATGCGTCGCACTCAATCTCAAATGTCTTCTCGAAGTTGGGTAGTGCTAAAATGGGTGCACTGCATAACTTCGCTTTAAGGTCCTGGAATGCTCGCTCTTGCGCCTCGCCCCATTGAAAACCAACTGTCTTCTTTACTACCTCAGTCAATGGCGCGGCAATGCTACTGAAGTCCTTGACAAATCTCCTATAGAAGCTCGCTAACCCATGAAAGCTTCGGACTTCTGTCACTGTAGTTGGTGTAGGCCATTCCTGAATTGCCTTTACCTTCTCCACATCTACCTCGATGCCATCTGCACTCACAACAAAGCCAAGAAAAACAATTCTATCCATGCAAAATGTGCATTTGTCAGAGTTAGCATACAATTGTTCTTTTCGTAAAACATCAAGTACATGCTTCAAATGCATCACATGCTCATCTACTGTTTTACTGTAAACTAAGATGTCATCAAAATAAACCACAACAAACTTACCTAAAAATGCACGCATAACATGATTCATCAATCTCATAAATGTGCTAGGTGCGTTTGAGAGACCAAATGGCATAACTAACCATTCATACAAGCCATACTTAGTCTTAAATGCAGTTTTCCACTCATCTCCCTCTCTCATGCGAATTTGATGGTATCCACTCTTTAAGTCAATCTTACTAAAAATTTTGGAACCATGCAATTCATCCAACATGTCATCTAGTCTAGGAATGGGGTGACGATACTTTACCGTAATATTGTTGATAGCTCGACAATCAACGCACATACGCCACGTCCCATCTTTCTTAGGAACTAGAAGTACTGGTACTGCACAAGGGCTCATGCTTTCCCTTACATACCCCTTACCCATCAATTCCCGTACTTGCCTTTGTAGCTCCTTTGTCTCCTCGGGATTGCTCCTATAAGCCGGTCTGTTAGGAATGACTGCTCCAGGTATGAAGTCTATCTGGTGCTCAATACCTCTAATGGGTGGAAGCCCACTAGGTATGTCCTCTGTGAGTACGTCACTGTAATCCTGCAAAAGAGATGAAATAGACACAGGAAGCAAAGGGTCAGCGTTAGTAAAATAAATATGAGGCTCCTTATAGACTAACAATAGCATGAGCTTGCTAGCCTTGAACGCTTTTCTCGCTTCACCCTCACCCATGTAGAAACTCTTTTTAACTCTCCTTTTGTTTCCCTCTCA
Source organism: Zanthoxylum bungeanum (assembly GCA_019454045.1). Classification (NCBI taxonomy): domain Eukaryota; kingdom Viridiplantae; phylum Streptophyta; class Magnoliopsida; order Sapindales; family Rutaceae; genus Zanthoxylum; species Zanthoxylum bungeanum. The sequence continues at coordinate 158,424 of SKCR01024864.1, read as the reverse complement.
CGTTCACTCACACTCCCTTGGGAACTCCCACGGCCTTGGCCTTATTTTTCTCACCAGATACACCACTCTCACTAGTCTCACCCAAGGTGGTGTTTCCTTTCGCTCTCTCTTTGTCACGCTCAAGTTGCAACTTAACCTGATCGTCATGGACTTGTGCAGGTGTAAGTGGATATAATGTAATGGGTTTTCCCTTATGCTGGAAAGAGTACTTGTTCTTGAACCCATCATGAATAACCTTCTTATCAAACTGCCACGGCCTGCCCAAAAGAATATGTCCTGCATGCATCGGTATCACATCACATAGGACATCATCTGTGTATGGCCCAATGGTAAAGCTCAACAGTACCTGCTTTGTCACACTTATCTCCCCACAATCATTTAACCACTGCAACTTGTAAGGCTTCGGGTGTCTCAAGCAACTCAACCCCAATCGCTCAATCAAAGCTGTGCTAGCAACATTAGTACAACTGCCCCCATCTATGATCATACTACACCCCTTGCCATTCACACGGCACCTAGTATGGAATATGTTCTCCCTCTGCTGCACACTCTCATCCTCTACAACAAGTGCACTCAAAGCACGCTTGACAACTAAGGATAAGTTATCCAGCGGGTATGCAGCTCCCTCATGGTCACTAGCATCCTCCAACTCTGGCATCTCCTCCTCAACCTCACTATCGGTAGAGTACACCTCTCCACTCTTTTTATCAATCACTAAGGTACGCCTATTGGGACATTGTGAAGCATAGTGTCCCATGCCCAAACACTTGAAACACTTGACATCTTTAGTTCTAGCAGCTGCACCCTCAGGTTTTGGTCTAGTTTTGCTCGGTTCCGCAGCCTCTTTACCCTTGGCACTAGGTTCGGCCCTAGGCTTATTAAAGCCTCCACTGAATTCGCCTCTAGGCTTGTCAAAGCCTCCATCTCGCTTCTCATTCGGAACCCATTTCCCTTTCCATGCAGAAGTAGCCTGAGTACCAAATCTGGATGTTGACTTTTTCTTGAGTTGCCTTTCTATCTTGATAGCCATGTGAAGCATATCCTCCAAATCAACATAATGATGCAACTCCACCATGTTTGCAATCTCTCTATTCAAGCCCCCTAGAAACCGTGCCATAGTAGCTTCTGCATCCTCAACTACATTTGCCCTGATCATGGCAACTTCCATCTCTGTGTAATAGTCCTCAACACTTTTGGTCCCCTGATACAGATGTTGTAGTTTCTGATACAACTCCCTATAGTAATGGCTGGGTATAAATCTCTTTCTCATGAGACCCCTAAGTTCTGCCCATGTCTGAACCGGTCTCTCATAGTTTCTCCTCCGAGTAGAGACAAGCTGATCCCACCAAATCATAGCATAATCGGTAAACTCAATTGCTGCCAGACTGATCTTCTTCTCGTCTGAGTAGTGATGACAGTTGAAAATCAATTCTATTTTCTTTTCCCATTCCAAATAAGCTTCAGGATCATTCTTGCCTTGGAAAGTTGGTATCTTGATCTTGATGCTACCTAGATCACCATCTACATCTCCTCGCCTACCATATCCTCTCCGATCATAATCCCCTCTTCTGGCATCAAATGCACCCCTATCATCAAACCGTCTATCCCTCCTATCATTCCTCCTATCAAACCTCCTATTAGGCCTCCTATCATGCCCAGGCTGAAATCTCTCCTCCACATCATCAAAACCATCAGAATCATCAAACTCATTTTCAGCTTCCTCTTCATCTGGTGGTACATACTGTGGTGGTACACGGCGAGGTGGCGCATTGTGAGGTGGTGGCACATTCTGAGGTGGTGGTACTCTGGGACCGCTACCAGTTTGAATACTCTCTACACTCTTGGACAATCTCTCCAAAGCAGTATTCATATTCTCCATCATATCTGTAAATTTCCTATCAAATGCCTCAAGCTTTTCATCAGTAGTTAGACCTGCCATCTCAACACTAAACAAACAAATTAGAAATAACAAGAAAGTAAAACAAATATCTAAATCCTCACACTCTCACGTGTTTACACTCGAATGTTATCACTCCACTCGTGTTTGCACTCTATTGGCTTTTACCCGATACTGTGCTCACAATCACTGCCTTTTACCACTCTTGAGTTCGTCCTCAATTCAAATGTGAATCACACTCTATCCAAGAATACAAACCAAATGTAGTCCTCAAGCCAGCATGAAACACAAAGGTCTAATAATAATATATAGGACAGGTGGAAACAAAATACGAACAGGAATAGCAACGACGAAGACTCAATCAATAATACTTAAACTAGAGTATTAGAAATAAGGAGTAAACAATTAGCACAATGGAAAAAAATAAGCATGCAAATTCACGGTCGTATGCAATTTCGGTAGAAAATTTGGCACCGCTATAGAAATTTTGATGGAATACCCTCCACGGGCACCTAAATGATAATATGGAACAAACTAAATTCAACCAAAAAATTTCACTTTTTTACTCAAATTTTGGTTGAATTTAGTTGTTCCATATTATCATTGGGTGTCCGTGAAGGGTATCCCATCAAAATCTATAGAGGCGCCAAATTTTCTCCCGAAATTGCATACGACCGTGAATTTACATGCTTATTTTTTTTACATTATGCTAATTGTTGATTTCTTTATTCCAAATACTCTAGTTTAAGTATTATTGATTGAGTCTTCATCGTTGTTATTCCTGTTCGCATTTTGTTTCCACCTGTCCCATATATATTATTAGATCTTTGTGTTTCATGCTAGCTTGAGGACTACACTTGATTTTTGTATTCTTGAATTGAGTGTGATTTACATTTGAATTGAGGAAGAACTCAAGAGTGGTAAAAGGCAGTGATTGTGAGCATAGTATCGGGTAAAAGCCAATAGAGTGCAAACGCGAGTGGAGTGATATCATTCGAGTGTAAACACGTGAGATTGTGAGGATTTACATATTTGATTTACTTTCTTGTTATTTCTAATTTGTTTGTTTAGTGTTGAGATGGCAGGTCCAAGTTTAACCATTGAAGATAAGATCGAGGTTTTGGATACTTTCAAAAGTGATATCCAAGCTATTATGAGTGATTATAGAAGATCTTATGAAAAATGGAAAAAAACTTGGAAGGTAGTTCAACTAAATATGCAGTGAATGAAGAGAGTACTCAACAACCAAAAGTTATTGAAGTTGTGGGTAATGAAGTGAGAAACATTTGTGATGTTGAGTGTATGGTGAGTGAAAGTACTTGTGAGATCGTGAGTACTATTAGTGTAAGCACTTGTGATGTTGAGTGCATAGCGACTGAAAACACTTGTGAGGTCGTGAGTAATATGAGTGTAAACATTTGTGATGTTGAGTGCATAGTGAATGAAAACACTTGTGAGGCCTTGAATGTTGTGAATTGTGTTATAAGTGACATGGTGAGTGAAAATGCTTGTGAGACCGTGAGCATTGAGGGAGTAAACACTTGTGAGGTAGTGTGTTTCTTGTCATGTAGTCATTGTATAAACATGTGTCTTTATGTATACAGTTATTGGAGTTGAGTTTGTATATTAAATTGTTAAGTTTGGGCCACGGTCCCATACATACGATATATATATATATAATTAGAGAAAAAAAAGATATTAGTCATTGAATAGCAGTTATCAGAGTCAGAGGCTTATAGGGTTATTATGGTCTATCCCCTGCTGGTAACATCTCCCGAATTGGGCATGTTACAAAGATGGTATCATAGCATGGTCTAGGGAGTCAGTGACTGCAGTGGGTAGAGTGCTGGGGTCTTGTATATATATAGTATGTCCGGGATACTTGTATGCACGGCACTGCCTCTCCAGTATTTGATCCTCGAGTACGTCGTCAAAGTTCCATAGACAGGTTAGTAAGCTTTCTTAGATCATTTGAATGGTATTCCTTAAGAGAACAATTATACTCTAGATCTAAGTTAGGAATCTTCTTGAAGTTATTCAGCTTATTACCAGAAGTACAAACAATACTATGAAATCATATAGTAAAAATATAAGAAAAGTTACCCAAGGGAATGGAATAAGAAAGCTATAAGAAAGCAAGAAATAATGTATAGATGTTTAGACAGCCAGAGACAAAGAAACATAAAGGGACGGAAAGAGATAGTAAGTTCCAAGAGTACCCACCCAGGAAAATAGAAAGAGAAATAAAAAGTTAGAAAGAGAAGTAAAAGATAGAATGTAGATATCTAAGCAATCAGAAGTAAATAGAAATAGAGGTACGGAAACAGATAGATAAGAAAATGCCAAAACCTATAGTAGTAAGAATCAGAAACACAGAGTTAGATAATAAAGGATAATACCAGAACTTGTAGTAAAAAAGAGTATATCAAGCCTAACGTTGACTTAGTTAGGTCATTTGTAAAACAAAAAAAACCCCTAAAATGCTCTCTTCTCTCCCTTAGTCTGGTGATTCCTCTTTGATCGTCGTGAGCCTTATTCTCATAAACCCTTAATTGTTTTTCTTTTTTCTTCCATTTTGTCAGTTTATGGGTTTATCTGGCTTAGTCCCGAATCCAGTTAAGAGTCATCTTTTCTCCTCCGATATCTCTCTTACTCTTAAGGATCAGCTGCTTCATGTTTTGGGTTTCCAAGTGGGTATTCTTCTAGTGAGGTATCTGGGAGTTCCTTTGATTTCTTCTAAGCTCCAGGCTTCAGATTGTGCTTCTCTTGTTGAGCATATTGGGCGTGCTAAGAGTTGGAGTAGTAAGTTTCTTTCGTATGCAGGGCGGCTTCAACTCATCAAATCTGTTTTGTTCTCCATTCAAGTTTATTGGTCTTCTTTATTTATTCTTCCTAAGTCTGTTATTAGGAAGGTGGAGAAGACCCTCAGATCCTTCCTTTGGAAGGGTAGTGAGCTTACTTCTTCGGGGGCGAAAGTGGCTGTAGTAGAGTTTGTTTACCTCTGAAAGAAGGGGGTTTGGGGATCAAGAGATTGGATACTTGGAATAGAGCGGCTATTGTTAAGCACTTATGGTTTCTTAGCTTTGGCCAGGTTCCTCTTAGTCAAATTGGGTTCGGTCTTACTTGCTTTCGGGAAGGAGCTTTTGGGAGGAGTCTTATCCTGGAGATTGTTCTTGGAGCTGGCGGAAGATCTTGGAGCTTCGTTCTTGGGCCCGGCGGAGGATGAGAGTTAGGATTGGGAATGGTGAAAAGATATTGTTGTGGTTTGATTACTGGCATCATCTGGGTCCGATTGTGGATACGTTGGGTGAGAGAGTGACTTATGACTCTCGCTTGGATAAGATGGCTACAGTTGCTTCTATTATTTCTGACTCATCTTGGCGGTGGCCCCCTGTTAGGTCTGTTGCCCTTGTTGATTTAGCCTGGTCCCATCTATCGGATCCTTCTAGTATGAGGGAGGATGAACTGGTTTGGAAGGATGACAGTAGAGGGAGGTTTTCAGTGGATAGTGCTTGGAATGCTATGCGGATGAGGGGTCCCTTGATGCATTGGTCTCGAGTTGTTTGGTTTCAGAAGGCTATTATGTGTCATTCTTTTCTACTTTGGATGACTATTCAGGATGGCCTATGTACCCAAGATCATCTGATGAGGTTCGGTATCTCTGCTTGCTCGCGATGTATCCTCTGTTGTTGCTCAGGTGAGGATATTGATCACTTGTTCTTCCAATGCAATTTCTCTTCGAGCATCTGGACGACTGTGTTGGCTATGTGTGGGTTAGATTGGAGTTCTCGAGATTGGCTTTAGACTATTGAGTGGATGTATCTATTTACCGACGGCTCTTTGCACCATCTTCTTGTTCGGCTGTCGTTTGTTGCGTCAATTTACCATATCTGGAGGGAGAGGAATGCCTGCACACATGATGGTCCTCATCGCCATGTCTTTGTTCTTCTTAGTGATATTGATTTTACTGTTCGGACTCATGCTAGCTTATTGCGGAAGGTGGAAACCATCTTATGACAATAAATGTCTTCACCTCTCATGGCACATGCCCGATGACATTTTCTTATGATCTTGTTTTTCTTGTAGTCGTTCGGCTTTTTTCTAGGAGAGCCTATCCTCTCTAGTTGTCTGGGGTATACCCTTTTGCTCTTGTATAGTTTTGTTTTAGTTATTATACTTACTTTATCCACACAAAAAAAAGCCTAAACCAGAATAAAATGTTGAGTAGATCTAAGCAAAGTTTCTTTCCCTCAAGCGAGGTTCCTTTCCTCTTTAAAAAATTCTCCCAAGTTGATCCAATAACTCTCGAGCACCTCGTATAGATAGCGAGTTCTCCGAATAACCAAGAATAGCCATAAGGCAGAAGAAGCAAGAAATCATGATTATTCGTAAGGGCTTCTAATAGATGTTAGATGCCATAAGAATGAAGAGATTTTAGATTTCCCGAACTCTGGCCCGTAGGCAAATAAGATGGATGACGACAGAAACAACGATTAGTTATCCTAGTCAAGGAATCCAATAGATAAGGCCCCGACCTACCCAGATCCTCACCCCTTCGTGATGCCAGTCAAAGAAGCTGTTCTGATGGAGGCTAGCTCATACCTACTATTATATGAGAAATATACTCTACCAGGACATGAAGTACCAAAATAAGGATATCAGAACTTATCAAAACATGAGATGTTTGCCCTAATGACATGAATCCAACAACTCAAGGAACATTAGATCCTTTGCAATTGCCTTGAGGGTTTGGTCGTCTGTGCTAACCATGTGTGGTTTAGATTGGAGTTGCCGAGATTGGTGCCAAACTGTTGAGTGGCTTTGTCAGTTCTCCGGTGCCTCTTTATGTCATCTTCTGGTTCGTCTGTCCTTTGCAGCGTCAGTATACCATATATGGAGGGAGAGGAATGCTCGCACTCATGATATGCCTAAGCCTGTTTCTGTTCTTCTATATGATATTGTTTTTGATGTTCGGAATCGTGTTAGTTCTTTACGTAAGGTGACTCCATCTTATGAAAATAAATGGCTTCACCTTTCGTGGCACTTGCCCGATGACATCTTTAGTTGATCTCTTGTAGCCGTTTGGCTTTCTTCTAGGAGGGCTTGTCCTCTCTAGATCCTGGGGGATGCCCCTTTTGCTCTTGTTTAGTTTTCTTTTGGTTATAATACTTACCTTATCCAAAAAAAAAAAAACAGGTCCAATCACACGCCAAAGAGCTAAGAAGATCAGAGACGCAATGGTGGGGCTAGCGCAGAATGCCATGGTCGAGTGTGACAGACAACTTCGGGGCATATTGGCGTCACATGAGGGCTTTAATGGAGTGGGTCCAAAGCTATTTCACTTGACCCAAGTCATACCAGAGTAACGCACCAGCAATCTTGAAGCCGAGTATATTTTTAACGAATCAAGCCGATTCAAGCCCGACACTAAATATTCGGCCAAGACAAGACTTATTGGACTTTATGACCACATCATTATGCCTTTATACATGGAAGCCACGAATTTGGAGGACTTTTGGTGCAAGGAAACAACTTTAGACAAATTTGGAAAAGTTTTCCACATTTGTTGACTTTTATGATTTTGTGTTTTTACTTTAGACTTTTTTGGCAAAGTTATTTATTAAGTCTTTGTTTGTTATTGATTAAGTCTTTGTTTATTTTTACTTTGTGTTTGTTATTAAATGTCTATTAGGGGTATGGCCATTTAATAGCCATTAGTTAGCAACTTAGGGTGTTTTGGTCATTTTGCACCCATTAGGGTTTCTTTCATTGTACTATTTAAACTCATTTCATCTTAATGAGAAGCTAATCACCAAATTTCGAATTTCATCTTCATTTTGAAGTCTTGGCTATTGCCTAATTTGCTTAAGGGAGAGATTCCCCTTATCTCATGCAATCGACTTATCTAAGGCGTGGCAACCTTAGTGGCGTCTCCGTGCTAGCATAACACTTCAAGGAATCATCTTAAGGGTTCTCAAAGACAAGTTCTTTTTGGGTCTTCTTTGTGGCCTTGGAAGGGTTTTGTTCCTACAAAATCAAATTTGTGGTTCTTGGGGTTCTATCCGCTGCGAGGGGTTTGCTTGGCCTAATCCTCCAAGTGAGTTCCGCATCATTTGGTATCAGAGCTTAGGGTTCCAAGGTCTGATTTTTCTATCTTTACTTTGTGTTTTTTTTGATTTAGTCTTTATTGTGTTTTTTTTGGGATAAGGTAAGTATTATAACCAAAAGAAAACTATACAAGAGCAAAGGGGCATCCCCCAGGAACTAGAGAGGACAGACCCTCCTAGAAGAAAGCCAAACGGCTACAAAAGATCAACAAAAGATGTCATCGGGCAGGTGCCACGAAAGGTGAAGCCATTTATTGTCATAAGATATCTGGATTCACCTTACGTAAAGAACTAACACGATTCCGAACATCAAAAAACAATATCATATAGAAGAACAGAAACAGGCTTAGGCATATCATGAGTGCGAGCATTCCTCTCCCTCCATATATGGTATACTGACGCTGCAAAGGACAGACGAACCAGAAGATGACATAAAGAGGCACCGGAGAACTGACAAAGCCACTCAACAGTTTGGCACCAATCTCGGCAACTCCAATCTAAACCACACATGGTTAGCACAGACGACCAAACCCTCGATGAAAAGAGGCACTGAAAGAAAAGATGATCGATGTCCTCACTCGAACAACCACAAAGAATACACCGCGAGCATGCGGATATACCAAATTTCATCAGACTGTCCTGAGTACAAATGCCTCCCTGAATAGACATCCAAAGAAGAAAAGAATGGCGGGGAATAGATTTCCGGAACCAGACAACTCGGGACCAAGGCATCTCGGGTCTCCTTGACCTCAAAGCATTCCAGGCACTATCTTGATTCTTAGTTTTTGTTGGATCTTGTTGTTTCTTGTTGTTTCTTGTTTATTTGTGATCAAAATAGCATGAATAACATTCTGCCTTTGAGTGTTTTTGATTGATCATGAGTATTTCTTCATGTTCTAGTTTCGGTCTTTGAGTCAAAATAAGAGCTTTATTTTCTTTACTTAAAAAAAGTGTTTATTTGTTAATTGAATGTTACTAGGACGTGTTCACTATTGTTATTAAGTTATTTGTGTTAAAAAAAAACAAAAAACAAAAAAAAAAAGAATCAGATCAGATTTGACTATGTGAGATTTATTGACATATCTTGTCTTTCTATTGTTGAATACATGCAATTAGTGTTGTTTCCATAAGTATTATTCATATCAACTTTGCAAAAATCAGAATTGACACATTCATCTTGGCATTTGCGTGAACTTGCTTATTTGCATTCCTGTGATCTTAGTGCAATCTTGTGAGTTTGAGTGAAAAGAAAGAGTGTTTGAGTGCATTGGTGATGAAAGTGAGTGAATGAATGATGAAACAAATTGAAATGCATGAAGTTGATAATTGTCTTGAGTTATACATAGTGTACCTTTGCTGATTTGTGTTGTTAATGTTGAAGAATCAAGTGAAGTGAGGTTGAGTGCACCAAATTTGCACTAATTTCGTGTATATCCAAGCAAGTTTTACTTGCTACCTCTTGAAATATTGATATTTGCATTGTATTTCATTTGCTTTGTATACACTTGTGCGTGTGAGAGGCAAAAGAAAGGAGTGAAAAGAGAAAAGAGTAATAAAAAAAGAAAAAAAAAAGAGTAAGTGAGACAAAACAGTAGAGAGTGATTACAAGATTGGCTAAGTGTCACATTGAGTGCTTGCTTGTTTGTTTGCGCATTTCGCTAACTCATTTTTTTTTCTTATTCCGTGCTCTTTAGCTTAAGTTTCTTTGATTGAGTCTTCGTGATTACTATTCTTATTCGCATTATTCCACCTACCCTATATACATTATTGGTTCTTGTTGTTTATGCTAGCTTGAAGATTACACATTAGTGTAAACATGAGTGGAGTGATACATATTGAGTGTAAACACGAGTGGAGTGATACATATTTGAGTGTAAACATGTGAGCTTGTGAGCTTGTGAGGTTGTGAGGATATCTAATTATTTTCACATATTGTTACTTCTAATCTGTTTGTTGAAGCTTTGAGATGGCAGGTACTAGTTTGACAGTGGATGAGAAACTTGAGGCTAAGAAAGGAAATTCATGGATATGATGGAAAACATGAATGCTGCTTTTGATAAGTTATCCAGGGAAGTAGAGAGTAATCGAACAGGCAGTGTTCCCAGACCACCACCTCGACATATACCACCACCTCAGAATGTGGCACCACGACGGGTACCACCATATGAAGAAGAAGCTGAAAATGAGTTTGATGATTCTAATGATCTTAATGATGTGGAGGAGAGATTTCAGCCAGAGCCTGATAGGAGGCCTAATATGAGGTTGATAGGAGGAATGATAGGAGGGATAGGCGGTTTGATGGTAGAGGTGCATTTGATGATAGAAGAGGGGATTATGATAGGAGAGGATACGGTAGACATGGTGATGTTGATGGTGATTTGAGCAGCATCAAGATCAAAATACCAAACTTCCGAGGCAAGAATGATCCAGAAGCATATTTAGAGTGGGAGAAGAAAATAAAATTGATTTTCAATTATCATCATTACTCAGATGAAAAGAAGATCAATCTAGCAGTCATGGAATTCACAGATTATGCTATGATTTGGTGGGATCAGATTGTCACCAACCGAATGAGGAATTATGAGAGGCCAATTCAGACATGGGAAGAACTTCGAGGTCTCATGAGGAAACAATTTATACCCAGCCGTTACTACCGAGAGTTGTATTAGAAACTACAACATTTGTATCAGGGGACTAAGAGTGTAGATGATTATTATACTGAGATGGAGGTTGCCATGATCAGGGCGAATGTAGTGGAGGATGCAGAGGCTACTATGGCACGGTTTTTAGGGGGATTGAACAGAGAGATTGCCAACATGGTGGAGTTGCATCATTATGTTGATTTCGAGGATATGCTTCACATGGCTGTCAAGGTAGAAAGGCAACTCAAGAAGAAGTCTACATCCAGATTTGGTACTCAGACTACTTCTACATGGAAGGGGAAATGGGTTCCTAATGATCGACGAGATGGAGGCTTTAACAAGCCAAGGGCTGAACCTGGTGCCAAGGGTAAAGAAGTTGCAGAACCAAGCAAGGCTAGAACGAAACCTGAAGGTACAACACCAAAGACAAAGGACATCAAGTGTTTTAAGTGTTTGGGCATGGGACACTATTCTTCACAGTGCCCCAACAGGCGTACCTTAGTGATTGATAAGAAGAGTGGTGAAGTACATTCTACTGACAGTGAGGTTGAGGTTGATGATGATGAGCCTGAGATTGAGGATACTAGTGACAAAGAGAGAGCTGCATACCCGCTGGATAACTTGTCCTTAGTTGTCAAACGTGTTTTGAGTGCAAAAATTGTTGAGGATGAAAGTGATCAATAGAGGGAGAACATATTTCATACCAGATGCCGTGTGAATGGTAAAGGGTGTAGTATGATCATTGATGGGGGCAGTTGTGCTAATGTCGCAAGTACGGCTTTAGTTGAGACGTTGGGATTAGATTGCTTGTTCAGCATCCCAAGCCTTATTAGTTGCAGTGGTTAAATGATTGTGGCGAGATAAAGGTGACAAAGCAGGTGTTATTGAGCTTTACCATTGGGCCATACACGGATGATGATGATGATACACCTTATCCAAAAAAAAAAAAAAAAAAAAAAATACACGGATGATGTCCTATGTGATGTGATACCGATGCATGCAAGACATATTCTTTTAGGCATGCCGTGGCAGTTTGATAGGAAAGTTATTCGCGATGGGTTCAAGAATAAGTATTCCTTTCAACATAAGGGAAAACCCATTACCTTGTACCCACTCACACCAAAGCAAGTCCACGAGGATCAAGTCAAGTTGCAACTTGAGAGAGATAGAGAGATTGAGAGTGCAAACACAACCTTAGGGAAAACACGTGAGGGGAGTGTGACCGAACCTAGTAAGGAAAATAAGGCAAAGGCCGTGAGTGTTTCCAAGGGGAGTGTGAGTGAACTTAAGGGGGAAACAAAAGGGCGAGTGAAAAAGAGCTTTTACATGGGTGAAGGTGAAGCAAGGAAAGCTTTTAAGGCTAGCAAGCTTATGCTTTTGTTGGTCTACAAGGAACACCGTATTTGTATTGCTAACACTGACCATTTGCTTCCTGTGTCCATTTCATCTCTTTTGCAGGAATTCAGTGATGTGCTGACAGAGGACATTCCTAGTGGGCTTCCACCTATTAGAGGTATTGAGCACCAGATAGATTTCTTACCTGGCGCAATCATTCCCAAGAGATCAGCCTACCGAAGCAATCCGGAGGAGACAAAGGAACTTCAGAAGCAAGTGAGGGAATTGATGGAGAAAGGGTATGTTAGAGAAAGTATGAGTCCCTATGCGGTACCAGTTCTTCTAGTTCCTAAGAAAGATGGGTCGTGGCGTATGTGCGTTGATTGTCGAGCGATCAACAATATAACGGTAAAGTATCGTCACCCTATTCCTAGACTAGATGACATGTTGGATGAATTGCATGGTTCCAAAGTTTTTAGTAAGATTGATTTAAAGAGTGGATACCATCAAATTCGCATGAGAGAGGGAGATGAGTGGAAAACTGCATTTAAGACCAAGTATGGATTGTATGAATGGTTAGTTATGCCATTTGGTCTTACAAACGCACCTAGCACATTTATGAGATTGATGAATCATGTTATGCGTGCTTTTATAGGTAAGTTTGTTGTAGTTTATTTTGATGTAGTTTATTTTGATGACATCTTAGTTTACAGTAAAACATTAGATGAGAAGGTTACACATTTGAAGCATGTTCTTGAAGTGTTGAGAAAAGAAAAACTGTATGCTAACTTTGTTAAGTGCACTTTTTGTATGGATATGATTGTTTTCCTTGGTTTTGTTGTAAGTGCAGATGGCATCGAAGTTGATGTAGAGAAGGTGAAGGCGATTCAGGATTGGCCTACACCAACGACAGTAACAGAAGTTAGAAGCTTCCATGGATTAGCAAGCTTCTACCGCAGATTTGTTAAAGACTTCAGTAGTATTGCTGCACCACTGACTGAAGTAGTGAAGAAAACTGTTGGTTTCAAATGGGGAGAAGAGCATGAGCGTGCATTCCAGGATCTTAAAATGAAGTTATGTAGTGCACCAGTTTTGGCGCTACCCAATTTTGAAAAGACATTTGAGATTGAGTATGATGCATCCGGAATAGGCATTGGAGCTGTTCTTATGCAAGAAAAGCGACCAATAGCTTACTTTAGTGAGAAGCTGAATGGAGCAGTTTTGAGGTACCCCACATATGACAAGGAGTTGTATGCGCTAGTGAGAGCCCTTGAGACACTTGGCATCATTATTTGTGGCCTCGAGAATTTGTGATCCATACTGATCATGAATCATTGAAGCACTTGAAGGGCCAAGGTAAGTTAAGCAAACGACACGCAAAGTGGTTGGAGTTCATTGAGACATTTCCATACGTAATTCGCTACAAACAAGGTAAGGAAAACATTGTCGCAGATGCACTATCGCGAAGGTATGCTTTACTTACTTCATTGAGTGCAAGAATGCTTGGGTTTGAATTTATTAAAGAACTTTATGCAAATGATACTGACTTTAGTACCATCTATGCTGCATGTGAAAAGTCTACCTTTAATAAATTCTATCAACATGACGGGTTTCTGTTTAGGGAGAATAGATTATGCATTCCTGTTTGTAGTATGCGTGAGTTGTTAGTTAGAGAAGCGCATGAGGGAGGTTTAATGGGGCACTTTGGCATTTCTAAGACCTTAGGGGTATTGAGTGAACATTTTTATTGGCCTAAAATGCGGAGAGATATTGAGCGTTTGTGTGATAAATGCTTGATTTGTAAAAAGGCTAAATCTAAGGTTATGCCTCATGGGTTGTATACACCGTTGCCTGTACCTAGTGAGCCGTGGGTAGATGTATCAATGGACTTTATATTGGGTTTACCTAGGACTAGGCATGGTAGAGATTCCATCTTTGTAGTGGTTGATAGGTTCAGTACGATGGCACACTTTATAGCATGTCATAAAACTGATGATGCCACTAACATTGCTGACTTATTCCTTAGAGAAGTGGTACGACTCCATGGAATTCCACGGAGTATAGTTTCAGATCGTGATGTTAAATTCCTTAGTCACTTTTGGAAAGTTTTATGGGGTAAGTTAGGAACAAAACTTTTGTATTCTACTACTTGTCATCCCCAAACTGATGGACAGACTGAAGTGGTTAATAGGACTTTGACTCAGTTATTGCGTACTATTGTCTATAAGAACTTGAAAACTTGGGAGGATTGTTTGCCTTTTGTTGAATTTGCATATAATCGTAGCATTCATTCTTCCACATCTTATTCACCATTTGAAATTGTTTATGGTTTTCAACCACTAACTCCATTAGATTTGTTACCATTTCCTGTTGATGAGCATGCAGGGTTAGATGGAAAAAAGAAAGCTAATTTGGTGAAACACATACATGAGAAAGCAAGAGAGCACATACAACGAAAGATTGAACAATATGCTTCTCATGCCAATAAGGGAAGAAAACGTGTGGTATTTCAACCTGGAGATTGGGTTTGGGTACACATGCGAAAGGAAAGATTTCCTGAACAACGTAAATCCAAGCTACAACCGAGAAGGGATGGTCCATTTCAAGTCTTGGAACGAATTAATGACAATGCATACAAGCTGGATTTACAAGGTTAGCATAATGTGTCTGCGACATTTAATGTTTCTGACTTAACTCTTTTTGATGCAAGTACAGATTCGAGGTCGAATCCTTTTCAAGAGGGAGGGAATAACATGAATCCAACAACTCAAGGAACATTAGATCCTTTGCAATTGCCAACAGGTCCAATCACACGCCAAAGAGCTAAGAAGATCATAGACGCAATGGCGGGGCTAGCGCAGAATGCCATGGTCGAGTGTGACAGACAACTTCGGGGCATATTGGTGTCACATGAGGGCTTTAATGGAGTGGGTCCAAAGCTATTTCACTTGACCCAAGTCATACCAGAGTAACGCACCAACAATCTTGAAGCCGAGTATATTTTTAACGAATCAAGCCGATTCAAGCCCGACACTAAATATTCGGCCAAGACAAGACTTATTGGACTTTATGACACATCATTATGCCTCTATACATGGAAACCACGAATTTGGAGGACTTTTGGTGCAAGGAAACAACTTTAGACAAATTTGGAAAAGTTTTCCACATTTGTTGACTTTTATGATTTTGTGTTTTTACTTTAGACTTTTTTGGCAAAGTTATTTATTAAGTCTTTGTTTGTTATTGATTAAGTCTTTTTTTATTTTTATTTTGACTTTGTGTTTGTTATTAAATGTCTATTAGGGGCATGGCCATTTAATAGCCATTAGTTAGCAACTTAGGGTGTTTTGGTCATTTTGCACCCATTAGGGTTTCTTTCATTGTACTATTTAAACTCATTTCATCTTAATGAGAAGCTAATCACCAAATTTCGAATTTCATCTTCATTTTGAAGTCTTGGCTATTGCCTAATTTGCTTAAGGGAGGGATTCCCCTTATCTCATGCAATCGACTTATCTAAGGTGTGGCAACCTTAGTGGCGTCTCCGTGCTAGCAGAACACTTCAAGGAATCATCTTAAGGGTTCTCAAAGACAAGTTCTTTTTGGGTCTTCTTTGTGGCCTTGGAAGGGTTTTGTTCCTACAAAATCAAATTTGTGGTTCTTGGGGTTCTATCCGCTGCGAGGGGTTTGCTTGGCCTAATCCTCCAAGTGAGTTCCGCGTCACCTAATCTCTACCAGCACAAACATAGATGATCGTAAGAAGCCGACGAGAGTTCAGAAATGGAAAGTTCTAGGGAGGTAAATTACCCAGAAAGAGGTTAAATAAGTTTGCAAGGATATAAAGAAGAGAACCCAATATAGCCTAAAAGATCTAGAGAAGACAGCACAAGGTTTACAGTACTAGTAGAAGTCCACAAGACAGATTAAACTCAGCAGGACCTACAGAGTAGCCCAAAGTCAATAGGAAACTGAGTTAAGTACAAAAGTGTAGACCCGTAAGATTGGAGATATTTAGGAGTGACAAAAGTGTTAGTATGGACAGTGGAACAAGATGCCATAGCTGCGACTTGTAGCAGAGAGCATAGAGTAAAGATCTAGGAAGTAGTCAGAAGAACGAACCATCACTAGACTCAGTAGTATGGCGTAGAGCCAAAGAGATAGGATCTGAAAATAGTAAGAAGGAAAACAGAAGTGTTAGGAAGATTCAGTACGTTTAGAGACATGGGTAATGTAGCTTGGAGACAGCCAGAATAAGTGAAGACTCTAACCAAGTCAGTGAGCATAAGCCCACCTCTCAACTTAGAGCCCGTTAAAGAGAAGAACCAGTAAAGTAGAGGAGAAGCACGAAATAGAATAGTTTGAAGCTACAATAAGTTGAGCTAATCCTGGAAGCCACCATAGAAATAAAGAACCCTTGAAGAAGTAAAGATTTTAAAAGTACAAAGAGATCAGGAAGAACGACTCTTAGGAGGAACATAGTGAACAACTTATAAAGAATCTCATGGTATTGCGAAGAAGGATTAGATAAAGAGTAGCACATGGACCAAAGATTTAGTAGGAGATGTCCTAAGTAGTCGAAGTAGATAGAGTTTTCAAGAGAGTAAATGAGTAAGGAGTTTAAGGAACTAAGACAAGAAATAAACCTTTATAGTATAGCAAGATTCTTAAGGAAGAATAGCAAAGAGAGTATAATAGTGTTCAGAGAAAGAAAAAATGACTTCAGAAGGTCAAACAACAAAGACTAAACAAGAAAGGAGTACATAGGCAATATGAGAAAGTTGTTATGAAACATGGCTCTAAAAGGATTTTGCGGAAGAGGTGGAGGGATCGATTGTTGAAAATGATCAGGACTAAAGTTGGAGAAGGTAAACTAGATAGTTTTAGCAGTAGTACCCTAGTATAAGAAAATGCACTAGACATGTATACACGAGAGTCCTAGGTTCATAGATAAAGAATATGTGCCACTAGATCACCAGAAATAGAAAGACTTCAAGATAAGTTCTCACCCTCCCAACCCTCGTTAAATTACGATAACAATGATAAACTTTGATGTTTCTCTCAAGATATTTCCACAATAAGAGAGAATTTGTAGTGGAAGAGATCGAAACAGAAAACCCTTAAGATACAGTACAATAACATAATAAAAAGGGAAATAGTTTTAAGTGAGAGGTCTAGAAGAAAAGTTATCTAGATGAAATGATGAAGAGAGAAAGTACTAGTTAAGTAGTAACGAGGATGTAAAATAACAACGTTAAACATGACTAGAGATATGTGAGAGATGACATCTTTCAGATAAGGAGATAGAGATAAAGGTCGTAGAAGTTTCAGTTACAAAGAGAGCAGAAAAGTAAATGAAAACGGATAAATGCAAAAAGGAAGAAAGAATAGGTAAGCAAAGTTTGGAGTAAAATGTCATAGCGTAATGATAGTTAGTTCGAGTGATGTGGTGCCTCTGATTGCTGAGAGAATTCTTGTTTTGGGTGAGGGTTCTTCTAATGGGTTGAATCCGACTTTGGTTACTCATTCTCTGCCTGTGATTTCTTCTGAGACTGCTTCTATGGTGATAGATGGTAATTTGAAAGGGGAAAACTCCATTGACTCTTCACAACTTGGTGAGGATCTTCCTTATACTGAGGTAAATGAGTGCTCGCCGTCTGCAGTTTATGATTCGCCTACTCCGTTGGTTAACAGTTTGGCTATTAAGGCTGTTGATTCCCTGGAATCTAAGAAATTGACTTATGGTAACAAATCCAAAAAGGGTTCAGGTGGGAAAAGGAGTCAGAAGTGGAAGTCTTCTGGAGGGGGTCGTCGACGTTGATTTGTGGGTTTGGCTTTTTTCATCTGTTTTAATGATTTTTGGTTGTTGGAATATTAGAGGTCTCAATGACCCTTTAAAACATGCTGAAGTCAGGAGTTTTTTAGTGAGGAGAAGCTCTCGTTGTGTGGTTTAGTTGAAACCAAGGTTAAGGAGGTTAATCTTATGAATGTCTCTCGTGCGATTAATCCTTCTTGGAAGTTTTTTGGCCATTCTGATATTAGTCCGTTTGGTCGTATCTGGGTATGTTGGAATCCTAGTGAAGTTGTTGTTAGCATTATTCAGTCTTCAGCTCAAGCTATTCACTGCCGTGTGACTCCTATTTCTGGGGCTTGGAATTGTGTAGTTTCAGTGGTTTATGGTGAGTGTGATTACGAGAAGCGGCGAGAACTTTGGCTGATCTGCTTAATTGTGGTAGTATGGTTGATGATTCCCCATGGCTTGTTTTAGGTGATTTCAATGCTATCCGTTCTCCGTTTGAGCATAGTGGTGGATCTGTGGCTTGGCCAGCTTGGAAAGATGACTTGGGTTGCTGTTTGGGTCAAGCTGGCTTGGATGATCTGCAGTATTCTGGGTGTAAGTTTACTTGGTTTAATAAGCAGATTCAGTCTCCTATTTGGCGCAAGTTGGACCGTGTTCTGGTAAATCCTTCTTGGGAGTGTATTTTCCCGGGTTCTTCTGCCCGCTTTCTTCCTTCCCGGATTTCTGATCACTCTCCTATGGTTGTTAAGCTTGCAGAGCTCCCTAAAAGGAAAATTCCCTTTAAATTCTTTCAGTTTTGGGTGGATCATCCTGATTTTCTTTCTGTTGTGGCTAGGGCTTGGGATATTGATGTTCATGGTACTCCAATGTTCCGGTTATGTTGTAAGCTAAAGAATGTTAAAGCAGCTTTGAAGAAATTTAATGTTGAGCATTTCTCTAAAATTTCTTGTCGTGTTTTGGAGATCAGGAAGGAGTTGGATAGAGTTCAATGTGCTTTACAGGACTTCCCCAGTGACCCTGCTCTGTTAGCTGAGGAAGCTCGTCTTTCAGTGAGTTATGGTGATTTGAGTCGGGCTGAAGAAGGCTTTAATAGACAGAAATCTCGTGTTCAGTGGCTTAACCTTGGGGATCAGAATTCTAAGTTCTTCTTTACCGCTATGAAGAGTTTTCATGGCCGTAGTAAGGTTACTTCTATTACTAAAGAGGATGGTACCCGAGTGGAGGAAGATGCTTTGGTTAGAGATGAGATTGTTTCTTTTTTTGAGTCCCTTTTTGGTCCTCAGCACCGTCAGCAGGATTTTGATAGGGTGACCCTCCATTCTGCTATTACTAGACATGTGACTGAGGAGCAGAGTATGGCTCTTTCTCGTGAGGTTGAGGATGAGGAGATTAAGGCTGTTTTGTTCGGGCTGAAAGACAATAAAGCTCCAGGTCCGGATGGGTTTAATTCGGGTTTCTTTAAGAAGTGTTGGAATACTGTGGGGGATGATGTCTTATGTGCTATTCATTCATTCTTTTCTTCTGGACGTCTTTTGAGGCAGGTAAATGCTACATCCATTGCTCTGATTCCTAAGATTCCTAACCCTTCCCAGGTTAAGGATTATAGGCCCATTTCTTGCTGTAACATCATTTACAAGTGCATTGCTAAGCTGATTGCGAACAGAATTAAGGTCATTCTCCCTTCAGTGATCAGTCAGAATCAATCTGCTTTTGTCGAGGGAAGGCGTATTAGCGACAATATTCTCTTATGTCAGGAATTGGTTCGGAATTACCACCGGAATGGCGGTTCCCCGAGGTGTGATCTTAAGATAGACTTGATGAAAGCTTATGACACTGTTCGTTGGGATTTTTTGGTTGAGGTTCTGAGGACTGTTGGTATTCCTGAGAGGATGGTGGGTTGGATTCAGGAGTGTATGACTACTACGAGATTCTCTGTTTCTATTAATGGTGAGCTGCATGGTTTTTTCTCTGGGGGTCGTGGGTTGCGACAAGGTGATCCTATGTCTCCTTATCTTTTTGTTTTGGCTATGGAAGTTTTATCAGGCCTTCTTCGTAATATGGCTACTGATCCGGGTTTCCAGTTCCACTGGCGGTGTTCAAAGGACCGTCTTACTCATCATCTCTGTTTTGCAGATGACCTTATGATTTTTTGTAAAGCAGATGCATCCTCTGTTTCTTTGATCAAGGATTGTATTGGGCAGTTCAGTGGTTTATCAGGTTTAATTCCGAATCCAGCTAAGAGTCATCTCTTCTCTTCTGGCATCTCTCTTTCTATGCAAGACCAACTGCGAGATGTGTTGAGATTCCAGGTGGGGACTCTTCCTGTGAGGTATTTGGGGGTTCCTTTGATCTCTACTAAACTTAGGGCCTCTGACTGTGCTTCTCTTGTGGATCTTATTGTTATGTGTGCTAAAAGTTGGAGTTGTAAGTTTCTCTCTTATGCAGGTCGGCTCCAGCTTATAAAGTCTGTTTTGTTCTCCATTCAAGTTTATTGGTCTTCTTTATTTATTCTTCCTAAGTCAGTGATTAGGAAGGTGGAGACTATCCTTCGTTCTTTCCTTTGGAAGGGTAGTGCGCTTATCACTACTGGGGCTAGAGTAGCTTGGAGCAAAATTTGTTTACCTCTTAAGGAGGGGGGTCTGGGTATAAAGAGTCTGGAAGCTTGGAATAGAGCAGCTATTGTCAAGCATATTTGGTTTCTCTGTTCTGGTCAGGTTTCTTCTTGGTCTACTTGGGTTTACTCTTATTTACTGAGGGGGAGAAGTTTTTGGGAGATCCATCGTCCTTCTGATTGCTCTTGGAGTTGGCGTAAGATTTTGGAGCTTCGTTCTTGGTCTTGTCGGCGGATGAGAGTGAGTATTGGGAATGGTGAGTCGACTTTATTGTGGTTTGATAATTGGCATCCTGTAGGCCCGATTGAGTACTCATTGGGCGAGAGAGTGATTTATGATTCTGGCTTGGATAGGATGGCGACAGTTGCTTCCATTATCTCTGATTCTGCTTGGCATTGGCCCCCTTCTAGATCTGCTGCTCTTGTTGATTTGGCTCAGACTCACCTTCTGTCTCCTTCTAGTTTGAGGGAGGATATGCTGGTTTGGGAAGATGATAGACATGGGAAATTTTCTGTGGATTGTGCCTGGAATGCTTTGAGGTCGAGGAGACCCGAGATGCCTTGGTCCCGAGTTGTCTAGTTCCGGAAATCTATTCCCCGCCATTCTTTTCTTCTTTGGATGTCCATTCAGGGAGGCCTTTGTACTCAGGACAGTCTAATGAAATTTGGTATATCCTCTTGCTCGCGGTGTATCCTTTGTGGTTGTTCGAGTGAGGACATCGATCATCTTTTTTTTCAGTGCCTCTTTTCATTGAGGGTTTGGTCGTCTGTGTTAGCCATGTGTGGTTTAGACTGGAGCTGTCGAGATTGGCGCCAAACTGTTGAGTGGCTTTGTCAGTTCTCTGATGCCTCTTTATATCATCTTCTGGTTCGTCTGTCCTTTGCAGCGTCAGTTTACCATATATGGAGGGAGAGGAATGCTCGCACTC
Organism: Zanthoxylum bungeanum; assembly: GCA_019454045.1. Taxonomy (NCBI): domain Eukaryota; kingdom Viridiplantae; phylum Streptophyta; class Magnoliopsida; order Sapindales; family Rutaceae; genus Zanthoxylum; species Zanthoxylum bungeanum. Next base: position 137,106 of record SKCR01024864.1, on the reverse strand, counting down.
ATGATATGCCTCTTAGGCCAGTTTCTGTTCTTCTATATGATATTGTTTTTTATGTTCGGAATCGTGTTAGTTCTTTACGTAAGGTGACTCCATCTTATGACAATAAATGGCTTCACCTTTCGTGGCACTTGCCCGATGACATCTTTAGTTGATCTCTTGTAGCCGTTTGGCTTTCTTCTAGGAGGGCTTGTCCTCTCTAGATCCTGGGGAATGCCCCTTTGCTCTTGTATAGTTTTCTTTTGGTTATAATACTTACCTTATCCAAAAAAAAAACAACAACCAGATTTACAGTAACAATGAAGACAAGTACAAAAAGGAAATGAACTTTAGTAGGCCAAAAACGTCAATATCAATGTTAATAACAGGGAATGCGGTTTAAGCACCAAGATGCATACAATTAAGCTTGAAACTGTAGCAGTTAAGGAGGACCACTAGAAACTACCCATAAGCAATCTTTTTAGTATAAGCATCATTGGTCACAGTAACAGTAAGCTAAGAAGCCCTAGGCGGTACTATAAGCAGATGAAGTTTGGCAAGGAGAATATAGAGAATTAAGTAACTAAGTGTAGGCACTGTATTTTTCCATGAGCCCGATGATGAGCCTCGTATGGAGGCACTACCTGAAAAGTTGCGGAAGTTGTGAAAAAACGAATGCCGGAAGGAAGGAAAACCTCCAAAATTAGCCCCTCATCGGATTCAAACTCACTAGCCAACCTCGGATTCGCTCAGTCAGCCTCTACTTCAAATCCCTGTCGCGTCAGTCTATTATGCTCAACCCCAGCAATCGGCCCATCCACCCTCTGACCATGTAGCCCATGCGCGGCCCAAAGCCCTACATAATCTTCCTAAATATGATGAAATCTCCTTATTTATGAGAGCATCAACACTTTTCAATTTAATGAGATTTTGGGATCCCATCCTCACCAATTTAACAAGATTTGAGATCTCTTCATCACCAAATTTATGAGATTGTATTCCCAAAATAATTTGATAATATATCTCCCAAATAAACATGATTTGTTTCCCTATTTGAAGGTCCCTTCAAATCATTATAAAAGAGACCAAGTCATCATCAAAAGGAGGAGTAGGCGGCAACTTGAAAACCCTAGGGAGGTTATTTTCTTTTCTTCTTTAGACTAAAACAACAAGAAAAAAAAAAGAGGAGGCGGCAACACTATGGGAAAAAACAACAAACATAAAATAAAAAATAGAGAAACTGAAACCAAAAACCAAAAAATCGAAAGAAGAAATGGAGGGCAATCACCGAAACAACAACAAAAAAATAACCAGCCAATAAACCAAAAAACAACCAGCCAGCAACCAAAAAATAACCAGCCAGCAACCAACAAACAACGAAACAGCAAACCAGAGCCAACGACAAACCACTGAAATAGCAAACCAGAAACCGAAACAGTAAACCACCGAAATAGCAACCTGAAACAGCAAACCAGAACCATCGAAACAGTAACCAGAAAGAGTGAACCAGAAATAAAAACTGTGAACCAGAAACATTGAAAGCCGTGAACTAGAAACAGTGAAAATCGTGAACCATAAATAGTGAAAACCGTGAATCAGAAACAGCAATCAACAGCCAGAAACAATGAAGCAAAAGGCAAAAAGCAGCGTGAACCAAACCTTGAAACTAAGATTCAATCCTTCGGGCGACGGCCTAACGTACTTCCGAGAAAGCAACTTAAAAGGTAAGACTTGAGGGCACCCTTACCATATTTATTTTTATAGATCCGAACGCTGCATGCCTAGCTGGACGTGAAATACGTCCAGCCAGGTATGCGAAGTCCTACATCAAAGACGGCCAAATTTCTGGTCACATTTTTTCTTTCTTTGGCATTTCGTTATTTACCTTTTTTTTTATCTATTTATTCACTTTTATTGTTGTTTTATTATTTCGCCTTTATTTTTTTATTTTTTCATTCATGTTGATGATTATACGTATATGCATTGTTATATGTTTTCATGTCTATTTTTTATGTCTGTTTACATTGCGTTGATGATTATGTATTTTATTATCCCTTGCGATATATCGGATGGAAACCCAGACGTAAATTCCATAGCCGAATCTGAATGGACGGTAGTGCGGTCTGTACTTAGGATACAACTCTACATAACACTCGGGAAATACGCATATATGCGTGATTAACCCCTCTTTTTTGTTTGCTATTTATTTATTAACGTTTTTCCTGCTTTTGATTGTTTATTATAATTTTCGTTATCCTATCTCGTATTTCTTAATTTAATATGCTTTTGGAACTATGTTATTGTGATTATTATTTTGGTTGGGTATGTTATTACATTTTTATTCACTTTTATGCATGAATTGCATTAAGACTTGGCTATACCATTGTGTGAACCCGTCCATTATACTGGCATAAGTAAGGGACCATTCCAAACCCAACGGTTTGAGGTATTCCCTTCGAGTGCAGGCATAAATCTTTCCCAGTTCACACTGGGTGGCGACTCTTTTATTCTCCGGTGTAGTCCCCTGCAGGCTAATCCGTACTCTCTATGGGCTGTGAGCCCAATAATGTCGTGGTCGCCGAACATTATAGGCATAACGGTAAATCCCGTTTCGCTCCTACAGATGGTGACTCCACTGGGGATAGAGAATCATCCCCGAAACAATGCCCTTGTAGTGTCTGTGGCTTTGGCTTTGGTTAACCAAGTCTCATATATTTTGCATACCTTTCTTACCCTCGATGGCGTCATGTATCGTGAAGTCGCTTTCACTCAAGGTGGCGGATCGTTATGTGATGAAAACCATCACTCGCTGGCACGTACCCTAGGGTATAAAAAAGGCGTGCTCACTTGGTTGCTCGAACCCTTGAGTGGGGAGACCTAGTTGTATGCAACCCTCGCTAATGAGAGCCTTTTCCATACCCTTGTAAGCCCACATACGAACCATAGTTATGTGTCCTATAGAAGCTACCCCATGCTTGTGTTTGGGCCCATTATCATTTGGATCCATTTGGACTTCTCGTCATAGGATACGAACTTGTGGGCCACTTAAACTGGGACGAGTTTGTATCTTATGATGATTGGGCCAAGAGTTTTCAAAGTGACGATGGGCCCCCTTATGTTTAGCCCTATATCATTTGAAGTTATTTAGCCACCTTATCGCAAAATTTTAAACTTGTTGGGCCTCTTCAACTGGGACAAGTTTACACATCGCGATAATCTGATTGAACGCTTTAAATGATAACACGCCAACTTGTATGAAAACCTTGATGGGCTTAGAAGGTCCAAACATGATCCGAATATGCCAGATGAATGAGTCTGATATTCGCACTGGCTTTCATCCAGGAATGGTACACCTTGTTATGGCATATTTGTATACTTTTTGATATCTCCAAGTCCGTCTCCACCACAATCGTGATTACCGAGGGCCAAATTCGTCGTTTCTAGACAATGGCACGATCCCCATAATAGGCTTAGTCAATCTTGTAAATGGGCGGTCTTTGTCTCTTACTGATGATGAGGGACTGAGGTAGCCAAGGTTCACCCATGTAACGCAGGAGAGAACGATCTTTGTGTACCCCACATTGGTGCATAAAATGAGTCATACCTAGGGAAGAAATGGACTTACCACGGGTGTGGGAGGAATAAGGTCGAAATGGTATATGTTATTTTGATAACCACATGCATCTCATGCATACACGCATCATGCTAACCCCATGTCTTAACAGCCATCATAGATATATGTTGGGTTAGAGAAGAAGGAAGACCTGTCAAGAAGAGGTTAGAAAATATGGACACGTCAGACAGTGAAGATTCCCGCGTGGATCAATTGGAGTCCAACATCACCAAAATTACCGAGCAACTACAAGCTTTGACTAATGTTGTAGCCAGTCTGACAACACTCCGCACAGTGGGAATAGAAAACAATGGGGATGGAAGGCGTGAGGAGCCCCCGAATAGGGTGAGTGAAGAAATCCATATTTTTGATGATGACATTGTTGAGTATGCCGCGGGAAGGATAGCCGGGCCTCAGGCCGAGTTACAGAAACTCATAGAACAAGTAGAGTCAGTTACCCGCAAGATGAAGGGAAAACATGAAGATCTATTAGATTATGATGTGATAACTTTCGAAGAAAAGCTGTCTCCCCAGTTTAAGATACCTGACATGGCCAAGTTCAACGAAAATGGAGATCCTAGGGTCCATCTCCGACAATATATTTCAGTGATGAGTTCAGTGGGTTTGTCGAAGCGCCAGGTGCAAAAGATGTTTGGGATGTCACTGGAAGGGGCGCTTGTAGTATGGTATCATGGCCTATAGAGAAAGGTCATAGATGATTGGAGGGCATTAGCGGAAGCCTTTTTGAACCAATATGTCACGGACATGGAGATAGACTTGTCGCTCCGTGACCTAGAACACCAAACAGAAGCCAGAGGAAACCTTCAAAGATTATGTAGATCGTTGGAGAAGCGAGCTCTTGAAGATCCAGGCACGGTCCTCGAAGAATGACCAAATTAAGATGATCATTAAGGCACCAAGCCCTCCATTTATAACAAGCTGAGAAGGATGACATCCATGATTAGCGACTTTCAACAGTTAAGAGAAACTGTCATGGATATCGAGGAAGAGGAAGCCGAGAATAGAAAGTTTTACGGCCATAATAGAAAGACCATTGGGGGGCCATCATGGACCAAGCTCGATCCTCCTGAGGTCGCCGCCATTAGAAACAGGCAATTCTCCAATTTTGGTAGACCTTTGTCAAATGTGTTTGAAAAGCTGAAGAGGCAAGGACTCCTAAAACCCTTAGAACCTAAACCACTTCCAAACCATGTGCCACGCCACCTCGACCTAAACCTATACTGTCATTTCCATTAGCAAAAAGGCCACGAAACTGACAACTGCACCTGCCTTAGGCATGAGATCCAAAGCCTCATTGACACCCATAAGATATCTGACCCAAAAAAAGAACAACCCAACACACACGGAAACCCTCCACCCAACTATCACTCCGTTACACCACCCACCTACATGATCAACTCAGGCCTTCCCGAAAGCTTAGTCCTCCAAACCCTCAACCACCAAGCTTCTTGCATGGGATATGGGATAGTAGCAGTGAAGATGAAACAGAACAGATGAGAGATTTCTGGGAAAACATCTCGAGCAGTGACGAAGAGGAGGTAAAAGGGATGACTCACAATGGACGTTTTTACAGTGATGTAATAGAGAAAGACAAAGAAGTTCTAATAGAAGGCCAAGAGGTGATGGAGAATACGGATAACACCGAGGGGGATACTGTGTTGCATCAATTGAAGAAGACACGGGCACAAGTGAGCATATGAGAGTTATTATGCGCCTCTCAATAGCACAGGCGTGCCATGGTAGAAGCTCTAAGCAAGATAATGGTACTTGAATATGCAAACCCGACAATGTTCGTAGGTAGACAGATGATAACATTCTCTGAAGAAGAGCTCCCGATGAAGGGGAGGAATCACAATAAGCCACTATTCATAAAAGCGAAAGTAAGAGGTAAGAAGACATCTCGTGTGATGGTGGATGATGTCCCATCTATCAATGTGTGCCCTTTGAAGATTCTGTCAAGGTTGGGTATGCGGACAATAGTTTTAAGCCCCTCCAGCATGACTATCAAAGCATATGACGATAGCAAACAGGGAGTCGAAGGTACTTTCATCACAGTAGTCAAAGTGGGCCCGATAGAAGATGAGGTGGATTTCACAGTGCTTGATATCCCAGCTACATTTGCTCTGTTATTAGGGAGGCCATGGTTTCATAGACTTGGCGGCGTGCCATCCACTTTGCACCAGGTTATTATGTTCCCGCATGGAGAGGAAGTTATCACCATCTGGGCTGAAGTAGACAATACTGTGGCTGCTTTAGACATACAGCCTTTCACAAGGTTCCAAGTGGCGGAAAACTTCGAAGAATGGGTTGACCCTAAAGTGGCTAGAATCATGGAAAGAATGAAATATGAGCCGGGCACAGGCTTGAGTGCTAGAGGCCATGGAATAAGAGCACTGCCAGATTTCAAGGGACAAACCACTAAGAGAGGATTGGGGTATGAATCCGATGGGAATGAGCCAAAGACCAAGAAAAAGGGGATGAAGCTGATGGAATACTTTGTAAAAGCCATAAGATATCAAGGAGAGCTTGAACCCGTAGAAGTCAATGGGATCATGGTATCAGGATTCGAGATCTTCAAGGATGTGATGGGCAAAGAACCACGGGCAGAGGAAGTTGCAAAAGAGGAAGATAAATGGGAATAAGAACTACTGCACTTGGAAAATCTGACGCTCGAAGAAAGCAAGAAGACGAAAGAAGGCAAGGCTGCAAATGACGAAGATGTTTATTTGCCTGACTTATTTGATTGTAATCCTGCATTTATTAATTATAAAGACATTGATTATTAGTTAAATGGTAAATATTCAGTCGGGTAGAGATTTTTGTTGTTAAGTCAAATAGAATCTCTGATGACACAATATAGTTCCAGCAAAATAAGCACACGGAAGGTCGTCGGGAAGTGGTATTTCAGTGGGTGAGACTAAGGCGATGTGCATATAGTCAAATTAAGCTAGTAGCTTATAAGAAACCTATGATCCTGAGATCTATGATAAGAACCCAAGTTTAAAGAGGATTCGAGGATGAATCCTATTTAAGGGGGGAAGTATTTGTAACCACCGGTAGTTTTTACTACTATTGCACTGTAGAACTGTTACATCACGGAGCGAGTTTTACGTAATATAATTATGTTCGAGAATATATATATATATATATATATATATATATACATTCATGGAACGATTTTGGGGATAGACGGTAAATTCTTCGAAACTTCGATGCGAAATTCTACAATGTTCCATTTTGGATAGCCCGTGGTATTTGGGCCATAACTTTCTCAAACGAACTCCGATTTTTATGAATTTTATATTTTCGGAAAGATGAGAACGAGATCTACAACTTTCACGTTGAATATTATTCCAAATTCGAACCATAAAATGGGCTAAAAATACATATTAAAAATTCGGATGAATAGTAATCGAGGGCATTCTAGTAAATTCCACAAACTTCTTCAAAATTCTACACTCTTCTTTTTTTTTTAAATGGCCAACTATATAAGGATTCACTATTCATAAATTCACAATTTTGAAAATAAAGGTGAAGAGAAAACGTAGAAGGAGAAGAGGAAAGGAAGAAGAAAAAGAAAGAGGAAGGGGAAGAAGAAAGAGGGGCAAGTGCTAAGCACCTTTTCACCAAACAAAGAAGAAGAAAAAATACTAAGGAGACATTAGGAAGGAAGGAAACTAAGAGAAAGGAGGTAATGAAACTTTAACCCAAGTTTTGGAAATTGATGTTTTGATGATTTATGGGTTAGTGGATATAGTTGAGTTAAAGTAATTGAAGTTTATATGATTTAGTGATGAGAAATTGATGATGGTGGGAAATCCCCCAAATTTGTATGTTTGGTGTTTGAATTAAGTAGTGTATATACAATGGATATGATTTATGGTTGATGATATGTTGGATACTTATGGTTGTTGATTGCTTGTGTGGTATGTTTGGGTGTGATGTTGGGTCAATTTGAGTATGAGGAGATGAAGAAAAGTCCTGATTTTTAGCCTTGCTACGCGATCTAAGAATTTTCCCAGGAATGCTTCTAATTCATTACGCGTCGCGACGCGAAGGGTTCCTGCGTCGCGACGCACATGACAAAAGTCAGGGTATGTCTCTGGATGATTTGCGTCGCGACGCTTGATGCCTTACGTCGCGACGTGTGATCCATAAACTTCCTAAATCAGTTTTAAACTATTCCAGTCCCACTCTAGCATGTTTGAGACCGCCTTTTAGGTCTCGTATCAGTTCGCATTCATACAAGCATGATAAGGTTTATAGCTATGACATGTAGACGTATTAGTAAGTTTTAAGTTCCAAAACTTATCTTTTGACTCGAGAACTAATTGAGTTTTCGATTATAAATTACCCTCAGAAACCACGAGCTTCTCCAGCGAAGTGAAGAAAGGCTAGCAGGACTCCATAACAGTGACTGGTTACGTTCTCTTTTATTTGATTTTCATTTCGTATTTTCATATCAGACTTACTATTCTCACTTTTAAGGCATTAGCTAATTTCTTTATTAGTTACATTTTATTGAGCATACTTTGGAAAATGTTTTAGAAAAGAAATATTTTCGAAACATGAGTTTTATGTTTTTCGAGGCATGGGGGAACCCACCTCAGTATGTAACTTCATTCAGTTATGGAATTGACAGACAGAGAACATGTGCACATGTAGAGGACTGAGGGGACGACGATACGTAACGCCCCCAGATCCTAGTTCAGGACTAGGGATGACAGATGCCCCTAGATCCTAGTTTCAGAGCTTGGAGGGTAGCATAGATCCGCACCCCCATTCTAGTTTTGTGGCTTGGGGGACGGCGATACGTAACGCCCCAAGACCACTAGTTTCAGGGACAATAGTGGCATGCTTTGAGGGACGGCGATACGTAACGCCCCAAAGTCATGGATTTGCACTGCTGGCTCTAGTTAGGCGTATGGGGGGACGGCGATACGTAACGCCCTCATTCGTCAAGTTTTTCAGATACGGACCAGTACTCAAACATCAAATTTTTACAAAAAGAATTTTCAGAGATCAGATTCTAGAAACAGTTTTTAGAAAGCAGTTTTCAAAAAGAGTTTTTATATAAAGTTATTTTTGAAACGTGATTTCAGAACCAAAATTTTTCATCAGTATTTCAGTTTTTCATCCACTCACTTAGATCGTATGACAAGAAACCCACTTGGATTCGAAATCCAAGCAAACCCCAAGCAACGGACAGAACCCCAAGAACCGCGAATATGATTTTGTAGAAACAAAACCCTTCCAAGGCCACAAAGAAGACCCACAAAGAACTTGCCCTTGAGAACCTTTAAGATGAATCCTTGTAGTGTTTTGCTAGCAATGGAGACGCCACTAAGTTTGCCAAAACTTAGATAAGTCGATTCAAACTTGAAAAGGGGAATCCCTCCCTCAAGAATTCGGCCATAGCCAAAGCTTTAAGCTTTTTAGTTTTTTATAAATTTCGTTCGTTGTCTTCAAATGAAGAAGAAAGTAAGCTTAAATAGTGTTACAAAAAGAAACCCTAAAGGCATAAAGACAACAATGCCACTAAAAACGAAATTACACAAATATCAAGTCTTTAAGTCTTCAAATGCTTAGGAAGCTTTATTCTAAACTGATTTGGGCCAAGTGAAATGGTTTTGGGCCCTTTCCATCGAAGCCCACATGCATCTCTATTTGTTTGTTGCAGTCGGCCATAAAACTCTGAACTAATCCCGCCATTGCTTCTCTGAGTCTTTTGGTCATCTGCCTCGTAATTGGCCCTTCTGGTACTTGTAATGCGTCCTTTGGTTTGTTGTCAGCCTGGATCATGTCATCCCCTCCCTCTTGAAAAGGATTCGACCTCGAATCTGTACCTGCATCAAAAGGAGTTAAGTCATAAACATTAAATGTAGCAGACACATTATACTTACCTTGTAAATCCAGCTTGTATGCATTGTCATTAATCCGTTCCAAAACTTGAAATGGACCATCCCCTCTCGGTTGTAGCTTAGATTTACGTTGTTCAGGAAATCTCTCCTTGCGCATGTGTACCCAAACCCAATCTCCAGGCTGAAATACCACACGCTTTCTTCCCTTATTAGCATGAGAAGCATATTGCTCATTCTTTCGTTGTATTTGCTCTCTTGCTTTCTCATGTATGTGCTTCACCAAATCGGCTTTCCTTTTTCCATCTAGCCCCACATGCTCATCAACAGGCAAAGGTAACAAATCCAATGGAGTTAGTGGCTGAAAACCATAAACAATTTCAAAAGGTGAAGATGATGTAGAAGAATGAATGCTACGATTATATGCAAACTCAATAAATGGCAAACAATCTTCCCAACTCTTCAAATTCTTGCCAACTATAGTGCGCAATAATTAGATAAAGTCCTATTAACTACCTCTGTTTGTCCATCAGTCTGTGGATGACATGTGGTAGAATACAATAGTTTGGTGCCTAGTTTAGCCCACAACACCTTCCAAAAATGGCAAAGGAACTTAACATCTCTATCAGATACAATACTCTTAGGTATACCATGGAGTCGCACTATGTCTCTGAAAAATAAATCTGCAATGTTTGTAGCATCATCGGTTTTATGACATGCAATGAAATGAGCCATTTTACTAAACCTATCAACTACAACAAAGATTGAATCTCTTCCTCTCTTTGTCCTAGGCAAACCTAACACAAAATCCATCGATATATCAACCCAGGGTTCACTAGGTACAGGCAAAGGAGTATACAAACCATGTGGCATTAATTTAGATTTAGCATGCTTACATGTTAGACACTTATCACAAATACGCTCAACATCACGTTTCATTTTAGGCCAATAAAAGTGCTCATGTAAAATAGCTAAAGTCTTAGTAATCCCAAAATGCCCCATCAAACCTCCCCCATGCGCTTCCTTCACAAGCAACTCACGCATACTACAAGCAGGAACACACAACCTGTTCACTTTAAATAAGAATCCGTCATGAATGTAAGACTTTCTAAAAGATGACTTTGCACAAGTAGCAAAAATCTCACCAAAATCAGAATCACACTCATATAATTCCTTAATCAAATCAAATCCCAACATCCGTGCATGCATTGAAGTAAGTAAAACTTACCTGCGAGATAATGCATCGGCCACTATGTTTTCTTTACCTTGCTTGTAGCGTATAACATATGGAAATGAGTCAAAGAATTCCATCCATTTTGCGTATCGCTTATTCAGCTTACCTTGACCCTTCAAGTGTTTTAATGATTCATGGTCGGTGTGGATCACAAACTCTTTAGGCCACAAGTAGTGCTGCCATGTCTCAAGTGATCTCACAAGCGCATATAACTCTTTGTCATACGTGGGGTACCTCAAAGCTGGTTCATTCAGCTTCTCACTAAAATAGGCTATTGGCCGCTTTTCTTGCATGAGAACTGCTCCAATACCTAACCTTGATGCGTCGCACTCAATCTCAAATGTCTTCTCGAAGTTGGGTAGTGCTAAAATGGGTGCACTGCAAACTTCGCTTTAAGGTCCTGGAATGTTCGCTCTTGCGCCTCGCCCCATTGAAAACCAACTGTCTTCTTTACTACCTCAGTCAATGGCGCGTCAATGCTACTGAAGTCCTTGACAAATCTCCTATAGAAGCTCGCTAACCCATGAAAGCTTCGGACTTCTGTCACTGTAGTTGGTGTAGGCCATTCCTGAATTGCCTTTACCTTCTCCACATCTACCTCGATGCCATCTGCACTCACAACAAAGCCAAGAAAAACAATTCTATCCATGCAAAATGTGCATTTGTCAGAGTTAGCATACAATTGTTCTTTTCGTAAAACATCAAGTACATGCTCCAAATGCATTACATGCTCATCTACTGTTTTACTATAAACTAAGATGTCATCAAAATAAACCACAACAAACTTACATAAAAATGCACGCATAACATGATTCATCAATCTCATAAATGTGCTAGGTGCGTTTGAGAGACCAAATGGCATAACTAACCATTCATACAAGCCATACTTAGTCTTAAATGCTGTTTTCCACTCATCTCCCCCTCTCATGCGAATTTGATGGTATCCACTCTTTAAATCAATCTTAATAAAAATTTTGGAACCATGCAATTCATCCAACATGTCATCTAGTCTAGGAATGGGGTGACGATACTTTACCGTAATATTGTTGATAGCTCGGCAGTCAACGCACATACGCCACGTCCCATCTTTCTTAGGAACTAGAAGCACTGGTACTGCACAAGGACTCATGCTTTCCCTTACATACCCCTTGTCCATCAACTCCCGTACTTGCCTTTGTAGCTCCTTTGTCTCCTCGGGATTGCTCCTATAAGCCGGTCTGTTAGGAATGACTGCTCCAGGTATGAAGTCTATCTGGTGTTCAATACCTCTAATGGGTGGAAGCCCACTAGGTATGTCCTCTGTCAGTACGTCACTGTAATCCTGCAAAAGAGATGAAATAGACACAGGAAGCAAATGGTCAGAGTTAGTAAAATAAATATGAGGCTCCTTATAGACTAACAATAACATGAGCTTGCTAGCCTTGAACGCTTTCCTTGCTTCACCCTCACCCATGTAGAAACTCTTTTTAACTCTCCCTTTTGTTTCCCCCTTACGTTTACTCACACTCCCCTTGGAAACTCCCACGGTCTTGGCCTTATTTTTCTCACCAGATACACCACTCTCACTAGTCTCACCCAAGGTGGTGTTTCCCTTCGCTCTCTCTTTGTCACGCTCAAGTTGCAACTTAACCTGATCTTCATGGACTTGTGCAGGTGTAAGTGGGTATAATGTAATGGGTTTTCCCTTATGCTGGAAAGAGTACTTGTTCTTGAACCCATCATGAATAACCTTCTTATAAAACTGCCACGGCCTACCCAAAAGAATATGTCCTGCATGCATCGGTATCACATCACATAGGACATCATCCGTGTATGGCCCAATGGTAAAGCTCAACAATACCTGCTTTGTCACACTTATTTCCCCACAATCATTTAACCACTGCAACTTGTAAGGCTTCGGGTGTCTTAAGCAACTCAACCCCAATCGCTCAATCAAAGATGTGCTAGCTACATTAGTAAAACTGCCCTCATCTATGATCATACTACATCCCTTGCCATTCACACGACACCTAGTATGGAATATATTCTCCCTCTGCTGCACACTCTCATCCTCTACAACATATGCACTCAAAGCACGCTTGACAACTAAGGATAAGTTATCCAGCAGGTATGCAGCTCCCTCATGGTCACTAGCATCCTCCAACTCTGGCATCTCCTCCTCAACCTCACTATCGGTAGAGTACACCTCTCCACTCTTTTTATCAATCACTAAGGTACGCCTATTGGGACATTGTGAAGCATAGTGTCCCATGCCCAAACATTTGAAACACTTTACATCCTTAGTTCTAGTAGTTGCTCCCTCAGGTTTTGGTCTAGTCTTGATCGGTTCTACAGCCTCTTTACCCTTGGCACTAGGTTCGGCCCTAGGCTTATTAAAGCCTCCACTGAATTCACCTATAGGCTTGTCAAAGCCTCCATCTCGCTTCTCATTCGGAACCCATTTCCTTTTCCATGCAGAAGTAGCCTGAGTACCAAATCTGGATGTTGACTTTTTCTTGAGTTGCCTTTCTATCTTGATAGCCATGTGAAGCATATCCTCCAAATCAACATAATGATGCAACTCCACCATGTTTGCAATCTCTCTATTCAAGCCCCCTAGAAACCGTGCCATAGTAGCTTCTGCATCCTCAACTACATTTGCCCTGATCATGGCAACTTCCATCTCTGTGTAATAGTCCTCAACACTTTTGGTCCCCTGATATAGATGTTGTAGTTTCTGATACAACTCCCTATATTAATGGCTGGGTATAAATCTCTTTCTCATGAGACCCCTAAGTTCTGCCCATGTCTGAACCGGTCTCTCATACACTTTTGGTCCCCTGATACAGATGTTGTTGGACGACAATGGGGAATGTTTTCTATGCTTTGGGCGTGAGAATGAGCTGACTTCAGGCAGTGTTCTAGGCGCGTGTGAGAGGGTAGTTTCAAGGGCTATTTGCGTGGAAAGAGGGCGCAGTTTGAGGGCGTGAATGGGGCTGATTCTTCAGGGCAGTGTTTTAGACGTGAATGGCAGTGTGTGTTTAAGGGCTGTTTGTGAGGGCTTTGGGTGTGAGCTGCAGTGTATGTTTGAGGGTTGGTTGATGATGTCTTTGTGTCGAGAGAGATGAGTGGGAGCGTGGCTTCAACGTGGGGTTTGTGTGGTTGCTCGGTGTGGCCCTGGTTAGGGCTGTGTGCGCTAAAGTGGCAGATTAAGGCTAGGGGCAGTTACGTGAGAGGCAGTGTGAAGCAAGGGACGGGAGACAAGGCTGGTTAGGGGGGTTGATTTGCGTTCATTTTGAAGAAGCAATGGTGTGTTGTCGTGAGGCATTGGAGTATTTGCTTCTGGTTATGGGGTGTTGTGCGTGAAGGAGAGAGAGAGAGCTGAGGAGAGAGCTAGGGCGTGTGATTCGGGTTTATTTGTTTTATTTTTGTTTTTGACTTTGCCGTGAGAGTGGATAGCCAAGGGAGTTTAGGGTTTTGTGTTATTTTTATAGTGATGTATTAGGGTTAGGGTTGTGCATGGATTTTAAAAAGGAAGGAAATCAAGTTAAATATGTGTGTATTCTAATTAATTTTAAAAGGGAAATAAATTATGTAATTTTGGTGGGGAATATCTTTAAATTTGGTGAGTGAATTATTTAATTGAATCTAAATCTTTGGTAATTAGGAAGGTGATTTATTTAATTTTGGAATGAGATTTAATTTGATTTTAATTTAATTGGTTTTAATTTAATTTGTTGGATTGGGTTTGGGTGAGATGGGCTTGGTGTGTGTCTTGCAGGGGTTTGGGCTAAGAATGAGTTTTAAAACAGAGGTCTAACAAGCGAACCCGAAGCTAAAAAAGCGAATAAAATCCAACAAAATACTGATTTCTGACTTTTCCCTTCCGACGTCCGTTTTCTGCGACTTCCGTGACTTAAAAGGTAGTGCCTCTAAATGAGACTCATCATAGGGACTTACATGCAAAAATACAGTGCCTACAGTAAACAAACTCTACTCCAAGTCACTCTCGCCCCAGAAGAGGTGAGCTCACTACCCTTCCAAAGGAAAGAACGGAGAATCGTCTCCACCTTCCTAATAACAGACTTAGGAAGAATAAATAAAGAAGACCAATAAACTTGAATGGAGAATAAAACAGATTTAATGAGCTGAAGCCGCCCCGCATAAGAGAGAAACTTACTACTCCAACTTTTAGCACGCATAACAGTACGATCCACAAGAGAAGCACAATCTGAGGCCCGGAGTTTAGTAAAAATCAAAGGGACTCCCAGATACCGCACAGGAAGAATCCCTACTTGGAAGCCCAGAACATGACGCAGCTGGTCCTGAAGGGTAGGAGAGATACCAGAGGAGAAGAAATGACTTTTAGTAGGATTCATGATTAAACCTGATAAACCACTGAACTGCCTGAGACAATCCTTGATCAAGGAAACCGAGGAGGCATCCGCTTTACAGAAAATCATAAGGTCATCCGCAAAGCAAAGATGAGTGAGACGGTTCTTAGAACACCGCCCATGGAATTTGAAATCCTGATTAAAAGCCATTTTATGAAGTAAGCCTAACAGAACTTCCATAGCCAAGACAAAGAGATAAGGAGACATAGGATCACCTTGTCGTAACCCGCGACCCCCATAGAAAAAACCATGCAACTCCCCATTGCTTCCAAGTCTCAAGGGCTCTCACTAGCTCATACAACTCTTTGTCATATGTGGGGTACCTCAAAACCGCTCCATTCAGCTTCTCACTAAAGTAAGCTATTGGTCGCTTTTCTTGCATAAGAACCGCTCCAATGCCTATCCCAGATGCGTCACACTCAATCTCAAATGTCTTCTCAAAGTTGGGTAGCGCCAAAACTGGTGCACTGCACAACTTTATTTTAAGATCCTGGAATGCACGCTCCTGCTCTTCTCCCCATTTGAAGCCAACAATTTTCTTCACTACTTCAGTAAGTGGTGCTGCAATACTACTGAAGTCTCTAACAAACCTGCGGTAGAAGCTTGCTAATCCATGGAAGCTTCTGACTTCTGTCACAGTTGTCGGCGTAGGCCAATCCTGAATTGCCTTTACCTTCTCTACATCAATTTCAATGCCATTTGCACTTACAACAAAACCAAGGAAAACAATCATATCCATACAAAAAGTGCACTTACCAAAGTTAGCATACAGTTTTTCCTGCCTCAACACTTCAAGAACATGCTTCAAATGTGTAACATGTTCATCTAATGTTTTACTGTAAACTAAGATGTCATCAAAATAAACTACAACAAACTTATTTATAAATGCATGTATAAGATGATTCATCAATCTCATAAATGTGCTAGGTGCGTTTGTAAGACCAAATGGCATAACTAACCATTCGTACAAGCCATACTTGGTCTTAAATGCAGTTTTCCACTCATCTCCCTCTCTCATGCGAATTTGATGGTATCCACACTTTAAATCAATCTTACTAAAAACTTTGGAACCATGCAATTCATCCAACATGTCATCTAGTCTAGGAATATGTTGACGATACTTTACCGTTATATTGTTGATCGCTCGACAATCAACGCACATACGCCACGACCCATATTTCTTAGGAACTATAAGACTTTACTATGGTTTGATGAGAGTTAGGATTGGGAATGGTGAGAAGACTTTACTGTGGTTTGATTTTTGGCATCCTCTGGGCCCGATTGTTTCCCGACGGCGGATGAGAGTTAGGATTGGGAATGGTGAGAAGACTTTACTGTGGTTTGATTTTTGGCATCCTCTGGGCCCGATTGTGGACACGTTGGGTGAGAGAGTGATTTATGACTCTGGCTTGGATAGGATGGCCACAGTTGCTTCCATTATCTATGATTCTACTTGGCGTTGGCCCCCTTCTAGGTCTGCTGCCCTAGTTGATCTGGCTCAGTCCCATCTTCCGTCTCCTTCTAGTTTGAGGGAGGATATGCTGGTTTGGGAGGATGATAGGAGTGGGAAATTTTCTGTGGATAGTGCCTGGAATGCCATGCGGACAAGGGGAACCTTGCTGCATTGGTCTCGAGTTGTTTGGTTCCGGAAGGCTATTCCCCGCCATTCCTTTCTACTTTGGATGTCTATTCAGGGAGGCCTTTATACTCAGGATAGTTTGATGAGGTTTGGTATCTCTGCTTGCTCGCGTTGTATTCTATGCGGTTGTTCAAGTGAGGACATTGATCATCTTTTCTTCCAGTGCCTCTTCTCTTCGAGGGTATGGTCGTCTGTACTGGCTATGTGTGGGTTAGATTGGAGACGTCGGAATTGGCGTCAGACTATTGAGTGGTTATGTCAGTTCTCCAATGCTTCTTTACGTCACCTTCTGGTTCGTTTGTCTTTTGCAGCGTCAGTCTACCATATTTGGAGGGAGAGGAATGCTCGCACTCATGATATGCCTCTTCGGCCTGTTTCTGCTCTTCTTTATGATATTGTTTTTGATGTTTGGAATCGTGCTAGCTTTTACGTAAGGTGAAACCATCTTATGACAATAAATGGCTTCACCTTCCATGGCACTTGCCCGATGACATCTTCTGTTGATCTTTTGCTTATTGCCTTTCGGCTTTTCTTCTAGGAGGGCTTGTCCTCTCTAGTTGCCTGGGGTATGCCCCTTTGCTCTTTGTATAGTTTTCTTTTGGTTATAATACTTACTTTATCCAAAAAAAAAAAAAAATTTCGGATCAGTTCGGTCAGAATGTTTCAGCCGCGCACTGAATTTAAAAAAGCTGTAACTTTTGATCTAGAAAGAGTTACGAGACCCATAATATATCTATTTACATGTACTCAATTAGATCTAGTCAATAAGTGCATAGTTAAAGTCTGTATGTTCTCATATCGGGTCCCAATTACTGGTCCGAATATTAGTTACGGGTTTGAGTCAATTTCAGGTTCTGGTTTCTAATCAGTTCTGAATCAGTTTGTTTGTTTAATTTGCATGCGTAATTAGGATTTAGAGAGTCATTATCAAAAAAATTAAATTTAAACTTTTGCAAGAGAAATAAGAAAAGTTTGATCAATTACCTTGTGTGTTAAGTTGTGCTAGGGATTGCCTTAATGTTCCTTAATCGAAAAGTAAATTTTTGGTTGAATTTATCACTGAGTTTTGAATCTGATTTTTTTGTGTTTTGTTTTGAGTCTTACGTGGTCTTTTTTTGATTTTTTTTCGCCTTATTGTTTATCTTGTCTTTGTCAATTTTTTTTGGTATTTTATTCCTTATTGAGTTTGTTTTGTCAAGATGGCCAGAGTGTTGGTTGATATTATGAGACAACCAAGAGATAATATCTTTCGTACTAGAGTATTTTTGGAAGATGAGGTGTGTAGTGTGATTATTGATGTGGCACATTGGGCTAATTTAGTGAGTACCAATCTCGTGGAGAAATTGAAGTTGCCATTGCAAAACCATCCTAAGCCTTATGTGTTACAAGGTTTGCCTAATTGTGCTGAGGTTAAGGTGGAGTATAAAGTTATGGTTGCATTTTCTACTATGAGGTTTCATGATGAGGTATTATGTGATGTGGTTTCTATGCTTGACTGTCATGTATTGTTGGGTGGTTCATGGAAATATGATAGGCAAGTGTGGCATCATATTGAGAGGAGTAGGTACATTTATGTCACGGAGCGGAGGTCGGTGATTTTTCCTATTTTAACACCACAACAAGCCTATATAGATCAATTAAAAATGAAGAGAAGAAGTGAGGTTGAAAAGAGGAAAAAAGGAGCTGCCGAGTGCTTGGAAAATAAACTTGTTATTGATGTTTTTTTTTTTGATAAAGAACTTGTTATTGATGTTATGAATGTAAAAGAAGAAAATATGGGCATGGTAGTGAATGAGCAAGTAGTGAAGAGTGAGTGTGATGTGGAGGTTGTTGCTATTGCTGAGGTGGATGACTTAGCTGTTGCTGGTGATAATAATTTTGAAGCTCAATGCATGGCTAAATGTATTAATGAAACTACATGTGTAGTCGAATTTGTTGAGAGCTTTGAGCATCCAAATGAGAGTAATGAGTCGGGAAATACTTGGGTAAACTCATGTGAACTTAATTAGGAATCTCATTGGGGTAGTGAGTGCAATGAAAATAGATTTTGAGGAAGAGTGTGGGCAAGAGGGAATAGTAGGCAAACATTATTGTCCTAACATTGACTTTCTCATTCGTGTGATTTTTCTTTATTCCAGAATAATCATCCAATTCATTTTATCATTACTATCTATGATCCGGGCACGGATTCGAGGACGAATCCTTTTCAAGAGAGGGAGAATGATGTGATCCAGAACGAGTTCTGTTTGTTGGGCCAAGTTAACTTGAAGTTGTGGCTTGCATGGCTTGGTCAGATTCGTGTATTTGGGCCATTTTAGTGGATTTGGAAGATTCCTTGGGTTCTTGAGTTTGGTCCATGCATGAGACTTTATATGAAGGATTTAATATGTCTAAATCAAGAATGAAATGGGTTTTGGACGTGCATGGGCTGCCTTGATTTATTTTCGGCTTTATTTCCAAATGATGCATTAGTAGTGGCGAGATTTGCGCAGTCTTGGTATTTTGGACTTAACTTTCTCGTCTGATGTCCGATTTTGGTGATTCAAGTTGCATTGGAAAAAGAACTCGTAGCTTTAAAACTTTGTAGCTTACATCAAAGTCCATTTTGGACTTACTCTTAGTCAAAATGAGGACGAAATATATTCCTACAGTTTTTATATTTTATATTTTTTAAGGTTATGTGTTGTTTAAGTGCTGGGCTGAACTTTAATTATATTACGTAGTCCATGCAGGAAATTTTCAAGTATTTTATATGTTATTGGGTTTATTTTATTAAGGTTTTATTATATTTGGGTAGAATTAGGGTTAGCCACCTATTTAAAGAGGCATTATTCATTGCAATTGAAATTAACTAAGAATATATCTTCTTACAAAACAAATTGACTTGTGTCATCTTGAGGGAGTGGATTCTTCCTTGGTTTTACGGAACAAAAGCTTATCAACGTGTGGCAAGCGTTGTGGCACTGTTCAGGATTCTCCAAAGAAATAACGAAAGGATTTTAAGGGCAAGGTTCCTTAAGGGTTGGACTTGATCTTGGAAGGATTTTGCTCTTACAAAATCAAGATTCGCGGTTCTTGGGGCTTAGAACACGTGGAGGGGTTTGCTTATCTTTTTTCCAGGCAGGTTTTTATCATAAAGCATATCCTCTAAATCAACATAATGATGCAACTCCACCATGTTGGCAATCTCTCTGTGTTGGGGTTGGTGCTCAGAGCGCCAATTCCCGGTTGTATTTCTGTTGAATACTTATGTAAAACATTATTATTATGAATAATATATGCAGTTTCTATAATATAATCTATCTTTTAATATGGTAAAGACGTATTGACCTTAGAATGATTAGTCATGATACTGTTGCAAAAGCGTCGCAACAGACATTGAGTAGTATCATGACGTTGTCATTCTCAGACAGTTCCTGGTCAAGGTTTACACTACTTGGTCAGTATAGTAAACCCGTTGAGACCAGTACATGTCGTATACTGGAATATTTGATTCCAATGGTTTCTCAATGAACCATTAGTCTTGGAGACTAGTATAGACGTGTAGGTGTTTATAGCGGATAAACACTGAACGACTCACTGAAGATTCTTAATGGATGGTACACCAGAGTCAATAAGAATCTTCTCGGGTTGAGTAGCACTTGTGATTCTTAGACTTGAGATGCAATTGTGGGCACATGAGACATCTTCTACACTTAGATGGCAGTCACGTCACCGATCTATTAAGATCAGACCTCCGCCTGTTCGTTGGGTGTAGACAGATCCTCAGGGTGTCCTATGTGTATCAAGATAGGATCCGTCAGTTCTGTGTACCAGAGCATAGGTAGTCCATATGATTAGCAGTCAGATAAAACCATGGGCCCGTGGTAAAGTTTAGAAGCTAGTTCTAAACATTCTTTTGGAGATTGCTAATGGAATAGTCGACTAGATAATCCCCATAGAGATTTGACATTTACATTTGTATCTCTGGGATTTATCCGGATACCTGTGACGGAGGAATTATACATTTGCCATGACCTCGACCCGTATGGTTCAGCGAGATTATCCGTGATCGTCATAATCTACGGGTGGATAGATTATGGACACGAAATTAGATTTCGTGACGGATATACCTGAATCTAGAGAGTCTCAATAATGAAACATACTCGTAGAGCACTAGAGCAACATTAATAAATAATATTGATTATTTATAAAGTCGTTTAAAGGTTAAACGCAAGATACGTGCCAAAGGGACCCGATAGTCATTTGATTAATTATTGTGTATTTACATTTAATACTTGATTAATTTAAATACACATGTCAAATTAAGATATTTGACTTATATCCAAAATGAATATATGTTTTGATATTTAATGTAAATATAATACATATATTTAATATATTTGTATTTAATTAATTAATTATTTATTTAATTGTTAAATGATTAAATTAATTAAAATATAAATATCTTAACTTTGGATTTGTTTAGAAATGATTAAGTTGCCTTTGTTGACTTTATATAAATATCATTAAGTGTTTTAGATATTTATGCAAGTTGATTTAATGAAATTGCAAATGAAATTGAAATTAATATTTTTTGTATTAGCCTTTACCATTTTCGGCCAAGGGCTTTTCCAACAAGTATATATTATTTCATTTCATTTTCATTTAATAACTAATACACTTTTACAAAAACCTCCATTAAAGAAACAAGAGAAGCAAGTGAGAAGAAAGAAGAAAGAAACTAAAGAAAAGCTTGGATTTAGTAAGTTTTTCCAACTTACTATTAGATAAGAAAATGTTCCTTATGATCTAGGCAACATCTTGTGATGTTCTTAAGTTATTATTTTCTTTATTCTTTGTGTTTTTGTGAATGGAAGTTTGATGGAAGTGTTGAGCATGTATGATGAATGAAGCTTATAACTATTGTAGTAATAAGTATTCTTTTATGGTTTTGGAACCTTGTTGCTAATCTAGAGTTATTGACCCACTCTTAAATGACCTAGATTTGATCTTGAGTTGTTTCATTGTGTTGAGACTTTGATTGGATTAAAGAATGATGATTAAAGTAATTGATTTAAACTATTTGGTCTAATTTGTTCATTTTGAGAAATTGAAAATTAGGGTTCATGACTAATTCCAAATTTGGGGCTTTTCATTTATGTTGTGTATTTGGATGTGTATATGATGCATATAAAGTTTCATGTTGATTGGATTACATCTTGATGTGTTTTGAGACATGAAATGACAAAATGCACAAGTTGCCCACCTAATGGAGCTCTCGGCCAAGTGAGGGAAAATTGGGGATTTTGGTTGCCTTGGTGTTTTGATGTTTTGAACATGCTAAGTTCATCTTAGAAATTATTTAGAATCATTCAAAATTGATTTGATCAATTTCGGACAAAATGGACAAAAATACCAAGTAAGGGTAATTTGGTAAATTCACTCAAATATGATTTATTGAATTTATTTTCATAATTTTATTATTGGAATATTAAATAAATATGTTTATTTAAATAATCCGAGAAAAAGTTTTGAAATCGGAAAATACGATTTTCCACCGCTTCCGCTGAGTTACCGGATTCACCCCCTGAAAAACCCCTACAAAATGGTATCAGAGCGAGTCTGATTTTAGGCCACCTAAAATGATTAGCCTTCATTGAATCAATGTTTAATCATATTTTCTTGACTTTATGCATGCTTATTATAATCTAATTTGGTTAGATTTAGGGTGTATGACACTTAGCGAAAAATCTCTAATTAATAAGGTTTTAATGTAATTATGTATTTGATGCATGTTATGTGGTCCGTCTTGTCAATACGGTTTATGAATACTTCTCTGTGACTACATCCGAGACCGTGCCTCTGCTGTGAGGGTGTAGCCGATAGAGATTTATTTATACCGGATGTATATCAGATACTAGGTAAATTCAAGTAAAAGTGGAATTCTGAACGTGCCCTAGCTGTCAGGATTACGTAAGTAACTTGAGTTTATCATTGACGAGTTTAACCTTGGTACATCTCCTTGTGGGCCTGCCTTCGCAGCGACAACGAGAAACGACCAGGACCGGAAACCCATGAGTCATTAGAGAATGATTGACAAATGAGTTGTCTACCTGATGAATATACGTAGGCGAGACCGTGCCTCTGCTGTGAGCCGAAGTATATTCACGGGATCCACCTTTCACTATTAGTATTTAATTTAATTATTAAATCTTTGTATTCTGTTTGGGGATTGCAGTATTGCATGATTTAGTGGGAGGGGCATTTTTAGATTAAAAATCCATGATCTAGTTTATGCTTTTGATATTATATGAAACTGCTTGATTTCTGCTAACCGTTTTTCGTGATCTATATGATAGATTGGCGATGGCGGCACAATCCACAAATCAGTTTGCGCGTATGCTTGATGCGAACAAACTGAAAGGCGTTGAGAACTTCGCTGACTGGGAATTGGATTTGAGGATTGTCCTCGATTCCAAAAAGCTGGGATATGTTCTTGAGGGTCTGTTGCCCCTTGCTGTGGGTACGGATGCTTCGGAGGAGGAACGCCAAGTTTTTGAAACTTGGAAGGATGATGATTTAAGGGTTAAATAAATCCTTAGTTCGCTTTCTCTGAAACTCAAGCAACAGTACTATGGTATGCTAGATTCTTATAGTATGATGACGCGATTGAGACAATCGTTTGAGAACCAAGAACAAGTGATTGTTCACAAAGTCGCCATGGAACTGTTCCATGCGCGTCTGGATGAGGGGCAAAGTGTTAGCCCACATGTTCTTCAGATGATCGATTTGATCGATCAATTGAGGCAATATAATCTCATCTTGAATGACATTCTCGGTAGGAGTGTCATTCTTGGTTCACTACCAGCTTCATTTCGCCAGTTCGTGATGTACTTCAACAAGCACGGGACTGTCTGTACCTACCAGGAGCTACATAGGATGTTGCTCACGGCAGAAGAGGATCTTAAGAAGGGAATACCGACTCGCCCACCTAGATCTACTTCTATCTCTGCTTCTTCCCAAGGATGGTCCAAGGGAAAAAAGAAGAAAGGGAAGAAGAAGAAGGCTTTCGGTCCTCAACAACATGCGAAGAGCTAAGCCCAATAGGGCTTATGAAGACAAATGCCACCACTGCGGCAAAGTCGGGCATTGGAAAAGGAACTGTCCTGATTACATCGCCCAGCTGATGAGAGACAGAGCATCTACATCAGGTACTTTATTTTTCCAGTTATTGATTTATCTTTGGCTTGTGAAGCCGTTACATCCAACTGGATTTTAGATTTGCTTGTCCCATTCACATTTGCAATTCGTTTGTAGGTGCTGAAGGAAAGTAGGAGGCTGAAGCCCGGGGAGATGCAGTTGCGGTTCGGGAGTGGAGACTCTTTGGATGCAGTTGCAGTGGGAGTATGCGAGATCTCATTGCCGAATGTGACACTTTTGTTAAATGAATGCCATTTTGTACTTGGATGTGTAGCTAATAGTATTGGATACAGAAGGCTTTTGTATTAATATTAAGAATAGTTCCTTATCTTTATATGATAGTAATAATATTCAGATCCTTTGTTGTCCAAACCAACATGGTCATTATACATTGCAAACTTCAAAAGATATATTAAGTACTGGAGTTAATAAACGTAGTTTACCTGTAATTAATAATACTGAACTTTGGCATATGAGACTTGGTCACATTGGCGTTAAACGCCTTACCCAATTGGTTAGGAATGGTTTGATACCAGATCTTACCATTGAATCCTATCCAACTTGTGAATCCTGTATTCAGGGTAAGATGACCAAAGCCCCATTTTCTAGTGTTGGACATCGTGCCATTAACTTACTGGAACTCGTACATTCTGATGTATGTGGTCCACTAAGTCAAACTGCTCACAGTGGTTATTCGTACTTCGTTACCTTTACCGATGATCTGTCACGGTACGGTTATGTCTATTTTATGAGACATAAATCGGAAACCTTTGAAAAGTTCAAAGAGTTCCGAAATGAAGTAGAAAAACAAACTGGTAAATATATTAAATGCCTTCGATCAGCATCGGAGGCGGCGAATATATGAGTGGTGATTCATGGATTATATGAAGGAGAATGGGATTCTCGCTTAATATACTCCTCCAGGTACTCCACAGCACAATGGAGTATCTGAGAGGAGAAATCGGACTTTATTGGATTGGTCCGATCAATGTTGAGTTTCACAGATTTGCCCTATTATTTATGGGGCTACTCTCTCTTAACAGCCGCACATCTTTTGAATAAGATTCCTTCAAAGGCTGTTCCTACGACACCGTATGAGATATGGTTCTGTAGGAGACCAAATCTTAATTATATTAAGGTTGGGGTTGTCCTGCATATGTCAGGGGTGACTCAGCAAGATAAGCTTTCGCCTCGAGGGCAAAAGTTTAGGTTTGTTGGATATCCTTCGAATACGAGGGGATATCTGTTCTATGATACCGAGCATTGAAATGTGTTCTTAGCTCGCTTCGCAAATTTCTAGAAGTAGAATTTTGTCAGAAGGTGGTAATCATAGACAGGTTGAGCTTGATGAAGTCCAACCTGAAAACAACGAACCAACGGAGGAACCTGAAGTTCAAGTTAAGTAGATGAAGGACCTTCAACACACACACTCTAGTCGGAAGGAAAGGGTATCTAGACCTCCTGAACGCTTGTATTTGATACAAGAAAAGAGTCTGGATGTTCTCTTAGTTGAAGAGAGACAGATCCTTCACCTATAGAGAATCGATGTTGGACATCGACTCCGTGTGAAATGGCAAAGTGCCATGAAATCCGAGATAGACTCAATGCATGAAAATCAAGTTTGGGACTTGATTCCGCTTCCCGAAGGAATTGTTCCTATCGGTTGTAAATGGGTTTACAAGAGGAAGCGCGGGCCTGACGGTTAGGTTGAAACTTACAAGGCCCGATGGGTAGCAAAAGGTTACACGCAGCGACCTGGCGTCAACTATGATGAAACTTTTCGCCGTTTGCAATGCTTAAGTCTATCGGATTTTGCTTTCTATAGCTGCGTATCATGACTACGAGATTGTGGCAAATGGAGATGTCAAAACGGTTTTCTAAATGGATTTCTTGATGAGAATCTATAATGGAATGCCGGAAGGTTTCGCTCCAGCGAAACCTCGGGTATGGTATGTAAGCTTAAGAAGTCCATTTATGGACTTAAACAAGCTTCACGAGTTGGAATCTTCGATTCGACGAGATTATTAGATCGTCTGGTTTTCTCAAGAATTCGGAAGAATCCTGTGTGTATCAGAAGGCCAGTGGGAGCATGGTCGTATTTTTAGTCCTATAGTTGATGACATCCTAATCATTGGGAATGATTTAGGTATGTTACCAAGCGTCAAAGCATACCTCTGTAAGAATTTCTCCATGAAAGGACCTGGGAGAAGCTTCATATGTTTAGGGATAAAAAACTCTATAGAGATAGACAAATGAGGCTGATTGGGTTATCTCAATCAACGTACATAGAAGATCTTGAACGGTATAGTTTTGGTAACTGTAAGATAGCAAACATTACCGTTCAGACATGGGATTCATCTTTCTAAGAAGATGTCCACAAACAGAAGATGAGAAGGTTAGAATGTCTAACCAACCTTATGCTTCGTGTTTGGGTTAGCATAATGTATGCCATGTTATGTACGAGGCCTGATATCAGTTTCGCTGTTAGCGTAACTAGTTGATATCAGTCCAATCCAGGTATGACCATTGGATGGCCATTAAACATATCCTAAAGTATCTTAAAGGTACCAAGGATAAGTTAATAATTTATGGAGGAAACGAACTGCAGGTTAATGGGTATACAGACTCCGATTTCCAATCGGATCCCGATGATAGAAAGTCTCATCTGGATTTGTCTTTACCCTTAACGGAGGTGCAGTTTGTTGGAAGAGTTCAAAACAGGGATCGACAGCAGATTCCACCACTGAGGCGGAATATATTGCCAGCTTCTGAAGCGCAAAAAGAGGCTGTGTGGATAAAGAACTTTATCACAGAATTGGGAGTTGTCCCAAGTATCGAGAATGCGATTCCGTTATACTGTGATAATACTGGAGCCATTACGCAAGCAAAGGAACGAGGGCGCATCAGAAGTCGAAGCATGTGGAAAGCAAGTACCACATCATTCGAGAGATCGTGTCGCGAGGGGATATTTTCGTGTGCAAGGTACCGAGTGAAGATAATGTAGCAGACCCGCTGACGAAGGCTATACCTCCGAAGTTGTTTGATAAACAGTGGAGTCGATGGGTATTAGATACAATCGATATTGGCACTAGAGCAAGTGGGAGATTTTGTGGGGTTGGTGCTCAGAGCGCCAATTCCGGTTGTATTTCTGTTGAATACTTCTGTAAAACATTATTATTATGAATAATATATGCAGTTTCTATAATATAATCTATCTTTTAATATGGTAAAGACGTATTGACCTTAGAATGATTAGTCATGGTACTGTTGCAAAAGCGGGCAACGGACATTTGAGTAGTATCATGACAATGTCATTCTCAGACAGTTCCTGGTCAAGGTTTTACACTACTTGGTCAGTATAGTAACCCGTTGAGCCCAGTACATGTCGTATAATGAAATATTTGATTCCAATGGTTCTCAATGAACCATTAGTCTTGGATACTAGTATAGACGTGTAGGTGTTTATAGCGGATAAACACTGAACGACTCACTGAAGATTCTTAATGGATGGTATACACCAGCGTCAATAAGAATCTTCTCGGGTTGAGTAGCACTTGTGATTCTTAGACTTGAGATGCAATTGTGGGAACATGAGACATCTTCTACACTTAGATGGCAGTCACGTCACCGATCTATTAAGATCAGACCTCCGCCTATTCGTTGGGTGTAGACAGATCCTCAGGGTGTCCTATGTGTATCAAGATAGGATCCGTCAGTTCTGTGTACCAGAGCATAGGTAGTCCATTGATTAGCAATCAGATTAAAACCATGGGCCCGTGGTTAAAGTTTATAAGTAGTTCTAAACATTCTTTGGAGATTGCCTAATGGAATAGTCGATTGGATAATCCCCATAGAGATTTGACGTTTACCTCTATCTCTTGGCTTTTATCGGGTGATACCTGGACGGAGGAATTAGGCCTTCCATTCCATGACCTCGACCTGTATGGTCAGCGAGATTATCCGTGATCGTCATAATTACGGGTGGATAGATTATGGACACGAAATTAGATTCGTGAAGGATATACCTGAATCTAGAGAGTCTCAATAATGAAACATACTCGTTAGAGCACTAGAGAACATTAATAAATAATATTGATTATTTATAAAGTCGTTTAAAGGTTAAACGCCAGATACGTGCCAAAGGGACCCGATAGTCATTTGATTAATTATTGTGTATTTACATTTAATACTTGATTATTTAAATACACATTAATAATAGGAATTAAGATATTTGACTTATATCCAAAATGAATATATGTTTTTGATATTTAATGTAAATATAATACATATATTTAATATTTTGTATTTAATTAATTAATTATTTATTTAATTGTTAAATGATTAAATTAATTAAAATATAATATCTTAACTTTGGATATTTGTTTAGAAATGATTAAGTTGCCTTGTTGACTTTATATAAATATCATTAAAGTGTTTTTAGATATTTATGCAAGTTGATTTAATGAAATTTCAAATGAAATTGAAATTAATATTTTTTGTATTAGCCTTTACCATTTTCGGCCAAGGGCTTTTCCAAACAAGTATTATTGTTTCATTCATTTTCATTAATAACCTAATACACTTTTACAAAAACCTCCATTAAGAAACAAGAGAAACAAGTGAGGAAGAAAAGAAGAAACTAAAGAAAAAGCTTGGATTTAGTAAGTTTTTCCAACTTACTATTAGATAAGAAAATGTTCCTTATGATCTAGGCAACATCTTGTGATGTATTAAGTTATTCTTTTCTTTATTCTTTGTGTTTTTGGTGAATGGAAGTTGATGGAAGTGTTGAGCATTGTATGATGAATGAAGCTTATAACTATTGTAGTAATAAGTATTCTTTTATGGTTTTGGAAGCCTTATTGCTAATCTAGAGTTATTGACCCACTCTTAAATGACCTAGATTTGATCTTGTTGTTTCATTGTGTGAGACTTTGATTGGATGGAAGAATGATGATTAAAGTAATTGATTTAAACTTTGGTCTAATTTGTTCATTTTGAAGAAAATGAAAAATTAGGGTTCATGACTAAGTCCAAATTTGGGGCTTTTCATTTATGTTGTGTATTTGGATGTGTATATGATGCATATAAAGTTTTCATGTTGATTGGATTACATCTTGATGTGTTTTGAGACATGAAATGACAAAATGACAAGTTGCCCACCTAATGGAGCTCTCGGCCAAGTGAGGGAAAATTGGGGATTTTGGTTGCCTTGGTGTTTTGATGTTTTGAACATGCTAAGTTCATCTTAGAAATGATTTAGAATCATTCAAAATTGATTTGATCAATTTCGGACAAAATGGATAAAAATACCAAGTAAGGGTAATTTGGTAAATTCACTCAAATATGATTTATTGAATTTATTTTCATAATTTGATTATTGGAATATTAAATAAATATGTTTATTTAATTAATCCGAGAAAAAATTTTGAAATCGGAAAATACGATTTTCCACCGCTTCCGCTGCGTTACCGGATTCACCCCCTGAAAAACCCCTACACTCTGTTCAAGCCACCTAGAAACCGTGCCATAGTAGCCTCTGCATCCTCCACTACATTCGCCCTGATCATGGCACATCTCAGTATAGTAATCCTCTACGCTATTGGCCCCCTGATACAGATGTTGTAGTTTTTGATACAACTCTCGGTAGTAATGGCTAGGTATGAACCGTTTCCTCATGAGACCTCTGTTGGAAGATTATGGCCCATAGCATCACTATTTGTACAGATCATGGTGTTGTTGTACAAATTAACTATGTGATAAAGGAAATTGCTCTTTTATCGTTTGTAATTAGATTACCAAGATGTATAACTGATAGAAGGTCCATATGATTAGTTCGGATTGAGATGATATGAGACAGTATTAATCCATGAAGGTTTAATCATTAAATATCCATAGTCAGAGTATTATCGATTTGGACATCGATAATGCGTAAAAGACTAGTATTACACTTGTGCGCGTTGTGGAGCATAACGACATAGTTCTCATATATTTAGGTATAAGATACTCATGCAAGTGTAATAGGAGGTTGTGTTTACCGATGGTACGGAAACAGCTTCGCTCTGGATAGACCCCTCGGAATTCCATTGGTAGTATGACTATGTGTCTATGGAAGTCCGAATCAGGGTAGGTGTATTTGGTCTTAACCTGAGACTTGCACCGCTAATACTTACGACAATCAATATACTTTGGTTTTGATCGTCCAGGGCTTTAACCGGTTCTGTGTACGCCTCTTCTGGGTATATTGAGAATCGTAGTGTATTGGGTGTGATGTCGAGATGGAAGTATCACTCCAGTCATAGTGGAGATGATGATCACGTAGGATACGAAACTGGTGCTCTTATGTACTGCAGTCATCGGGATAAAATGACTAGGTCATGTTTATCCGATTATAGAGACTAGTTACAAGAGATCGGATATGTGCTTCGTACGGGACAGACACGATTCCAGCCCTAGGCCTTGCACGTGACATCCGATGCTGGATCGAAATACGCAATACTACGTATACTACGCCTGATATAGATCACATATTCCAGTAAGAATATTTCTGGAGAATTGGGTAGGCACGGTGCTTTGCTAGAAGCCAACCATGTCTTGTAAATCGGTAAAAACGTAGTACTATGTAAGTACGTGTTCGGATAGTCCGACGACCGCATTTACTGCCAACACATCCGGGGATCTCATGGGTCGCTTCTCGAAGATTCACCGATGACGTATGACTCGCACTTTATTAATTTGGGATTAATTATAAGAGAGAGAAAATTAATCTGGGATTAATTACGGAGATATTTTATCTGGGATAAAATATTATTTAAAAGAGAGAGAACAATTAATTTGGAATTAATCGATAAAATAATATATTCGATATATTATACGAAATTGGATTTCGATGCTGAATTAAATTTAGAATTTAATTCGGGAGAACGAGTTAATTTAGAATTAATTCGCTAGACGTGAATAGTAATTTTGCTAGGCATAATTATTTAATTAAATTTGATTTAATTACGTCGCAACGGAAAATTCGTTAATTCGGAATTAGCGAACCCGAGCCTGGGAGTGTTTGCGAGGCCACTCGCATTTTGAATCGAGTGGGGCCCATTTGTCACATCAGTTGTCACATCAGTTGTCATATTTAGTTGCTTTTGGTGATGGGTTTTGGTGACAATGATGATAACTTGTTTTACACTCCAATTTGTGTAAGAAACTAAATGACAAATACCAAATATTTGGTATAACATTTAACTGGTTTTTGAAATCAATTTTTACAGCACAACACTTTTGACTTTCCTCTCTCATTCTTCTCTTCTCCTCTCATGGCCTTGGGCCATTTTTCTTCCCCAAAATTACTGCCATTGCCGAGAATGAAGAGGAAGGAATTAGGGAATTTTGTGGCAAAATTTCCAAGGTGTTAGCACACATCCGGAGTCTTACGAAGGTGATAGGGAAACACACCCGTGGGCATGGAATGCACACCAAGCTTAGAGCTTGAAGGACCGAAAATGGAGCACAAAAATTGGTGATTGCCGTGAGCTTCTTGGAGTCAAAGCTTGAAGATTTTTATTGTTCCTCGCATTGCAAAAGCCGTTCAATGTAAGTATGATTTCGCCATGCTTTTTTTTTTGCGTATTCGCACACATGTTTCTTGCTTGAATTGATCCTTGGGACTTATTAGAAACCCAACAATGGCATCAGAGCCATTTTGAGCATGAAACAAATTAGGGTAAAATTTGGGAAAAATCAATTTGAGCATGATTTGATAAAATTTATTGATTGAGTATGCTTGAATGATGTTGTATTGAAGTTGTATATGATCAATTTCATGAAATATTGATTGGATCAATTTTTCCCCAATATGTGAGGCTTGGCCGAATGTATACAATGCCCTAATGTCATGGTATTTTTTGTGTTTTTGATCATTGGATGAGTTGGAAAACATTGGGTAATATTGATTGTGGATTTAATTGGATTGAAACCGAATGGGACATAAAAACCTCTAAAATGCCGAGACTTGTAAGCATGAAAATGATGTGATTTTTTGATTCAAATGTGTTGAACATATGTTGATGATAATGAGCATAATTAATTGTGTAAATTAGTGTTTTGGAAATATTAATTTGAGTAATTAATTATGGCTATACACTTTAAATTAATTAATTGTGAAATTTGGAATTTTGTAAGTTAATTAATTGGGCCAAAATTGGAATTGGGCTCTTAAAGTTGTAATTGGGCTTAATGGGCTTGGTTGGGCCAAGTTTGGTTTAGGCTAATTGGTTGGATCCATTGGGCCCAAAACCATATCCATAAAGTCCAATATGACTTAATGGACTTTAATTTTAATTGGGCCTAAGGGCCTAAATTGGTTTTCTTGGCAAATAAGGGTGATTCCTTAAATGGGCTTTGGTATTTGGGTTTGACCCATATTGACCAAAAGTCCATGCCTTATGAAATTAATTAAAAGCCCATTGGACTTTAATTAAATTAACATTGGATGTTAATCGGGCTTTGAGACCCGTAATGATTAGATTTAGAATCTAAGTCGTAAAGGCACATTAAAAGTGTAATTATTTAATTTAGAATTAAATATAGAATTAGTATTAAATACAAATTAAATTGGATTTAATGTTGTAGTTTAATATAATTCAAGAATTCGTACTTTGAGTACTTATTCGTAAAACGAGTCGGACTCGCGCAAAATCAAATCGTTTTGAACATTGGATGGTTATTAATTTTCAGATTAATTAATTGGATTAGATTGATTGATAACATGCTTGTGTGAATACATGGATGCGATGTTGAATAATGTATATCGGATGGATATTAGATGGGTGAGGGCAATTTTGGAAATTATTGTAATAAATTTAGAATTTATTAATTGGACCTGCGTGTCCAGCCTATTACCTACCTTATTCCATTCATTTCTCATTTTCTCTCTCACATATTCCCCTCAATGTA
This sequence comes from Zanthoxylum bungeanum, assembly GCA_019454045.1. Classification (NCBI taxonomy): domain Eukaryota; kingdom Viridiplantae; phylum Streptophyta; class Magnoliopsida; order Sapindales; family Rutaceae; genus Zanthoxylum; species Zanthoxylum bungeanum. The sequence goes on along the minus strand of SKCR01024864.1, from coordinate 104,258 downwards.
AATGAGGTTTCTTTAGAAGTGTTATGTATTGGGTAGAAAATACTTGTGCTAGCGGGAGAGAGGAAATAGAGAGATTTGTTCTAGGAACATGTTTTAAGTATCCGTCCGCATATCATTATTATATTTATTTATATAGCGCCTTATTATGTGTTTAGAATGCATGTTTAAGGGTGTATGATGATGAGACCTTAACCTTAACAAAGATATTAATTGGTTGCTAATTACGCGAAAAACCCTCAAAACATATTAAGCGTTTTTCCTTCCATTGAGTGATTCTTACTCAAGATCTAAGACTGGCACTGGTTTGACGGCCAAAGTCAAGACCTTTGTCCATCGCGGATGTGTTTGAATCATGAAGGCTTTGTTTTCCATATTGGTGTCTTGTCCAAGTTGTGATTTGTTGGCCAAAGTCAAGATCAACTTCTTGTCCATCGACATTGATTACGAAGCTTTCCATAGTCAATGGGTTCCGCTTAACTGGGATCACTAAGTTTTGTTGTGCCAAAGCCAATGCTTAGTTGATTCAGAGGAAAAGGTTAGGCAATATATTGGATATATCGGCATATATAAGATATATGTTTCGGACTTAGATGGTCCACCTACTGGATCTAGGAATTGGATGGGATCCAATTGATCTTAGAGATCTACCTAGTTAATTATCATACAATTTGTTGGCCAAAGTCAAGATTGTGTGTTATTTAATGGGATCCTAGCCCACTAGGAAACTAGGTTTCCCGAGTACTCAACAGAGGGTTAGAGGCTCGCCGAAAAATAGTGGAGGCAAGTATTAAATTTGCAATATTCGTTTAGTTACTTGCCATACGCGCTCATTTCAATTTTTCGTCAAATAAATTAATATATTAGTTGGACTAATATTTAATCGTTGTTTTAATTAAAACAGTGGACTGTATTCAAACATATTTCAATTAATAATTGATTTTATAATGGATTATAGTAATCAATATAATTGAATTTAATCAATTAAATTATAGTTGATAGATTGTTTGACTATAGTAATCATAGTAATCATTATAATAATAGTACCTAAAAATCGTTGATTAAATAGTTGGACTATTAGAATCAAGATAATTGAAATATTATGTTTAAAACATAATCCTGGGTGAAAATGTATTTAAACGACTTTAATTTTCAAATTGGGAATGAAACTTCAGGATAGTCCCGGAGACCGAGAAGTTACTTTATTTGATAGAGTGACGTCTCGAGCCTAAGCCCGGAGTTGAGCAAATAGTAGAACATGATATTTGGAATATTCATGTGATGATAACTTTAATGCTTAATCCGTTATGCTTGCCAAATAGACTCCTTAATTTCTTAATCAGAACTAAGGATTAGATCCTTATAGTATGATAATGAAATTGAAGGATCTTCATAGATCTATCCTTAGATCTTAGAAGAACAAATTGCAATAGTAAACTCTTGGAGAGTTAATGGCTATACTCAAGGAGACAAAGCCAGAGTTTGCAATAGGGAAAGAAGCGCAAGGCGCATCTTATTTCGACATTCTAGAAGGCCAAGGCTTGGCCGAAGGCTTCTGGGGTGTGAAAAAAGGCAAAGGCAAAGTCATTATGATATTCTGGGAAGATAAATGACATATCCCAAAATGTCTGCCTAAATTGTGGCAAACGGGGTCACTGGAAGTGTGACTGCCATATGGACAATGCAGACATGAAGGAAGAGGGACAAGGCTCCGGCTTCAAATATGTTTGTCATAAACATGTTCGCTACTAGTATTAAAATTGGATTTTAGATACTGGAAGTGGTACATAAATATGCATTGATGTGCAGAATCTGCTATGAGCAGGATACTGACTTCAGTTGAGATTTATCTGCGAATTGAGAACATGACGAAAGTCGCTGTTTTAATAACCGAGAAACCTAAGTTTAGGAACTACCTTTCGGATGTGTACTTAAATTAGGAAACTGTTAAAATGTAACTAGTTTGACTAGGAACATTATCTCTATATCGGGGTTTAACCCTTGCGTTGCGGATACCTTTATATTCTACTAAAGTGTTTCATTTTATAAAGATGATATTAAGATAACACATTAGATGTGAATAACAGCATTTATATTTTGAATATAAATGAATCTCAAACGTATAACATGACAAACAAATAGCTCAAACTGAATTAATCAGTTGAGACTTATAAGTGGCATTGTTGTTAGGGACACAATTAACAAGACTCGTATATCCACACTTTTGAAGAGTGGATACTAGGACGGATTTGATTCTATTCAAATAATGTCTACGAATCTAGTTTATTTGGCAAAGTGCCTAAAAACCTTTTACTTGGTAAAAGTGCAAATGCCATCGATCTGTTAGCCCTCGTTCATAGTGACGTAAGGGGGCCCATGTCTAGCTAGGCTAGATGTGGATATGAATATTTCGTGACCTTTACGGATGTGGCATCGCGTTATGGTTATGTGTTTTATTTAGAAACACAGATCGGAAACTTTTGATGAATTCAAAGAGTTTCGACACGAAGTAGACAAACAGATCGGCTAAAGTATAAAACTGTCACGGTTAGACCATGATGAAAATACTTAAGCAATAAGTTTCTCATATACTTGAAAGAGTATAGTATTCTTTCAATGAGGACTCCTCCCGGAACACGTCAGTTTGACGGTGTATCCGAACAGAGAAACCAAATTTTTGTTGGAGATGATAAGGTTAATCATGAGTCGCTCTGAGCCAATTTTCTTTAAAGGATAAGCATTAGAGAGTGCAAAACTTATTTGAATAAGGTTCCATAAAAATATGTTTGACAGACTTCATATTAGATATGAACAGGAAAGAAACTGGATTTTCTCATTCCTGAAGATTTGGGAATGCTAGGCATATGTTTGGATGATACCAAACTAGAACCCAAATCAGATAAGTGCCTAATTGTGGGTTATCCTAGGGAAACCAAAGTATAGTACTTATACAACTCACTAGAGAACAATGTAATTGTTGCTCACCATGCGGTTTTCCTAAGAGGAATACCTATATGCAGTGGTAAGTGGGAGGAAAGTAAAATTCGATGAAAATCGGAGTAATACTATTCCAGGCACACCGATTCCTTAATGGAACACAAATAGTTCATCAATGATGAACTATACCAGTAATCTTCGAATACACAGAACCATGTAAGTCGAAAAGAGTCAGAAAACAACCTGGGGTATGAGTTTCTGATCTCACCTCATAAAGATGCCAATCTTATTAAGGAGTACGAACTGACTTCATATGAGGAAGTGATACAAGGTATCGACTCCCTATATATGGCAAAGTGCCATAAAGTCTGAAATGGATTCCATGTATACCAACCGAGTTTGGACACTAGTTGTTATACCGAAAGGCATTGTGCCTATTGGTACTATATAAGTCTTCAAGGAAGACATACATGGAAGGCAACATATCAACGTACAAAGCTAGGCTTGTAGCAAAAAGATATCGTTATCAACATAGTGTCGATTACGATGAAATCTTTTACCTGTTGCCACGGTAAATCCATTTGGATGATGCTGCATGTTTCATTTATGAATATGGCAGCTGAATGCCAAAACGGCTTTCCTTAACGGAAACCTTTTGGAGGATGTTTACAACATCCTGACGGTTTTATCGTACCAAAACTAACAAACAAGGTTTGCAGGTTATTCGATCCATAGATGGATTGAAGCAAGCATTGCGTTCTTGGAATAATCGTTTTGATGTAATCATAATGGTATATGATTTAATTCAAAACGAAAATGATTCTTGTGTATATAAGGAGGTTAGTGGGAGCGCACTGACAATGAATGTCCTAATAAATGAATGATAAGTCATTTCTTGGAAATGATATTCCCATAATAAAATCGGTGAAAGCTTGGCTTTCATAAAAAAATTCTCCGTAGAATTCTTGGGAGAACCAACCTTTATTCTAGGAATAAAGATCTACTGGGATAGATCTGAAAGTTGTTACCACTCTCCGAGAACTCGTACATTGAAATAAATGTACGCGACCTGTGTCTCATATGCTTTGAGCATATAGAGTCACAATCAGGCCAATCCAAGTGATAGTCACTGGATTGATGTTAAGAACATCCTTTAGTATCTTAGATGAACTAAGGATGCTGTCTTATACTATGGAGAAGGAGAACTTGAAGTGACTGGGTTCACTATTGCAAGTTTCCAAACCGAGCAAAAACGACTATAAGTCGCAATAACGGTACTATAAAGTTTGAATAACGGAACAGTGAGCTGGAAATCTTCCAAGTAAGATACTGTTACCGAATAAACAACAAAAGCCGGTCATTGCTTGCGCGCTGAGGCAGCAATAGAAGCCTTTTGGATCGATAATAATCCTAATCGGATTAGGAGTAGTTCTGTTAGCAGCTGAGCTAGGCTTCAGTACAGGCTAAAGAATTAATGGTCTCATCAACGATCCAGATATATACTTCACTATTCATCTGATTCGTTCGGATCATACATCGTGGCGATGTGATGATCGAATAAATCGCATCAAATGATAATACTGCAAATCCGCTGACGAAAGAGAGAGAACGATTAATTTGAAATTAATCGATAAATAATATATTCGATATATTATACGAAATTGGATTTCGACGCGGAATTAAATTAGAATTTAATTCGGGAGAACGAGTTAATTTAGAATTAATTCGCTAGCGACGTGAATAGTAATTTTGCTAGGCATAATTATTTAATTAAATTTGATTTAATTACGTCGCAACGGAAAATTCGTTAATTCGGAATTAGCGAACCCGAGCCCGGGAGTGTTTGCGAGCCCACTCGCATTTTGAATCGAGTGGGGCCCAGTTGTCACATCAGTTTTCACATCAGTTGTCATATTTAGTTGCTTTTGGTGATGGTTTTGGTGACAATGATGATAACTTGTTTTACACTCCAATTTGGGTAAGAAATTAAATGAAAAATACCAAATATTTGGTATAACATTTAATTGGTTTTTGAAATCAATTTTTACAACACAACACTTTTGACTTTCTCTCTCATTCATCTCTTCTCTCTCTCACGGCCTTGGGCCATTTTTCTTCCCAAAATTACTGCCATTGCCGAGAATGAAGAGGAATGAATTAGGGAATTTTGTGGCAAAATTTCCAAGGTGCTAGCACACATCCGGAGTCTTACGAAGGTGATAGGGAAACCCACCCGTGGGCATGGAATGCACACCAAGCTTGGAGCTTGAGGGACCGAAAATGGAGCCAAAAATTGGTGATTGCCGTGAGCTTCTTGGAGTCAAAGCTTGAAGATTTTTGTTGTTCCTCGCATCGCAAAAGCCGTTCAATGTAAGTATGATTCCGCCATGCTTCTTTTGCGTATTCGCACACATGTTTCTTGCTTGAATTGATCCTTGGGACTTATTAGAAACCCAACAATGGCATCAGAGCCATTTTGAGCATGAAACAAATTAGGGTAAAATTTGGGAAAAATCAATTTGAGCATGATTTGATAAAATTTATTGATTGAGTATGCTTGAATGATGTTGTATTGAAGTTGTATATGATCAATTTCATGAAATATTGATTGGATCAATTTTTCCCCAATATGTGAGGCTTGGCCGCGAATGTATACAATGCCCTAATGTCATGGTATTTTTTGTGTTTTTGATCATTGGATGAGTTGGAAAACATTGGGTAATATTGATTGTGGATTAATTGGATTGAAACCGAATGGGACATAAAAACCTCTAAAATGCCGAGACTTGTAAGCATGAAAATGATGTGATTTTTTGATTCAAATGTGTTGAACATATGTTGATGATAATGAGCATAATTAATTGTGTAAATTAGTGTTTTGGAAATATTAATTTGAGTAATTAATTATGGCTATACACTTTAAATTAATTAATTGTGAAATTTGGAATTTTGTAAGTTAATTAATTGGGCCAAATTTGGAATTGGGCTCTTAAAGTTGTAATTGGGCTTAATGGGCTTGGTGGGCCAAGTTTGGTTTAGGCTAATTGGTTGGATCCAATTGGGCCCAAAACCATATCCATAAAGTCCAAATATGACTTAATGGACCTTTAATTTTAATTGGGCCTAATAGGCCTAAATTGGTTTCTTGGCAAATAAGGGTGATTCCTTAAATGGGCTTTGGTATTTGGGTTTGACCCATATTGACCAAAAGTCCATGCCTTATGAAATTAATTAAAAGCCCATTTGACTTTAATTAAATTAACATTGGATGTTAATCGGGCTTTGAGACCCGTAATGATTAGATTTAGAATCTAAGTCGTAAGGCACATTAAAAGTGTAATTATTTAATTTAGAATTAAATATAGAATTAGTATTAAATACAAATTAAATTGGATTTAATGTTGTAGTTTAATATAATTCAAGAATTCGTACTTTGAGTACTTATTCGTAAAACGAGTCGGACTCGCGCAAAATCAAATCGTTGTTTGAACATTGGATGGTTATTAATTTTCAGATTAATTAATTGGATTAGATTGATTTTTTTTTTTTTTTTTGGATAAGGTAAGTATTATAACCAAAAAACTATACAAAGAGCAAAGGGGCATACCCCAGGCACTAGAGAGGACAGGCCCTCCTAGAAGAAAGCCAAAAGGCTACAAAGCCAAAAGGCTAAAACAGAATCAACAAAAGATGTCATCGGGAAGGTGCCACGAAAGGTGAAGCCATTTATTGTCACAAGATGGATTAACCTTTCTTAAGGAGCTAACACGATTCCGAACATCAAAAGCAATATCATAAAGAAGAACAGAAACAGGCCGAAGAGGCATATCATGAGTGCGAGCATTCCTCTCCCTCCAAATATGGTAGACCGACGCTGCAAAAGACAGACGAACCAGAAGATGACAATAAAGAGGCCCCGGAGAACAGAGAAACCCACCCAACAGTCTGACACCAATCTCGGCGACTCCAATCTAGCCCACACATGGCCAGCACAGACGACCAGACCCTAGAGAATAGAGGCACTGGAAGAAAAGATGATCAATATCCTCACTCGAACAACCACAAAGAATACACCGAGAGCAAGCAGAGATGCCAAATCTTATCAGACTGTCCTGAGTACAAAGGCCACCCTGAATAGACATCCAAAGAAGAAAGGAATGACGGGGGATTGCCTTCCGGAACCAAACAACTCGAGACCAATGTAACTGGGGTTTCCTTGATCTCATAGCGTTCCAGGCACTATCCACGGAGAATCTACCATTAGTATCCTCCTCCCAAACCAGCATATCCTCCCTCAAACTAGAAGGAGACGGAAGATGAGTCTGAGCCAAATCAATAAGAGCAGCAGATCTAGATGGGGGCCATTGCCAAGTAGAATCAGCGATAATGGATGCAACTGTAGCCATTCTATCCAAGCCAGAATCATAAATCACTCTCTCGCCCAAAGTGTCCACAATCGGGCCGACAGGATGCCAATAATCAAACCACAGTAACGTCTTCTGTGAATACATGGATGCGATGTATGAATAATGTATATCGGATGGATATTAGATGGGTGAGGGCAATTTTGGAAATTATTGTAATAAATTTAGAATTTATTAATTGGACCTGCGTGTCCAGCCTATTACCTCCTTTCTCATTGTATTTCTCTTCTCACATATTCCCCTCAATGTAAATGAGGTTTCTTTAGAAGTGTTATGTAATTGGGTAGAAGTAATACTTGTGCTAGCGGGAGAGAGGAAATAGAGAGATTTGTTCTAGGAACAATGTTTTAAGTATCCATCCGCATATCATTATTATATTTATTTATATGCGCCTTATTATGTGTTTAGAATGCATGTTTAGGGGTGTATGATGATGAGACCTTAACAAAGATAATTAATTGGTTGCTAATTACGCGAAAAACCCTCAAAACATATTAAGCGTTTTTCCTTCCATTGAGTGATTCTTACTCAAGATCTAAGACTGGCACTGGTTTGACGGCCAAAGTCAAGACCTTTGTTCGTCGCGGATGTGTTTGAATCATGAAGGCTTTGTTCCATATTGGTGTCTTGTCCAAGTTGTGATTTGTTGGCCAAATTCAAGATCACTTCTTGTCCATCGACATTGATTACGAAGCTTTCCATAGTCAATGGGTTCCGCTTAACTGGGATCACTAAGTTTGTTGTGCCAAAGCCAATGCTTAGTTGATTCAGAGGAAAAAGGTTAGGCAATATATTGGATATATCGGCATATATAAGATATATGTTTCGGACTTAGATGTCCACCTACTGGATCTAGGAATTGGATGGGATCCAATTGATCTTAGAGATCTACCTAGTTAATTATCATACAATTTGTTGGCCAAAGTCAAGATTGTGTGTTATTTAATGGGATCCTAGCCCACTAGGAAACTAGGTTTCCCGAGTACTCAACAGAGGGTTAGAGGCTCGCCGAAAAATAGTGGGAGGCAAGTATTAAATTTGCAATATTCGTTTAGTTACTTGCCATACGCGCTCATTTCAATTTTTCGTCAAATAAATTAATATATTAGTTGGACTAATATTTAATCGTTGTTTTAATTAAAACAGTTGGACTGTATTCAAACTATTTCAATTAATAATTGATTTTATAATTGGATTATAGTAATCAATATAATTGAATTTAATCAATTAAATTATAGTTGATTATATAGTTGGACTATAGTAATCATTATAATAAATAGTACCTAAAAATCGTTGATTAAATAGTTGGACTATTAGAATCAAGATAATTGAAATATTAGTGTTTAAAACATAATCCTGGGTGAAAATGTATTTAAACGACTTTAATTTTCAAATTGGGAATGAAACTTCAGGATAGTCCCGGAGACCGAGAAGTTACTTTATTTGATAGAGTGACGTCTCGAGCCTAAGTCCGGAGTTGAGCAAATAGTAGAACATGATATTTGGAATATTCATGTGATGATAACTTTAATGCTTAATCCGTTATGCTTGCCAAATAGACTCCTTAATTTCTTAATCAGAACTAAGGATTAGATCCTTATAGTATGATAATGAAATTGAAGGATCTTCATAGATCTATCCTTAGATCTTAGAAGAACAAATTGCAATAGTAAACTCTTGGAGAGTTAATGGCTATACTCAAGGAGACAAAGCTAGAGTTTGCAATAGGGCAAGAAGCGCAAGGCGCATCTTATTTCGACATTCTAGAAGGCCAAGGCTTGGCCGAAGGCTTCTGGGGTGTGAAAAAAGGCAAAGGCAAAGTCATTATGATATTCTGGGAAGATAAATGACATATCCCAAAATATCTTCCTAAATTGTGGCAAACGGGGTCATTGGAAGTGTGACTGCCATATGGACAATGCAGACATGAAGGAAGTGAAGAGGGACAAGGCTCCGGCTTCAAATATGTTTGTCATAAACATGTTCGCTACTAGTATTAAAATTGGATTTTAGATACTGGAAGTGGTACATAAATATGCATTGATGTGCAGAATCTGCTATGAGCAGGATACTGACTTCAGTTGAGATTTATCTGCGAATTGAGAACATGACGAAAGTCGCTGTTTTAACCGTAGAAACCTAAGTTTAGGAACTACCTTTCGGATGTGTACTTAAATTAGGAAACTGTTAAAATGTAACTAGTTTGACTAGGAACATTATCTCTATATCGGGGTTTAACCCGTTGCGGTATACCTTTATATTCTACTAAAGTGTTTCATTTTATAAAGATGATATTAAGATAAACACATTAGATGTGAATAACAGCATTTATATTTTGAATATAAATGAATCTCAAACGTATAACATGACAAACAAATAGCTCAAACTGAATTAATCAGTTGAGACTTATAAGTGGCATTGTTGTTAGGGACACAATTAACAAGACTCGTATATCCACACTTTTGAAGAGTGGATACTAGGACGGATTTGATTCTATTCAAATAATGTCTACGAATCTAGTTTATTTGGCAAAGTGCCTAAAACACCTTTTACTTGGTAAAAGTGCAAATGCCATCGATCTGTTAGCCCTCGTTCATAGTGACGTAAGTGGGCCCATGTCTAGCTAGGCTAGATGTGGATATGAATATTTCGTGACCTTTACGGATGTGGCATCGCGTTATGGTTATGTGTTTATTTAGAAACACAGATCGGAAACTTTTGATGAATTCAAAGAGTTTCGACACGAAGTAGACAAACAGATCGGCTAAAGTATAAAACTGTCACGGTTAGACCATGATGAAAATACTTAAGCAATAAGTTTCTCATATACTTGAAAGAGTATAGTATTCTTTCAATGAGGACTCCTCCCGGAACACGTCAGTTTGACGGTGTATCCGAACAGAGAAACCAAATTTTGTTGGAGATGATAAGGTTAATCATGAGTCGCTCTGAGCTACAATTTCCTTTAAAGGATAAGCATTAGACAGTGCAAAACTTATTTGAATAAGGTTCCATAAAAATATGTTTGACAGACTTCATATTAGATATGAACAGGAAAGAAACTGGATTTTCTCATTCCTGAAGATTTGGGAATGCTAGGCATATGTTTGGATGATACCAAACTAGAACCCAAATCAGATAAGTGCCTAATTGTGGGTTATCCTAGGGAAACCAAAGTATAGTACTTATACAACTCACTAGAGAACAATGTAATTGTTGCTCACCATGCGGTTTTCCTAAGAGGAATACCTATATGCAGTGGTAAGTGGGAGGAAAGTAAAATTCGATGAAAATCGGAGTAATACTATTCCAGGCACCGATTCCTTAATGGAACACAAATAGTTCATCAATGATGAAACTATACCAGTAATCTTCGAATACACAAGAACCATGTAAGTCGAAAAGAGTCAGAAAACAACCTGGGGTATGAGTTTCTGATCTCACCTCATAAAGATGCCAATCTTATTAAGGAGTACGAACTGACTTCATATGAGGAAGTGATACAAGGTATCGACTCCCTATTATGGCAAAGTGCCATAAAGTCTGAAATGGATTCCATGTATACCAACCGAGTTTGGACACTAGTTGTTATACCGAAAGGCATTGTGCCTATTGGTACTATATAAGTCTTCAAGGAAGACATACATGGAAGGCAACATATCAACGTACAAAGCTAGGCTTGTAGCAAAAAGATATCGTTATCAACATAGTGTCGATTACGATGAAATCTTTTACCTGTTGCCACGGTAAATCCATTTGGATGATGCTGCATGTTTCATTTATGAAATATGGCAGCTGAATGCCAAAACGGCTTTCCTTAACGGAAACCTTTTGGAGGATGTTTACAACATCCTGACGGTTTTATCGTACCAAAACTAACAAACAAGGTTTGCAGGTTATTCGATCCATAGATGGATTGAAGCAAGCATTGCGTTCTTGGAATTATCGTTTTGATGTAATCATAATGGTATATGATTTAATTCAAAACGAAAATGATTCTTGTGTATATAAGGAGGTTAGTGGGAGCGCACTGACAATGAATGTCCTAATAAATGAATGATAAGTCATTTCTTGGAAATGATATTCCCATAATAAAATCGGTGAAAGCTTGGCTTTCATAAAAAAATTCTCCGTAGAATTCTTGGGAGAACCAACCTTTATTCTAGGAATAAAGATCTACTGGGATAGATCTGAAAGTTGTTACCACTCTCCGAGAACTCGTACATTGAAATAAATGTACGCGACCTGGTGTCTCATATGCTTTGAGCATATAGAGTCACAATCAGGCCAATCCAAGTGATAGTCACTGGATTGATGTTAAGAACATCCTTTAGTATCTTAGATGAACTAAGGATGCTGTCTTATACTATGGAGAAGGAGAACTTGAAGTGACTGGGTTCACTATTGCAAGTTTCCAAACCGAGCAAAACGACTATAAGTCGCAATAACGGTACTATAAAGTTTGAATAACGGAACAGTGAGCTGGAAATCTTCCAAGTAAGATACTGTTACCGAATAAACAACAAAAGCCGGTCATTGCTGCGGCTGAGGCAGCAATAGAAGCCTTTTGGATCGATAATAATCCTAATCGGATTAGGAGTAGTTCTGTTAGCAGCTGAGCTAGGCTTCAGTACAGGCTAAAGAATTAATGGTCTCATCAACGATCCAGATATATACTTCACTATTCATCTGATTCGTTCGGATCATACATCGTGGCGATGTGATGATCGAATAAATCGCATCAAATGATAATACTGCAAATCCGCTGACGAAAGAGAGAGAACGATTAATTTGGAATTAATCGATAAAATAATATATTCGATATATTATACGAAATTGGATTTCGACGCGGAATTAAATTTAGAATTTAATTCGGGAGAACGAGTTAATTTAGAATTAATTCGCTAGCGACGTGAATAGTAATTTTGCTAGGCATAATTATTTAATTAAATTTGATTTAATTACGTCGCAACGGAAAATTCGTTAATTCGGAATTAGCGAACCCGAGCCCGGGAGTGTTTGCGAGCCCACTCGCATTTTGAATCGAGTGGGGCCCAGTTGTCACATCAGTTTTCACATCAGTTGTCATATTTAGTTGCTTTTGGTGATGGGTTTTGGTGACAATGATGATAACTTGTTTTACACTCCAATTTGGGTAAGAAATTAAATGAAAAATACCAAATATTTGGTATAACATTTAATTGGTTTTTGAAATCAATTTTTACAACACAACACTTTTGACTTTCCTCTCTCATTCATCTCTTCTCCTCTCACGGCCTTGGGCCATTTTTCTTCCCCAAAATTACTGCCATTGCCGAGAATGAAGAGGAATGAATTAGGGAATTTTGTGGCAAAATTTCCAAGGTGCTAGCACACATCCGGAGTCTTACGAAGGTGATAGGGAAACCCACCCGTGGGCATGGAATGCACACCAAGCTTGGAGCTTGAGGGACCGAAAATGGAGCACAAAAATTGGTGATTGCCGTGAGCTTCTTGGAGTCAAAGCTTGAAGATTTTTGTTGTTCCTCGCATCGCAAAAGCCGTTCAATGTAAGTATGATTCCGCCATGCTTCTTTTGCGTATTCGCACACATGTTTCTTGCTTGAATTGATCCTTGGGACTTATTAGAAACCCAACAATGGTATCAGAGCCATTTTGAGCATGAAACAAATTAGGGTAAAATTTGGGCAAAATCAATTTGAGCATGATTTGATAAAATTGATTGATTGAGTATGCTTGAATGATGTTGTATTGAAGTTGTATATGATCAATTTCATGAAATATTAAATGGATCAATTTTTCCCCAATATGTGAGGCTTGGCCGAATGTATACAATGCCCTAATGTCATGGTATTTTTTGTGTTTTTGATCATTGGATAAGTTGGAAAACATTGGGTAATGTTGATTGTGGATTTAATTGGATTGAAACCGAATCGGACATAAAAACCCCTAAAATGCTGAGACTTGTAAGCATGAAAATGATGTGATTTTTTGATTCAAATGTGTTGGACATATGTTGATGATAATGAGCATAATTAATTGTGTAAATTAGCAGGAGGCCAATGCCACGAAGAATCAGAGATAATAGTAGCAACTGTAGCCATCCTATCCAAGCTAGAGTCATAAATAACTCTCTCACCCAACGTATCCACAATCGGACCCAGCGGATGCCCGTTATCAAACCAAAACATCGTCTTCTCACCATTCCCAATCCTAAACCTCATTCTTCGATGAAGTTCCAGAATCTTCCGCCAACTTCAAGAGCAATCTCCAGAACACGACACCTCCCAAAAGCTCAGACCCCGAAGCAAGTAAGACTGAACCCAATTCGACCAGGAGGAGACCTGACCAGAGCAAAGAAACCAAAAATGCTTAACAATATCTGCTCTATTCCATATTGCCAAACTCTTAATCCCCAAACCCCCATATTTCAAAGGTAAACAAACAATCCTCGAAGCCACTCTCGCCCCCGAGGAAGAAAGCTCACTACCCTTCCAAAGGAATGATCTGAAGGTTATCTCTACCTTTTTAATAACAGACATAGGAAGAATGAATAAAGAAGACCAATAAACTTGTATAGAGAACAAAACCGACTTAATGAGCTGAAGCCGCCCTGCAAACGAAAGAAACCTTCTACTCCAGCTTTTGGCACGCTGGACTATACGCTCAACAAGAGAAGCACAATCTGAAGCACAGAGCTTAGAAAAAAATCAAAGGGACTCCCAAATAGGGAACTGGGAGAAAACCCTCATGGAAACCAAACAAATGAAGCAACTGATCCTTTAAAGAATGAGAGATACCACCGGAGGAGAAAAGATTACTCTTCGCTGGATTCGGGACCAAACCAAATAAACCCATAAACTGCCCAAGACAATCTTTGACCAAAAAGACCGAGTGAGCATCCGCCTTACAAAAAATCATAAGGTCATCTGCAAAACAAAGATGAGTGAGACGATCTTTAGAACAACGCCAATGAAACTTGAAATCCCGATCATGAGACATACTGTGAAGTAAGCCCTGAGAACTTCCATAGCCAAAACAAAAAGATAAGGAGACATAGGATCCCCTTGTCGCAAACCACGGCCCCCAGAGAAAAAACCATTCAACTCTCCATTAATAGACACAGAAAACACAGTAGATGTCATACACTCCCGAATCCAGCCCACCATCCTCTCAGGAAAACCAAAAGTCCGCAGCACCTCAACCATAAAATCCCAACAGACAGTATCATAAGCTTTCATCAAATCAATCTTAAGAGCACATCTTAGGGTTCCACCACTCCGATGGTAATTCCTCACCAGTTCCTGACATAGTAAAACGTTATCGCAAATACGCCGCCCCTCAACAAAAGTAGATTGATTAGAGCTAACCATAGAAGGAATGACAATCTTAATCCGATTCGCAATAAGCTTGGCAATGCACTTATAAATAGTGTTACAGCAGGAAATAGGACGGAAATCCTTAACCTAGGAAGGGTTGGGGATCTTCGAGATCAAAGCAATAGATGTAGCGTTAACCTACTTCAAGAGACGCCCTAAACAAAAGAAAGCATGAATAGCACAAAGGACATCATCACCCACAGAAACCTCCCGGGCAAGAGTCTCCCTCTAATCAACAGACACATGTTTAGTAATAGCGGAATGAAGAATATCCTTATCAATATCCTACTGACAAGGTTGGGGCCCCAAAATAGTTTCATAAAAAGATATTATCTCCTCCCTAACCAAAACATCATCCTCCAAACGAATCTCATCCTCCTTAGAAACAGAAGTAATTTTACTACGACAATGAAGACTCTTTTTTTAGATAAAGTAAGTATATTAACCAAAAGAAAACTATACAAGAGCAAAGGGGCATACCCCAGACAACTAGAGAGGACGGGCCCTCCTAGAAGAAAATCCGAAAGGCTACAAGTAGAATAAGATCAAAAGAATATGTCCTCAGGCAAGTGCCAGGAGAGGTGAAGTCATTTATTGGCATAAGATGGTTTCACCTTCCGCAATAAGCTAGCACGATTCCGAACATCAAAAAAAATATCGCTAAGAAGAACAAAAACATGGCAAGGAGGCCCGTCATGGGTGCGGGCATTCCTCTCCCTCCAAATACAGTAAACTGACGCAGTAAACTACAGCCGAATAAGAAAATGACGCAAAGAGCTGTCGGTAAACTGATACATCCACTCAACAGTCTGAAGCCAATCACGACATCTCCAATCTAACCCACACATAGCCAGCACAGTCGACCAGACACTCGAAGAGAAATAGCATTGGAATAAGAGATGATCAATATCCTCACCTGAGCAACCACAAAGGATACAACGCGAGCATGTAGAGATACCGAACCTCATCAGACTATCCTGGGTACATAGGCCTCCCTGAATAGACATCCAAAGCAGAAAGGAATGGCGGGGGATAGCCTTCTGAAACCAAACAACTCGAGACCAACGCATCAAGGGACCCCTTGTCCGCATAGCATTCCAAGCACTATCCACTGAAAACCTCCCTCTATTATCATCCTCCCAAACCAGCTCATCCTCCCTCATACTAGAAGGATCCGATAGATGAGACCGAGCCAAATCAACAAGGGCAGCAGATCTAGCTAGGGGCCAGCGCCAAGAAGAATCAGAAATAATGGAAGCAACTATAGCCACCATATCCAAGCCAGAGTCATAAATCACTCTATCACCCAACGTATCCACAATCAGACCAAGAGGATGCTAGTAATCAAACCAAAATAAAGTCTTCTCACCATTCCTAATCCTAACTCTCATCCTCCGACGGGACCAAGAACGAAGCTCCAAGATCTTACGCCAACTCCAAGAGCAATCCGCAGGACACGACACCTCCCAAAAACTTCTCCCCCTCAACAAGTAAGACTGAACCCACTTCGACCAAGAGGAAACCTGGCCAGAGCAGAGAAACCATAAGTACTTAACAATTGCCGCTCTATTCCAAGTATCCAATCTCTTGATCCCCAGCCCCCGTCTTTTAGAGCTAAAAAACTCTACTCCAAGCCACTTTCGCCCCTGAAGAAGTGAGCTCACTACCCTTCCAAAGGAAGGATCAGAGAGTCGTCTCCACCTTCCTAACAACAAACTTCAAAAGAATAAATAAAGAAGACCAATAAACTTGAATGGAGAACAAAATAGATTTTAGGAGGTGAAGCCGCCCCGCATACGAGAGAAACTTACCACTCCAACTTTTTGCACGCATACCAATACGATCAACAAGAGAAGCACAATCTGAGGCACAGAGCTTAGTAGAAATCAAAGGAACTCCTAGATACCGCACTGGAAGAATACTCTCTTGGAAACCCAAAACATGAAGCAGCTGGCCCTGAAGGGTAAGAGAGATACCAGAGGAGAAGAAATGACTTTTAGCTGGATTCGGGACTAAACCTGATAAACCACTGAACTGACAGAGACAATCCTTGATCAGAGAGACCGAGGAGGCATCCGCCTTACAAAAAATCATAAGGTCATCCGCAAAACAAAGATGTGTGAGGCGTTCCTTAGAACACCGCCAGTTGAACTTAAAACCCTGATCATGAGCCATAATATGAAGTAAGCCCGATAAAACTTCCATAGCCATAACAAAAAAGTAAGGAGACATATGATCACTCTGACGCAGCCCACGGCCCCCAGAGAAAAAACCATGCAACTCCCCATTGATAGACACATAAAACATGGTAGAAGTCATACACTCATGAATCCAACCCATCATACTCTCTGCAAAACCAACAGTCTGAAAAACCTCAACCATAAAGTCCCAACGAACAGTGTCATAAGCTTTCATCAAGTCAATCTTAAGAGCACATCTCGGGGAACCACCTTTCCGATGATAATTCGAACCAATTCCTAGCATAATAGAATGTTGTCTCTAATACGCCGACCCGTAATAAAAGCATATTGATTATGACTAATCACTGAGGGAATGACAATCTTGATCTGATTCGTAATAAGCTTAGCAATACACTTATAAATAGTGTTACAACAAGAAATAGGCCGAAAATCCTTAACCTGGGAAGGGTTGGGGATCTTAGAGATTAGAGCAATAGATGTCACATTAACCTGCCTCAAAAGACACATAGAGGAAAAGAATGAGTGAATAACACAAAGGACATCATCCCCCACAATACTCCAAGTCTTATTAAAGATACCCGAATTAAACCCATCTAGGCCCGGAGCCTTATTGTCCTTCAGAGAAAACAATACATACTTAATCTCCTCATCCGAAACCTCCCGGGCGAGAATCTCCCTCTGCTCTGCAGTCACATGCTTAGTAATGGCAGAATGAAGAACATCCCTATCAATATCCTGCTGACATTGTTGGGGCCCCAAAAGGGTCTCATAAAAAGATACAATCTCCTCCCTAACCAAGACATCATCCTCCACACGAGTCCCATCCTCCTTAGTAATATAAGTAATGTTACTACAACAGTGAATACTCTTCATAACAGTAAAGGAGAATTTAGTATTATGATCCCCAAGGTTGAGCCATTGAACACGAGATTTCCTATCTATTGAAGCCTTCCTCAGCCCGACTCAACTCACCATACCGTAAAGATAGACTTGCTTCTTCAGCTAACAGAGCAGAGTCACTGGGGCAATCCTGTAAAGCACACTGCACCCTTTCCAGCTCCCTCATAATCTCCAAAACCCTACCAGAAAGATTAGAGAAGTTCTCAATATTAAGTCTCTTCAAGGCCGTCTTTGCACTCTTCAGCTTACAACACAAACGGAACATCGGAGTACCACGTACATCAATATCCCAAGCCCTAGACACAACAGAGAGGAAATCATGATGATCAGCCCAAAAATCAAAGAATTTGAAGGGAATTTTCCTCATAGGGAGCTCTGAAAGCTTAACCACCATATGAGAGTGATCTGAAATCCGAGGGGGAAGAAAGCGGGCAGCAGAACCCGGGAAGAGACACTCCCAAGAAGAGTTAGCGATAACACGATCCAGCTTACGCCAAATAGGAGACTGAATCTTCTTATTAAATCATGTAAAATGACAGCCATAAAACTGAAGATCATCCAAACCAGTCTGACCCAAACAACAACCCAAATTATCTTTCCAAGATGGCCACGCCACAGATCCACCACTATGCTCAACCGGAGTGCGAATAGCATTGAAGTCCCCCAAAACTAGCCACGGAGAATCATCAAAATCACTACCACTAGTAATCAGGTCGATCCATAGCTCTCGACGCTTCTCGTAGTCACACTCACCATAAACCACCGAGACCACACAGCTCCACAACCTAGAGATATGAGACACACGACAATGAACTGCTTGAGACGAAGAGCGGATAATGCTAACATCAATGTCACCAGGGTTCCAACACACCCAAATATGGCCAAACGGAAGAACGTCAGAATAGCAAAAAAACTTCCATGAAGGATTAATCGCACAGGAGACACTCACAAAATTAACCTCATTTACCTTGATTTCAACTAAACCACACAAAGATAGCTTCTCATCGCGAAGAAACCTCCTAACTTCAGCATGTTTCATTGGGTCATTGAGATCCCAAATGTTCCAACATCCAAAAATCATAAAATAGAAAAGTGTAGAACCAACCCAATCAAATCAACGCCGTCTACCCCCTCTCAGGGACTGCCATTTCTGACTCCTCTTACCACATGAACCCTTCATAGAAGAACATCCCTATCAATATCCTGCTGACATTGTTGGGGCCCCAAAAGGGTCTCATAAAAAGATACAATCTCCTCCCTAACCAAGAGACATCATCCTCCACACGAGTCCCATCCTCCTTAGTAATATAAGTAATGTTACTACAACAGTGAATACTCTTCATAACAGTAAAGGAGAATTTAGTATTATGATCCCCAAGGTTGAGCCATTGAACACGAGATTTCCTATCTATTGAAGCCTTCCTCAGCCCGACTCAACTCACCATACCGTAAAGATAGACTTGCTTCTTCAGCTAACAGAGCAGAGTCACTGGGGCAATCCTGTAAAGCACACTGCACCCTTTCCAGCTCCCTCATAATCTCCAAAACCCTACCAGAAAGATTAGAGAAGTTCTCAATATTAAGTCTCTTCAAGGCCGTCTTTGCACTCTTCAGCTTACAACACAAACGGAACATCGGAGTACCACGTACATCATATCCCAAGCCCTAGACACAACAGAGAGGAAATCATGATGATCAGCCCAAAAATCAAAGAATTTGAAGGGAATTTTCCTCATAGGGAGCTCTGAAAGCTTAACCACCATATGAGAGTGATCTGAAATCCGAGGGGGAAGAAAGCGGGCAGCAGAACCCGGGAAGAGACACTCCCAAGAAGAGTTAGCGATAACACGATCCAGCTTACGCCAAATAGGAGACTGAATCTTCTTATTAAATCATGTAAAATGACAGCCATAAAACTGAAGATCATCCAAACCAGTCTGACCCAAACAACAACCCAAATTATCTTTCCAAGATGGCCACGCCACAGATCCACCACTATGCTCAACCGGAGTGCGAATAGCATTGAAGTCCCCCAAAACTAGCCACGGAGAATCATCAAAATCACTACAACTAGTAATCAGGTCGATCCATAGCTCTCGACGCTTCTCGTAGTCACACTCACCATAAACCACCGAGACCACACAGCTCCACAACCTAGAGATATGAGACACACGACAATGAACTGCTTGAGACGAAGAGCGGATAATGCTAACATCAATGTCACCAGGGTTCCAACACACCCCAAATATGGCCAAACGGAAGAACGTCAGAATAGCAAAAAAACTTCCATGAAGGATTAATCGCACAGGAGACACTCACAAAATTAACCTCATTTACCTTGATTTCAACTAAACCACACAAAGATAGCTTCTCATCGCGAAGAAACCTCCTAACTTCAGCATGTTTCATTGGGTCATTGAGATCCCAAATGTTCCAACATCCAAAAATCATAAAATAGAAAAGTGTAGAACCAACCCAATCAAATCAACGCCGTCTACCCCCTCTCAGGGACTGCCATTTCTGACTCCTCTTACCACATGAACCCTTCATAGATTTGTTACCATAAACCAATTTCTTTATCTCCAAAGAATTTATGGCCTTAACAGCCAAATTATTATCATTGGGATGGGGCGAATCATAAGCTCCAATGGGCGGAATCTCAGCTAAAACAATATCAGGAAGATCCATGACATGCAGTGAAGAAATATGAGAACATTCACCTTCCTCCCTCTTACCCTCTGCCTCCACAATAACTGCCTCAGATGAATCAACGAGCAAAGAATGAACCACTAGAGCTGGTTCCAAACTCTTAGTAGAGCACTCACCCAAAACAAGAACCCTGTCAGTGGTAACATCCTGAATCACATCACCATTCGAGCTAACGGGAGGGGTCAAAGTCGCTCCCTTACCTCTCTTCTTCTTAGAGACCGAAATCCAAGCACCCTCATTATCCTTAACCACCTCAACCGTAACAGCTGTACCCGTAGCATGAGTGGAGGACTTAGGAACCCATGACTGAGAAGGCTTACTATCCTCCCGACTGGGAGCTGCTTTCCTAGGGCAGGATTTCAACGAATGACCAAAAACTTCACAAGTAGTACATTTAACAGTAACCCACTCAAATTCAACCCTAACTTGTACCCAAGCACCATTATGACATTGGAAATCAATATCCTCGACAAGGAGGTTCCGAGCATGAATTTCAACACACACTCGAGCAAAACTGAGCCGCTTCCTAGAAAGGGTAATATGGTCAGCATTGAGAGGCCTACCAACCGCACTAGCCACACAACTAAGTCCATTCACAGTCCAAAACTCAAAATGCATATTAAAAAGTCTAACCCACACCGGCACTTTAAAGAGATCCTCTTTAATCAAAGGTAGACCCGGTTGCCAAAGCTTAAGAACCAACGGTCTGTTAGCCATATGACACGGGGCTCTATCCAAAACCGCACAGGCTTCATGAAAACTGTCAAATTTAAATAAGAAGAACCCATTATCAGAGGTCAGAACCTCCCTTAAACCAAGCCTCCCCCAAATCTTTTGAGCAATAGAGTTGACAATTTGGAACGGGAGTCTTTTCCCCACGAAATACCCAACTAATGTGTTATGCCAGAATACACTTCCTTCTTCAGCAATCTCCAAATGAGGACATACTTTAACCCTTCCGTCAATAACATTCGGTTGGACATAATGTAATGAAGTTGAAATAGACACCAGATCATGAGTATCTACTCCGTTGGAATCATTCAATACTTTAGCATAACTCTGAGTACAAACAGATCCAATGCCCCCCCACCCCTAGAGGTTTCAACAATTGGCCATTTAAATTCTCGGTAACTGAGGAAGCAGCAATAGAAGATACAGATTTCACAGTACTAGGACCGCCCAAACAAGAGGAATTGGTAGAATTAGGGGATGTTCTGCCAACAACACAACCTGGATTACCAAGACTCACCACAATCGGACTAGCCATAGAAACAGAAACTGGCAAATTCACTACATTCGAATCAAATACAATAGTGCTAGCAGCCTCATTAACAGCCTTGGCATCAACAGCCTCACCAGAACCAACTCCTACCGTAGCTGCAACAACCTCACCAGAATCGTTAAACGGAATAATATCATGTTTCATAACACAACCAGAACCAGGCACATTCATAGACAAAGAAGGCAACAAAACAAGGCCTGAACGTTCATTCACCAAACCAGCATCTAAGCCCAAAACATCAGCAGCAGCATCACAATGAGGGTGACCATTCTCGGCACCAGAAACAGTCCCAGCGACGGATTGCAATTGAGTACAATAGCCTCCACCACCATTACCACCCTCAACACCAAGAACAGCCCCACTACCACTACTACTAGATCCTAAACTACCACCAGTCATAGCTCCCACAACACACAAAACCAAACTACCACTGGTACCACCCTCAACACCAAGACCAGACCCACTACCACTACCTCGAGTCGAAGAGTCAATAGCTGAAGGAATGAAACCGGCAGAACAAGAAACAATAAGCTTATCACCCGGCAAAGACATCGGCGCCGACGAGCAAACCAAACTACCGCCGGAACCCAGAGAGTTCATCGGACCCGAAGAAGAACAAGGTAAACTCGAAATAGGGTCCAATAGAGGAGAAATGGCGACTGACATAGGGGAAACAGAAGGCTGGCCGAGAACAGAATTAACAGTCGGATGACCTACAGCAGGGCAGCGAGACCCCATATCTGGAAAACCAGAAATAGGCATCGGTGAAGGAGAGAAAAAACAAAAAACGGTCAGGTGAGGGGCAATGGGAGAACGAGGGTGAAGGAAAAGAGTACCGAGAGAAGAGAAGAGAAGCAGTAAAGCGGTACGATTTGGAAGAAAAGAAATCAATTAAAGGGTAATAGGATAGAGGCACACGGCGAACAGAGGAGGGAGTCGCCGAGGGGGAAAGGGAGTTGAGAGCATTTTAGGGTTTTTTTACACAATGAAGACTCTTCATGCCAGTAAAGAAGAATTTCGAATTCTGATCCCCAAGGTTGAGCCATTTAACACGAGATTTTTGTCTATAGAAGCCCTCCTTAGCCCGACTCAAATCACTATAACATAAAGAAAGTCTCGCCTCTTCTGCTAACAAAGCAGAGTCACTAGGGCTATCCTGCAAAGCACACTGCACCCTATCCAATTCCCTTCTAATCTCCAAGACCCTACCTGAAAGATTAGAGAAGTTCTCAGCATTAAACTTCTTCAAAGCCACCTTAACACTCCTCAACTTACTACATAAGCGGAACATCAGAGTACCACAAACATCAATATCTCAAGCTCTAGCCACAACAGAGAGGAAATCAGGATGATCAGCCAAAAAATCAAAGAACTTGAAAGGAATTTTTCTCTTTGGGAGCTCAGCAAACTTAACAACCATATGAGAGTGATCCGAAATCTGAGGGGGAAGAAACCGGGCAACCGAACCCGGGAAGAGACACTCCCAAGAGGAGTTAGCAATAACACCCAAGCTTACGCCAGATAGGAGAGAGAACCTGCTTATTAAACCACGTAAAACAACAGCCAGAAAACTGAAGATCATCCAAAACAGCCTGAAGCAGCAACTCAGATCATCTTTCCAAGATGGCCACGATAAAGAACCACCACTATGCTCAAACGATGTACGGATGGCGTTGAAATCCCCCATAACTAACCACAAAGAATCATCAAAATCACTACCACAAGTAATCAGATCGGCCCAAAGCTCCCGACGCTTCTCATAGTCACACTCACCATAAACCACAAAAACCACACAACTCCAAGAAGCAGAAACATGAGACACACGACAATGTATAGCTTGAGATGAAGAATGAATAATGCTCACATCAATGTCACTAGGATTTCAACAAACCCAAATACGACCAAACGGAAGAACATTTGGATGACAAAAGAACTTCCACGAAGGATTTATTGCTCGAGAGACATTCACAAAATTAATATCATTTACATTGGTTTCAACTAACCCACACAGAGAAAGCTTCTCATCATGAAAAAACCTCATAACTTCAGCTTGTTTGATAGGGTAATTGAGACCCCGAATATTCCAGCAACCAAAAATCATAAAAACATATAGTAAAGAAGAACCCACCCAAACAAATCGGCGCACGAAAAGAAAAAAGAAATCACATTGAAATCGATTTTTATTGACCAATCAGCCGTCTGCCCCCTTTCGGGGAATGTCATTTCTGACTCCTCTTACCTCCTGAACCCTTCTTAGATTTGTAACCATAAGCCAATTTCCTTATTTCCAAAGAATCTTTAGCCTTGACAGCCGAACTATTATCATTGGGAAGGGGCGAATCATAAACCCCAAAAGGTGGAATCTCAGCTAAAGCAGCCTCAGGAAGATCCTTGACATGCAATGATGTAATAGGAGAACATTCACCCTTTTCCTTTTTACCCTCAGCCTCCACAACAACTACCTTAGACGTATCAACTAGCACAGAAAAAACTACCAGAGCCGGTTCCAAACTCTTAATAGAGCACTCACCCAAAACAAAAACCCTGTAAGTGAAATCGCCTAGAATCACATCGCCACTCGAACTAACAGGAGTGGACATAGTCGCTACCTTACCTCTCTTCTTCTTAGAAATCAAAATCCATACACCCTTCTTATCCTTAACCGCCTCAACCGTAACAGCTGTACCCGTAATAGGAGTGGAGGACTTAGGAACCCAGGTCTGAGAAGGCTTACTCTCCTCCATACTAGGAGCCTTTTTGGGGCAAGAGTTCAAAGAGTGACCAAAAACCTCCCAAGTAGAACATTTCACAGGAACCCACTCGAATTCAGCCCTAACCTGTACCCGAGTACCATTAGGACACTGGAAGTCAAAATTCTCTACCAGAGAGTTCCGAGCATCAATTTCAACACAAACTCGAGCAAAATTGAGCCTTTTCCTAGAAAGGGTAATATGATCAGCATTGAGCGGTTTTCCAATCGCACTGGCCACGAAACTAAGTCCATTAGCAGTCCAAAACTCAAAGGGCAAATTGAAAAGTCTAACCCACACCGGAACTTTAAAGAGGTCCTCCTTAGTCAAAGGTAAACCCAGTTGTCAAAGCTTGAGAACCAACGGCCTATTAACCATATGGCACGGGGCTTTATCCAAAACTGTACAAACTTCTTGAAAATTGTCAAATTTATACAGGAAGAAACCATTGTCAGAGGTCAAAACCTCCCTCAAGCCAAGCCTCCCCCAAATCTTGTGAGCAATAGAGTTTACAATTTGGAATTGTAGTCTTTTCCCCACAAAATACCCAACTAAAGTGCTCCGCTAGAATACACTCCCTTCTTCAGCAACCTCCAAAGGGGGACACACTGTAATTCGCCCATCAATAATATTCAGTTTTACATAGTGTAAGGTAGTAGAAGCAGACATCAAATCAGGATTATCTACACCGCTAGAACCATTTAACACTTTAGCATAGCTCAAGGTACCTCCAACTCTATCGCCCCCAAATACCGAACGTATAGACGCTTGAACATTCAGACATTCACCATCTGCTTTGGAAACCCCAGAATCATTAACAACATCAACTAAAGCACTCAAACTCACTGCCGGCGAATCAACAACAGAAGCCGGAACTATTACACCACCAACTGGATCTGACACAGTCCTAGAATCACCATAAGTATTACTCACACAAACGGAAATATCGTCCACATCCACAGGAGTAGAATTACACACAACCGAAGCAACAGTAGCCCCCAGAAACATTCACTTAAAAAAGTAGCCTTACCCACGATAACACAATAATCGCCCAAGACAGTCCCAGCATTACAGACCAAATCCTCATCAACAGGATGCAACACAGAAGGGCTAATGGGCATTTCCACTGCCTTCAAACCACCGGAAAATGCACTCCCAGTCACGGCAACATTACAGACCAAATCCTCATCTACAGGATGGAACACAGAAGGGCAAATGGGCATTTCCACTGCCTCAAAGCCATCAGCAAATGCACTCACATTCACTACCAAAGCAATCACATCCCCTCATAACCAGCCACCGAAACACACTGACTCATGGCATCACCTGAAACAGCCAAACCAGCCCCTCCAGTGCCAACAAGCTCCTTACTAATAGCCACACTCAAACCATGATCACACCAATCAGACCCGAAACCTCACCTAATTGAGAAGTAACAGACCGCCCATCACACAAATCCTGCTCGCCGGCAGAGCACCGAGATCCCCTATTGCCAATCTCAGAGTCAGAGCAAACCAAATGAGATTCTCCCTTCCTGAGCAAAGCAAAGTCCGACGGAGCCGGAATAGAATCAGAAGGACCCAACGAAGGATCAAGACGTACAGAACCAGTACCCAAAAATGGCAAAGCAGCGACGGGAGAAGCTAAGGAGGCTCCACGTTCCACATATCTGACGGCCAAATGACCCTGAGCAGGTCGGCGCGGCCCCAAAACCGGCCCCAAAACCGGCAAACTGGAGACGGCATCAAACAAACATAATGGAAAGTGATGACTATTGAGGGGGATGAAGAGGAAGGGGGAGAGAGGTCAAAACAGGTCAAAAAACAAAGACAAAAAAGGACGGTTTGTCAAAGTGGGGAGATGAAAAGGATAAACGATCTGAAAGCAGTAAATGGGTTTAAATATTAAGGCTCGTGATGACCAAGGACGACGATTAATCGAGCTAGCACGAGGACCAAATGGACATGCGGTGTTTTGAGCTCTAATAATTCCAAAATATTAATTAAACTCTTTAATCAAATATTACGAATTATTAACTCCGTGTTATTCCACTAAAAACTCGAAGTTGAACTCCCGTTACCGTAGATGGATTAAATAAAACCGGACAACTTCGGTGTCCATCGATATAGTCATTATAAGACTTGATCGTAGTATCAAACCTTATGTTCCAAGATCTAGATGCTTGCTTAAGTCCATAAATGGACCTTTACAACTTACAAACCTTTTGCTATTGACCTTGGGTAATGAACCCATTTGGTTGTACCATATAGATACTCTCATCAAGATTACCATTCAAGAATGCAGTCTTGACGTCCATTTGCCAAATCCCATAGTCATAATATACGTCAATGGAAAGAAGAATCCTGATGGATTTAAGCATAGCTACAGAGATGTTCTCCATTTCGCTATTTCTAAGCATGTTTCTATTGAGCAGAGGGAGACTCTTGCCCTTGAGGTTTCTTATGAGGAGATTAAGTCTGTCTTGTTTTCTCTGAAGGACAATAAGTCTCATGGCCCAGACGGGTATAATTCGGGTTTCTTTAAGAAGACTTGGAGTATTGTGTGGGGATGATGTTCTTTGTACTATTCATTCTTCTTCTTCTGTTCTGGGCGTCTCTTGAAGCAGGTTAATGCCACGGCTTTTGCATTGATTCCGGAAATCCCAACCCTTCCCAGGTTAAGGACTTTCGACCTATTTTCTGCTGTAACACTATTTATAAGTGTATTGCCAAGCTTATTGCGAATCGGATTAAGATTATCATTCCTTCAATGGTAAGTTCTAATTAATCTGCTTTTGTTGCGGGGCGGCGTATTAGTGATAACATTTTATTGTGCTAGGAACTGGTGAGGAATTACCATCGGAGTGGTGGTACCCCTAGATGTGCTCTTAAGATTGATTTGATGAAAGCTTATGATACTGTCCGTTGGGATTTTATGGTTGAGGCTTTGCGGACTTTTGGTTTTCTTGAGAGAATGGTGGGCTGGATTCGGGAGTGCATGACCTCTACTGTGTTTTCTATGTCTATTAATGGGGAGTTGAATGGTTTTTTCTCCGGGGGCCGTCGTTTGCGACAAGGGGATCCTATTTCTACTTATCTATTTGTTTTGGCTATGAAATTTCTCACTAGCTTACTTCAGACTATGACTCATGATCGAGGTATTAAGTTTCATTGGCGGTGTTCTAAAGACAGACTCACTCATCTTTGTTTTGCATATAACCTTATGATTTTTTGTAAGGCGAATGCTCCCTCGGTCTCTTTGATCAAGGATTGCCTTGGGCAGTTATGGGTTTATCTGGATTGGTCCCAAATCCAGCTAAGAGTCATCTTTTCTCCTATAGTATCTCTCTTTCTTTAAAGGATCGGCTTCTTCTTTTGTTGGGTTTCCAAGAGGGTTTTCTCCCAGTTCGCTATTTGAGACTTCCTTTGATTTCTACAAAGCTTATGGCTTCAGATTGTATTTCTCTTGTTGAGCGTATCGTCAGGCGTGCCGAGAGCTAGAGTAGCAGGTTTCTTTCGTTTTAAGGGAGGCTTCAGCTCATTAAGTCAGTTTTGTTCTCTATTCAAGTTTATTGTTCTTCTTTATTCATTCTTCCTATGTCTGTTATTAGGAAGGTAGAGACGACGCTCAGATCTTTTTTTTTGGAAGGGTAGTGAGTTACTTCTTATGGGGCGAGAGTGGCTTGGAGTACTGTTTGTTTACCCTTGAAGAGGGGGGTTTTGGGATTAAGAGATTGACAACTTGGAATAGAGCGACTATTGTTAAGCATTTTGGTTTCTTTGCTCTGGTCAGATATCCTCCTGGTCGAATTGGGTTCAATCTTACTTGCTTCGCGGACGGAGCTTTTGGGAGGTGTCGTGTCCTGGAGATTGCACTTGGAGTTGGCGGAAGATTTTGGAGCTTCGTTCTTGGGCTCGTTGGAGAATGAGGTTTAGGATTGGGAATGGTGAGAAGATGTTGCTGTGGTTTGATAACTGGCATCTGTTGGGTTTGATTGTGGATACGTTGGGAGAGAGAGTTATTTATGACTCTGGCTTGGATAGGATGGCCACAGTTGCTACTATTATCTCTGACTCTTCTTGGCGCTGGCCCCCTACTAGGTTAGCAGCCCTTGTTGAGCTGGCTCGTTCCCTTCTTGTTTAAGGGAGGATGAGTTGGTTTGGGAGGACGACAGTAGAGGTAGGTTTTCTGTGTCTAGCGCTTGGAATGCGATGAGGACGAGAGGCATTTTGATTCATTGGTACAGGGTTGTTTGGTTTAGTAAAGCTATTCCACGCCATTCTTTTCTGCTCTAGATGTCTATTCAGGGTGGACTTTGTACCGAGGATCTTCTTATGAGTTTCAGTATCTCTTTTTACTTGCGTTGCGTCTTGTGTGGTTGTTCAGATGAGGATATTGATCACATTTTCTTCCAATGCTCTTTCTCTTTGCGGGTTTGGACTACTGTGCTGGCTATGTGTGGGGTAGATTGGAGTTCTTGTGTTTGGCTGCAGACTAGCTAGAAACAGACTTAGAAGGAACTACATTCAGGATATACAGTGCATTTTGTAATGCATACCCCAGATTGAACTAGGTAGAGTGCTATAACTAAACATTGATCTCATCATGTCTAGTAGGGTCCGATTTCTCCTTTCTGCAATACCATTTTGTTGTGGTGTTCCAGGTGTTGTGAGCTGTGAAACAATTCCATGCTCAACTAAGAATTCCTCAAAATCTCTATCAAGGTATTCTCCTCCACGATCTAATCGTAGAATATTGATGCTTTTACCTAACTGGTTCTCAACCTCAACACGATACTCTTTAAACTTTTCAAATGTATCTGACTTGTGCTGTATTAGATAAACATACCCATATCTGGAATAATCGTCAATAAAAGTGACGAAGTATTCAAAACCACCTCGGGATTTTACATTCATCGGTCCGCAAATATCCGAATGTATTAGCTCAAGTGTTTCTTTGGCTCTTATCCATTTTCCAATAAAAGGTCTCTTAGTCATTTTGCCTTTTAGACAGGATTCACAGACAGGTAAAGTACCGAGTTTTAACTTATTTAAAACTCCGTTCTTAATCAAACAATCTATCT
Organism: Zanthoxylum bungeanum; assembly: GCA_019454045.1. NCBI lineage: Eukaryota > Viridiplantae > Streptophyta > Magnoliopsida > Sapindales > Rutaceae > Zanthoxylum > Zanthoxylum bungeanum. Next base: position 74,596 of record SKCR01024864.1, on the reverse strand, counting down.
ATCCAGTCAAGGTTAATGTGACGAAGTCTAATGTGACATAAATAGGTATCATCATGAGAAATATTTTGCCATTTAGTTTTAAATCTTTCAATCTTAAACATTTCAGTATTAAGCAGTGATTCATACATTAACGGCCTTAATACATATAGATTATTTTCGGAGTTTCATGTGCATATATTTAATCTATTTCTACTAATAATAACTGACTTATTATTAAATGAAATAGAAAAACCACATTCCATAAGTTTTGTTACAAAAATCAAATTCCTGCGAAAACCAGGAATATATAGCACACCATTTAAACATAAATAACTATTATTAAAGTTTAACTTGGAATCTCCCACTGCTTTTGCTGAAATAGCATCCCTTATCCCAACTCTCATGGTAAAGCTACCTTCAGAAAGGTCCCTCCATGAGTCAAGTAGCTGCAAAGAACAATAAACATGGTTAGTGGCACCAGAATCAACAATCCATATGGATTTATCATCCTCCATAAAAAGAGACTCAACGACAAGTAAATCGTATTTACCTGTATTCTTCTTCTCTTTAAGCTTTGCAAGGTATTTCAGACAATTCCTTTTCCAATGCCCTTGTTGTTCACAATGGAAACATTTTCCTTTGGCATTGGTTCCTTTGGAGCTTTTGTTATTCTTCTTTTCATTGGTTTTGTCTTTGCCTTCCAATTGCCTTTCTTCTTATTCTTTATAGATTTAGAAGATTCGGCAACATTTGCCTCGGCATTGGACCTATGAGACCGTTCATAATGAACTCGTAATTGGTGAGCTCATTCAGCAGTTCAGTCAATGTAAAAGTCAACTTATTCATAGAACAATTGCTTTTAAACTGCAGGAAACTCTTTGGAAGGGTTTCCATGATCATTGTCACCTGGCTTTGCACATTGATATGTGCACAATGGGTTTCAGCCATATTAAGATGAGACATCATCCTTAACACATGGTCTCGGACTGATGTGCCTTTCTTCATTCTAATGGTCAATACAGAGACTATTGCCTCATGTTGTTACCGGTCTGAAGGTTGCCCAAACATGTTCTGTAATGATTGCATAATCATTGATGCTGTCGCCATGGCTCATGCTGTGCAGCATGAACCTCAATCATGGATGCTATCAAATAGCTATGGGCTTTCTCATCAGCTTTAATCCAATTATTATAGGGATTTCGTGCAGCTCTGCTAGTATTTGGTGCTGGCTTAGGAGGACATTCATCCATAAGGACAAATTTAAGGTCTTTGCATACCAATATAACATTCATGTCAATTTTCCATTTAACATAATTATCCCGGTTAATTTTTCTTATTGTTTGAGAATGGAGATTATTGCAAATGCCATGACTGAAAAAATAATAAACGCGCATTCAAGATTCATTCGTCGCATATTAAAATTGTCAAATATTTAGGCATAAAATTAAACATGATGCATGATCAATGTATAACGAATTAGAAACCAAAAAGAATTACTATGCCACGGTTATCTCTCATCCCACAAATAAGTGCCGCCGTTGGGTAGGTCAGGTATTCGCATGATAGACTAAGACATTCTCAATTGATTAATATATCTGAAATAACTCTTATTCCTATATTAATCAACTACCGTTATTTTGATCAAGGAAGCTTTGATTAACAACTTAATCATTCCTTTATGAGTGTGACCCATTATTTCGGAACCCTTGGACTTAACTAGTGAAGTATCGCCATAGGGTAGGTCAAATCACCAGATACATCTAGAGTCCCCATCCTTTCGGAATCCAAACCTGATATTGACCCAAAAAGGTCACCATCTGTAGGGGGACGAAAGCAAAACCGTCTCGAGGCGCCTATTGAATCTCACGTTTCTGGATAACAATGGAGATCAAAGGATATATTGTGGTATACCACTCTCCCACTCACTATTAAAAAGTGTAAGGTTTCTATCTCGCTAGTATTTTATGAATCTTAGATTATGCTCGGCTAAAGTCATAACCTTAATTAATACTACTTGACGATTTAGTGATCTAACCAATTTTAACTCCTAAAATTTTAGTCACTAATATCGATTAGTCTCTACTAACCAATTAACTTAATTAACCTAATTTAATAAAGTTATTATAGTGATCTAATCAATTTTAACTCTTAAATTATTAGTCCACTTATAGGTTTTAAAATTTAGAATTCAACGAACAGACCAAATGTCATTAAACCATTTAATCGATAAAAGCACATTATTTATTCCAAAGGTACGTTGTATTGTATCCCGAGTGCAAACCATATTACCGTCCATTCGGAACCGGCTATGGAATTTATGTCAGGGTTTCCATCCGATATACCAAGGAAAATAATGTAGTCATCAGGTCCATTTGTTTCTAAAACTTGAATTCACAATTTTTAAACCTTTAAACCAATTAATCTTATTAATCCTTTTGCATGCATCTCATATTTTTATTTAGCTTTTAAATTACATAAAATCATATTTTATGACTAGAATATCATGCATATCTACATGTTATGGCATGTGAAAATGCAAGTGTAGGCACCCTAGGCTATATGATATGTTAATAAACAATTTAAAACATATATATATTCCCAGGTCTGGGCTGAAAATGTTTGTGTGGCGTTTGACGGGCGTTCGAACATTTTCAGGCAGTAGAGTTTCGTTCGTGTTGCGTTCGAACGCCTGTCTGAACACTAGAACTTCATTTACTTTGTTTCGGAGCTTCCGGACTCCGTTTTGGTCCCTTTTTTTTCTACGGACTCGTAACGGAATGTAGTTTTATATACATCCATAAATTGCATTAACCGGGCTCTTATTTTTTTATACTAATCTAATTAGTACAATAAATCCAAGTCTTCAAATCTTGTTCCATGGAGTGTTGTTGAGTCATTCGCGGAATTTATCCGTCAAAAGTCCTTCGCGGCATCGGCTCCTCCAAGTTACAAATAGGGTTACATAATGAACTTATTACAAAGGAAATGAACTTACAACACTTGAAAGAATATGACCTTATGGTCGTAAATTCCCAATACTAAAAAAAGAGGCGGAAAAAATAACGATCAACGCAATACATTCATCACATGAATCAGAGTAAATATTCATCACATGAACATTAAAAATCATTCATCTCATGAATCTAATTGTGCCTACTCATCACAACTTGCATTCTAATAATCTATATCGCATATAAATTATTAAAACTTGAAACTTTAAAGGAGAAGGGTTAAAAACACTTTTCAACCTTAAGCTCTTGATGCCAATTGTAGGAAACGACTTTCCTTAGCGCGGCGGAAGTTGGTTGTGGTGGCACCGGGTCCGGTATGGATCTTAAAAATTTTATTTGCCTTCTCTCTTTATTGTAGTAGTCGAAATCAATCCTTTGGTGTCCAACGCTTGGATCAACCACTCGATCTTCCGAACTATGGCTAGAAACCAATAAAACGAAGTGTGGGCTTCACTCACAAAGATTAAACCTCTAAACTATTTAGAGATTTAGGATGTCACAATGTTGTTTGGCTCTTTGGAATTTCAAACACTCTCACAACACTTGTGAATGTTTGAACTATCTCTATTTTCTCTCAAATCTTCTCACGACACTTGTGTGAATGTTTTCAAAATATTAACCTTATAAGTTAGAGAAATGGTAGAGATTATATTCTCTTACTGACAAGAAACCCACTTGGATTCGAAATCCAAGCAAACCCCAAGCAACGACCAGAACCCCAAGAACTGCGAATTTGATTTTGTAGAAACAAAACCCTTCCAAGGCCACAAAGAAGACCCACAAAGAACTTTCCCTTGAGAACCTTTAAGATGAATCCTTATAGTGTTTTGCTAGCAATGAAGACGCCACTAAGTTTTCCAAAACTTAGATAAGTCGATTCAAACTTGAAAAGGGGAATCCCTCCCTTACAAGAATTCGGCCATAGCCAAAGCTTTAAGCTTTTGTGTTTTACAAATTTAGTGATTGTCCTCAAAATGAAAAAGAAAGAAAGCTTAAATAGTGTTACAAAGAGAAACCCTAAAGGCATAAAGACAACAATGCCCCTAAAGCTAAATTACAAAAATACCAAAGTCTTCAAGTCTTCAAAGGCCTTTGAAGCTGATTTGGGCCAAGTGAAGTGACTTTGGGTCCTCTCTATTGAAGCCGACATGCGTCTCTATTTGTTTGTTGCAATCGGCCATACAACTCTGAACTAATCCCGCCATTGCTTCTCTGAGTATTTTGGTCTTCTGCCTCGTAATTGGCCCTTCTGGTACTTGTAATGGGTCTTTTGCTTTGTTGTCGGCCTAGATCATGTCATCCTCTCCCTCTTGAAAATGATTCGACCTCGAATCTGTACCTGCATCAAAAGGAGTTAAGTCAGAAACATTAAATGTAGCATACACATTATACTTACCTTGTAAATCCAGCTTGTATGCATTGTCATTAATCCGTTCCAAGACTTGAAATGGACCATCCCCTCTCGGTTGTAGCTTAGATTTACGTTGTTCAGGAAATCTCTCCTTGCGCATGTGTACCCAAACCCAATCTCCAGGCTGAAATACCACACGTTTTCTTCCCTTATTAGCATGAGAAGCATATTGCTCATTCTTTCGTTGTATTTGCTCTCTTGCTTTCTCATGTTTATGCTTCACCAAATCGGCTTTACTTTTTCCATCTAGCGCCGCATGTTCATCAACAGGAAAAAGTTAACAAATCTAATGGAGTTAGTGGCTGAAAACCATAAACAATTTCAAATGGTGAGTAAGATGTAGAGGAATGAATACTACGATTATATGCAAATTCAACAAAAGGCAAACAATTTTCCCAAGTTTTTAAGTTCTTATTAATAATAGTACGCAATAACTGAGTCAAAGTCCTATTAACAACCTCGGTCTGGCCATCAATTTGGGGGTGGCAAGTAGTAGAATACAAAAATTTAGTTCCCAACTTACCCCATAAAACTTTCCAAAAGTGACTAAGGAATTTGACATCACGATCTGAAACTATACTCCGTGGAATCCCATGGAGTCGTACTACTTCTCTAAAGAACAAGTCAGCAATGTTAGTGGCATCATCAGTTTTATGACATGCTATAAAGTGTGCCATATTACTGAACCTATCAACCACTACAAAGATGGAATCTCTACCTTTCTTAGTCCTAGGTAAACCCAATATAAAGTTCATCGATACATCTACCCATGGCTCACTAGGTATAGCCAATGGTGTATACAACCCATGAGGCATAACCTTAGATTTAGCATGTTTACAAGTTAAGCATTTATCACACAAACGCTCAATATCTCTCCGCATTTTAGGCCAATAAAAATGTTCACTCAATACTCCTAAGGTTTTGGCAATGCCAAAGTGCCCCATTAAACCTCCCTCATGTGCTTCCCTCACTAACAACTCACGCATACTACAAATATGAATGCATAATCTATTCTCCATAAATAGAAACCCATCATGTTGGTAAAATTTACTAAAAGCAGACTTTTCACATGCAGCATAGATAATACTAAACTCAATATCACTAGCATAAAGTTCTTTAATAAATTCAAACCCAAGCATTCTTGCACTCAATGAAGTAAGTAAAGCATACCTTCGCGATAGTGCATCGGCGATAATGTTTTCCTTACCTTGTTTGTAGCGGATTACATATGGAAATATCTCAATAAATTCTAACCATTTTGCGTGTCATTTGTTCAGCTTACCTTGGCCTTTCAGATGCTTCAATGACTCATGATATGTATGGATCACAAACTCTCGAGGCCACAAATAATGCTGCCAAGTCTCAAGGGCTCTCACTAGCTCATACAACTCCTTATTATATGTGGGGTACCTCAAAACTGCTCCATTCAGCTTCTCACTAAAGTAAGCTATTGGTCGCTTTTCTTGCATAAGAATCGCTCCAATGCATACCCCGGATGCGTCACACTCAATCTCAAATGTCTTCTCAAAGTTGGGTAGTGCCAAGACTGGTGCACTGCACAACTTCATTTTCAGATCCTGGAATGCACGCTCCTGCTCTTCACCCCATTTGAAGCCAACAGTCTTCTTCACTACTTCAGTCAGTGGTGCTGCAATGCTACTGAAGTCTTTAACAAATCTACGGTAGAAGCTTGCTAATCTATGGAAGCTTCTGACTTCTGTCACTGTTGTTGGTGTTGGCCAATCCTGAATTGCCTTCACCTTTTCTAAATCTACCTCGATGCCATCTGCACTCACAACAAATCCAAGGAAAACAATTCTATCAATACAAAAAGTGCACTTATCAAAGTTAGCATACAGTTTTTCTTGCCTTAACACATAAAGAACATGCTTCAAATGCATAACATGCTCATCTACTGTTTTAATGTAAACTAAGATGTCATCAAAAATAAACCACAACAAACTTACCTAAAAATACACGCATAACATGATTCATCAATCTCATAAATGTGCTAGGTGCGTTTGAAAGATCAAATGGCATAACTAACCATTCATACAAGCCATACTTAGTCTTAAATGCAGTTTTCCACTCATCTCCCTCTCTCATGCGAATTTGATGGTATCCACTCTTTAAATCAATCTTACTAAAAATTTTGGAACCATGCAATTCATCCAACATGTCATCTAGTCTAGGAATGAGGTGACGATACTTTACCGTAATATTGTTGATAGCTCGGCAGTCAACGCACATACGCCACTTCCCATCTTTCTTAGGAACTAGAAGCACTGGTACTGCACAAGGACTCATGCTTTCCCTTACATACCCCTTGTCCATCAACTCCCGTACTTGCCTTTGTAGCTCCTTTGTCTCCTCGGGATTGCTCCTATAAGCTGGTCTGTTAGGAATGACTGCTTCGGGTATGAAGTCTATCTAGTGCTCAATACCTCTAATGGGTGGAAGCCCACTAGGTATGTCCTCTGTCAGTACGTCACTGTAATCCTATAAAGAGATGAAATAGACACAGGAAGCAAAGGGTCAGTGTTAGTAAAATAAATATGAGGCTCATTATAGACTAACAATATCATGAGCTTGCTAGCCTTGAACGCTTTCCTCGCTTCACCCTCACCCATGTAGAAACCCTTTTTAACTCTCCTTTTTGTTTCCCTCTCACGTTCACTCACCCAAGGTGGTGTTTCCCTTCGCTCTCTCTTTGTCACGCTCAAGTTGCAACTTAACCTGATCTTCATGGACTTGTGTAGGTGTAAGTGGGTATAATGTAATGGGTTTTCCCTTATGCTGAAAAGAGTACTTGTTCTTGAACCCATCATGAATAATCTTCTTATCAAACTGCCACGGCCTGCCCAAAAGAATATGCCCAGCATGCATCGGTATCACATCACATAGGACATCATCGGTGTATGGCCCAATGGTAAAGCTCAGCAATACCTACTTTGTCACACTTATTTCCCCACAATCATTTAACCACTGTAACTTGTAAGGCTTCGGGTGTCTCAAGCAACTCAACCCCAATCGCTCAATCAAAGTTGTGCTAGCAACATTAGTACAACTGCCCCCATCTATGATCATACTACATCCCTTGCCATTCACACGGCACCTAGTATGGAATATGTTCTCCCTCTGCTGTACACTCTCATCCTCTACAACATGTGCACTCAAAGCACGCTTGACAACTAAGGATAAGTTATTCAGCGGGTATGCAGCTCCCTCATGGTCGCTAGCATCCTCCAACTCTGGCATCTCCTCCTCGACCTCACTATCGGTAGAGTACACCTCTCCACTCTTTTTATCAATCACTAAGGTATGCCTATTGGGACATTGTGAAGCATATTGTCTCATGCCCAAACACTTGAAACACTTGACATCCTTAGTTCTAGCAGTTGCACCCTCAGGTTTTGGTCTAGTTTTGCTCGGTTCTGCAGCCTCTTTACCCTTGGCACTAGGTTCGGCCCTAGGCTTATTAAAGCCTCCACTGAACTCGCCTCTAGGCTTGTCAAAGCCTCCATCTAGCTTCTCATTCGGAACCCATTTTCCCTTCCATGCAGAAGTAGCCTGAGTACCAAATCTGGATGTTGACCTTTTCTTGAGTTGCATTTCTACCTTGATAGCCATGTGAAGCATATCCTCCATCAACATAGTGATGCAACTCCACCATGTTTGCAATCTCTCTATTCAAGCCCCTAGAAACTGTGCCATAGTAGCTTCTGCATCCTCAACTACATTTGCCCTGATCATGGCAACTTCCATCTCGGTGTAATAGTCCTCAACACTCTTGGTCCCCTGATACAGATGTTGTAGTTTCTGATACAATTACCTATAGTAATGGCTGGGTATAAATCTCTTTCTCATGAGACCTCTAAGTTCTGCCCATGTCTGAACCGGTCTCTCATAATTTCTCCTCCGAGTAGAGACAAGCTGATCCCACCAAATCATAGCATAATCGCTAAACTCAATTGATGCCAGATTTATATTCTTCTCGTCTGAGTAGTGATGATATTTTCTTTTCCCATTCTAAATAAGCTTCAGGATCATTCTTGCCGTGGAATATTGGTATCTTGATCTTGATGCTACCTAGATCACCATCTACATCTCCTCGTCTACCATATTCCCTCATATCATAATCCCCTCTTCTGGCATCAAATGCACCTCTATCATCAAATCGTCTATCCCTCATATCATTCCTCCTATCAAACCTTCTATTACGCCTCCTATCATGCCCAGGCTGAAATCTCTCCTCCACATCATCAAGACCATCAGAATCATCAAACTCATTTTTAGCTTCCTCTTCATCTGGTGGTACATACTAAAGTGGTACATGTCGAGGTGGCACATTATGAGGTGGTGGTATATGCTGGGGTGGTGGTGCTCTGGGACCGCTACCAGTTTGAATAATCTCTACACTCTTGGTCAATCTCTCCAAAGTAGTATTCATGTTCTCCATCATATCTGTAAATTTCCTATCTAAAGCCTCAAGCTTTTCATCAGTGGTTAGACCTGCCATCTCAACACGAAACAAACAGATTAGAAATAACAAGTAAAGTAAATATGTAAATCCTCACAATCTCACTTGTTTACACTCAAATGATATCACTCCACTCGTGTTTGCACTCTATTGGCTTTTACCCGATACTGTGCTCACAATCACTGCCTTTTACCACTCTTGAGTTCTTCCTCAATTCAAATGTGAATCACACTCGATCCAAGAATACAAAACCAAGTGTAGTCCTCAAGCTAGCATGAAACACAACAGACCCAATAATATATATATAGGGCAGGCGGAAACAAAATGTGAATATGAATAGCGATGATGAAGACTCAATCAATAATATTAAGCTAGAGTAATTTGAAAAAAAAGAAGTAAACAATTAGCACAATGGAAAAAAATAAGCATGCAAATTCACGGTCGTATGCAATTTCGGGAGCAAATTTGGCACCTCTATAGAAATTTTGATGGAATACCCTTCACGGACACCCAAATGATAATATGGAACAAACTTTTTTTTTTTTGCTCAAGTGATCAATATCACTCAAGTCCCTTTTTTTTTTTGATAACTTCAGAAGCTGTTTAAGGTTCTGATTTCAGTAGCTGATTAAGGTTCTGATTTCAGAGGCTGATTAAGGTTATGATTTCAGAGGCTGATTTAGGTTCTGATTTCAGAGGATGATTTAAGTTCTGATTTCAGAGGCTGATTTTCAGGGTCTGATTTCAGAGGCTTTTGGTCAGGGTCTAATTTCAGAGGCTACTAGTCAGAGTCTGATTTCAAAGGTTACTTTTCAGGGTCTGATTTCAGAGTCTGATTTTCAGAGGCTAATCTTCAGGGTCTGATGTCAGAGACTAAGGTTCAAGGTCTGAATTCAGAGTCAGATTTCAAAGGCTAAGTTTTTAGAGTCTGATTTCAGAGGTTGAGTTTCAGGGTCTGAATTCATAGTTAGATTTCAAAGGCTAAGTTTTTAGAGTCTGATTTCAGAGTCTAATTTCAGGGTCTGAATTCAAAGGCTAAGTTTCAAGGTCTGAATTCAGAGTAAGATTTCAAACTTCACAAGGGTTTTAGAAACAAATCACACAGCCGCCAAAGAACATGCTTATTTCTTCAACATATGCTAAAGAACATAAAGTATATGACGAACTGATATGAAGAACAGAACAAAAATCCAGAACTGGAAAATGATAAAAGATGAACTGATATGCAAAACACAACAAAATCAGATCCAGAAATAAACAAAAGGAAAACAGAAACAAGATCCAACAAGAATTGAAACAAAAATAACAAGAACGAAAATAAAAACAGAATCAAACAAAAAGAAAAGATAGGAAAAATCAGACCTTGGAACCCTGAGCTCTAGATACCACCTGACAAGAAACCCACTTGGATTCGAAATCCAAGCAAACCCCAAGCAACGGACAGAACCCCAAGAACCGCGAATTTGATTTTGTAGAAACAAAACCCTTCCAAGGCCACAAAGAAGACCCACAAAGAACTTGCCCTTGAGAACCTTTAAGATGAATCCTTGTAGTGTTTTGCTAGCAATGGAGACGCCACTAAGTTTGCCAAAACTTAGATAAGTCGATTCAAACTTGAAAAAGGGAATCCCTCCCTTACAAGAATTCGGCCATAGCCAAAGCTTTAAGCTTTTGTGTTTTACAAATTTAGTGATTGTCCTCAAAATGAAAAAGAAAGAAAGCTTAAATAGTGTTACAAAGAGAAACCCTAAAGGCATAAGACAACAATGCCCCTAAAGGCTAAATTACAAAAATACCAAAGTCTTCAAGTCTTCAAAGGCCTTTGAAGTTGATTTGGGCCAAGTGAAGTGGCTTTGGGCCCTCTCTATTGAAGCCGACATGCGTCTCTATTTGTTTGTTGCAATCGGCCATAAAACTCTGAACTAATCCCGCCATTGCTTCTCTGAGTCTTTTGGTCTTCTACCTCGTAATTGGCCCTTCGGGTACTTGTAATGGGTCTTTTGCTTTGTTGTCGGCCTGGATCATGTCACTTACACAAGCCAACTAACCATGTCATTAAGCATCTAATGCTTTCTTGCAATGGCCAGCACAAAAATGTGAATGTCATACCAAAGTATAAGAAATGATAAGTTAAAGACAAGGACTTTGTCATTAAGCATTCAATGCTTTCTTTCTATGGCAAACACATAAATGTGGAGGCCATACCAAAGCATAAAATGTATTAGCTAATGAAAAATATATTAGGTGTATCCAAGCCACCTAATAGGCATAATTGCTTGGATGACATGGTAACACCTAATAGACATAATTGCTTGGATGACATGGTAAGCCATATGGCTTTGTCTCCAATGCTAAATAAAAATCAATATCTTAATAATGATTTATTTACCTTCAATTATGTTGTAGTAATTATCTCATAATTATTACTAACTTGATTATCTCATAATCAAGACTTGATTATCTCATAATCAAAGAATTCTAGATAACATTAAGTTAAACTAATTTAACATAGTTTTCATTTGTGACAAAAATATTATTAATCTCATTAATAATATATAAATAAATATAATGTGAGCATATAATTAGATAATCTAATTATATTAAGTTTGCTACGGTTAATCAAGCTAGCACGGAGACCAAATGGACCTACGGTTCCGAGCTCTAATAATTTCGAAATATTAATTAAACTCTTTAATCAAATATTACGAATTATTAACTCCGCGTTATTCCACTAAATACTCGAAGTTGAACTCATGTTACCGTAGATGGATTAAATAAAACCAAACAACTTCGGTGTCCATCGATATAGTCATTACATATGGATATAGCCCTTCACGAATATCTCATAAATAGAGCCGAGTCATAAGTTCGTTAAACCCCTCTAAATATTTTGTCTCTTAAGCACCATTGATTTTATATTGAACAATTAATTCATAACAATTATGAATATAAAACTTTCTATTCGCAATAGAAAAATTGACCACTCAAATTGTTCAAGTCCCGAATCAACTCTTAAAAGAGATATTCAACTGCTTCTTGTAAAAAAGGAGTGAATTCCAAATCTATGTAAAACGTTCCCAGCTATACACCAAATCATATCCCCAAAATACGTAGTTATTGGCCGGAAATGCAATACCAACCTCACCATAGTAAATCAAAGGACATAGCCTGTCATGCAGGAGTTCGTAGTACACTCAGGATTAAGATCGAATCCATATATGACTATCTATTAGATAAAATGAATTTCTTCGATTAACAGATACTAAAAGAAATTCGTATTTATCTGAGTCCAGTCCTATATGATCACATCATACAAGGTGCCTCCATTCTCATGTCACTACATGAATGATCCCGGATTAAGGTCGTCATACAAGTATAGAATGGACCGTAGCTATAGATAAACCACAAACAAAGTACCCTCTTTGTTTGCTCTCTATGGACTATTTAGATTACTAACTCCAGACTTAAATCCTCTCGTGCATCAAACATACACTAAGTCTGAAGGTACAAGAGTAATCAAGGTAAACAAGACAATTGGACAATATGCGATATAAATCAAACAACTTTGATAAAATGAATAATGCATTTATTATTATTATTACAATAATCAATTTCGTTTACAATACATGAAGCTCTAGGACATAAATCCCAACAGTAAGTTAAAAATTGTGAAGTTGGCACTGAAAAAGTTTAATGTTGAGCACTTTTCTAATCTCTCGGGTAGGGTCTTGGAGGTTAGGAGGGAGTTGGATAAGGTGCAGTGTGCTTTGCAGGATAACCCTAATGACTTTGCTTTGTTAACAAAATAGGCGAGACTTTCTTTACGGTATGGTGACCTTGGTCAGGCTGAGGAGGGTTTTAATAGACATAATTCTCGTGTTCAATGGCACTACCTTTGGGACCAAAATTCAAAATTCCTTTTCCATGCTATGAAGAATCATCATTGTCACAATAAGATTACTTATGTTTCTAAATAGGATGGGACTAGTTTTGAGGATGATGTTTTGGTAAGTGAGGAGATTATTTCTTTTTACGAGACTCTTTTGGGGCCCAACCTTGTCTACAAGATTTTGATAGGGATATCTTCATTCCGCTATTACTAAGCATGTGTCTGTTGAGCAGAGGGAGAGTCTTGCCTGAGAGGTTTCTTATGAGGAGATTAAGTCTGTCTTGTTCTCTCTAAAGGATAATAAGGCTCCTGGTCTAGACGGGTTCAATTTGGGTTTCTTTAAGAAGGCTTGGAGTATTGTGGGGGATGTTGTTCTTTGTGATATCCATTCATTCTTTTGTTCGGGCCGGCTCTTGAAGCAGGTTAATGCGACGTCTATTGCTCTGATCCCAAAGATTCCTAACCCTTCCTAAGTTAAGGACTTTCGACCTATCTCATGTTGTAACACTATTTACAAGTGCATTGCCAAGATTATTGCGAATCAGATTAAGATTGTTCTCCCATCAGTAGTCAATTCGAATTAATCTACTTCTGTTGCGAGTCGGCGCATTAGCGATAACATTTTATTATGCTAGGAATTGGTTAGGAATTATCATCGGAGTGGTGGGACCCCGAGATGTGCTCTTAAGATTGATTTGATGAAAGCTTATGATACTGTTCGTTGGGATTTTGTGGTTGAGGTTTTGCGGACTATTGGATTTCCTAAGAGGTTGGTGGGTTGGATTCAGAAGTGTATGACTTCTACTATGTTCTCTGTGTCTATTAATGGGGAGCTGAATGGTTTTTTCTCTAGGGGCCATGGTTTGCGACAAGGCGATCTTATGTCTCATTATCTTTTTTTTTTTGCTATGGAAGTTCTCTCGGGCTTACTTCATAATATGGCTCATGATCGAGGTTTCAAGTTTCATTGGCGCTGTTCTAAGGACCACCTCACACATCTTTGTTTTGCAGATGACCTAATGATTTTTTGTAAGGCGGATGCTCCTTCAGTCTCTCTGATCAAGGATTGTCTTCGGCAGTTAATGGGCTTATCAAGTCTGTGTTGGATAATTATGACCCATAGCATCACTATTTGTACAGAACATGGTGTTGTTGTACAAATTAACTATGTGACAAAGGAAATTGCTCTTTTATCACTTGTAATTGGATTATCTGGATATATAAATGATAAAAGTCCATATGATTAGTACCAGATTAATAAGATATGATACAGTATTAATCCACGTAAGGTTTAATCATTAAATATCCCTAGTCGTAGTATTATCAAGACTGGACATCGATAATGCGGAATAGGCTAGTATTACTTGTGCATGTTATGGAAGCGTAACGACATAATTCTCATATATTTGGGTATTGGATACTCATGCAAGTGTAATAGGAGGTTTTGGGTTTCCAAGAGGGTTTTCTTCCAGTTCAGTATTTGAGCGTTCGCTTGATTTCTTCCAATCTTCGGGCTTCAGATTGTGCTTCTCTTGTTGAACGTATTGTTAGGCATGCTAAGAGTTTCTTTCGTACGCGGGACGGCTTCAGCTCATCAAGTTAGTTTTGTTCTCCATTCAAGTTTATTGGTTTTCTCTATTTATTCTTCCTAAGTCTGTTATTATAAAGGTGAAGATGACTCTCAGATCTTTCCTTTGGAAGGGTAGTGAGCTTACTTCCTCAGTGGCGAATGTGGCTTGGAGCAGAGTTTGTTTACATTAGCAAGATGGGGGGTTTGGGGATTAAGAGTTTGGATACTTGGAATATAGCGGCAATTGTTAAGCATTTATGGTTTCTTTGCTCTGGCCATGTCTCCTCTTGGTCGACTTGGGTTCAGTCTTACCTACTTCGGGGGCGGAGCTTTTGGGAGGTTTCTTGTCCTATAGATTGTTCATGGAGCTGGCGGAAGATTTTGGAGCTTCGTTCTTGGGCTCGTCGGAGAATGAGGTTTAGGATTGGGAATGGTGAAAAGATGATGTAGTGGTTTGATAACTGACACTCTTTGGGTCTGATTATGGATACGTTGGGTGAGAGAGTTATTTACGACTTTGGCTTGGATAAGATGGCTACATTGGCTTCTATTATCTCTGGCTCTTCTTGGCGTTGGCCCCCGGCTAAGTCTGCGGCCCTTGTTGAGTTGGCCCGGTCCTTTCTGTCGGATCCTTCTAGTATGAGGGAGGATGAATTTTTTTTTTGGATAAGGTAAGTATTATAACCAAAGAAAACTATACAAAGAGCAAAGGGGCATACCCTAGGCACTAGAGAGGACAGGCCCTCCTAGAAAAAAGCCAATAAGCTACAAAGCCAAAAGGCTACAAAAGAATCAACAAAAGATGTCCTCAGGAAGGTGCCACGAAAGGTGAAGCCATTTATTGTCATAAGATGGATTTACCTTACGTAAGGAGCTAACACGATTCCTAACATCAAAAGCAATATCATAAAGAAGAGCAGAAACAGGCCGAAGAGGCATATCATGAGTGCGAGCATTCCTCTCCCTCCAAATATGGTAGACTGACGCTGCAAAAGACAGACGAACCAGAAGATGACATAAAGAGGCTCCAGAGAACTGACAAACCCACCCAACAGTCTGACACCAATCTCGGCAACTCCAATCTAACCCACACATGGCCAGCACAGACGACCAGACCCTAGAAGAATAGAGGCACTGGAAGAAAAGATGATCAATGAGGGAGGATGAATTGGTTTGGGAGGATGATAGTAGAGGGAGGTTTTCAGTGAATAGTGCTTGGAATGCTATGAGAATGATGGGGCACCTTGATGCATTGGTTTCAGGTCGTTTGGTTTCGTAAAGCTATCTCGCTCCATTCTTTTCTACTTTGGATGACTATTCTGGGTGGCCTTTGTACCCATGATCATTTGATAAGCTTCGGCGTCTCTGCTTTCTCACGATGTGTCCTATGTGGTTGCTCAGGTGAGGATATTGATTATTTTTTCTTCCAATGCTATTTCTCTTCGCAAGTTTGGAGGACCGTGCTGGCCATATGAGGGTTAGATTGGAGTTCTCAAGGTTGGCTGGAAACTGTTGAGTGGATGTATCAGTTCACCGATGACTCTTTATGTCATCTTCTTGTTCGGCTTTCGTTTGCTACGTCAGTTTACCATATCTGGAGGGAAATGAATGCCCGCACTCATGATGTGCCTCATCGCCCTGTCAGTGATCTGCTTAGTGATATTGTGTATACTGTTCGGACTCGTGCTAACTTATTGCGGAGGGTGAAACCATCTTATGATAATAAATGGCTTCACTCTTCTGGCACCTGCCAGATGACACTTCTGATGATCTTGTTTTGTTTGTAACTGTTCAGCTTTTCTGCTAGGAGGACCTGTCCTCTCTAGTTTTATGGGGTATGCCCCTTTGCTTTTGTACAGTTTTGGTTAATATACTTACTTTATCCAAAAAATATCACTAAGAAGAGCACCAACAAGGCGAGGAGGCACATCATGAGCGCGGGCATTCCCCTCCCTCCAGATGAAGTAAACTGACGCAGCAAACGAAAGCCGAACAAGAAGATGACATAAAAAGCCATCGGTGAACTGATACATCCACTCAACAATCTGCAGCCAAACCCGAGAACTCCAATCTAACCCACACATGGCCAACACTGTCATCCAAACCCGTGAAGAGAAAAAGCATTGGAAGAAAATATGGTCAATATCCTCACCTGAACAACCACAGAGGACGCATCGCGAGCAAGCAGAGATACCGAAACTCATCAGTCTATCCTGGGTATAAAGGCCACCCTGAATAGTCAACCAAAGCATAAAAGAATGGCACATTATAGCCTTACAAAACCAAACAACCCGATACCAACTCATCAATGTGCCCTTCGTCCTCATAGCATTCCAAGTAATATTCACAGAAAACCTCCCTCTACTGTCATCCTCCCAAACCAACTCATCCACCCTCATACTAAAAGGATCCGCCTGAAGGGACCGAGCTAACTAAACAAGGGCAGCAGACCTAGCTGGGGGGCAATGCCAAGAAGAGTCAGAGATAATAGTAGCTACTGTAGCCATCCTATCCAAGTCGGAGTCATAAATAACTCTCTCGCCCAACGTATCCACAATCGGACCCAGCGGATGCCAGTTATCAAACCACAACAACGTTTTCTCACCATTCCCAATCCTAAACCTCATTCTCAGACGAGCCCAAGACAGAAGCTCCAAAATCTTCTGCCAGCTCCAAGAACAATCTCTAGGACACGACACCTCCCAAAAGCTACGCCCGCGAAGCAGGTAAGGCTGAACCCAATTCGACCAAGAGGAGACCTGACCAGAGCAAAGAAACTATAAATGCTTAACAATTGCCACTCTATTCCAAGTACCCAAACTCTTAATCCCCAAACCCCCTCTTCCAAAGGTAAACAAACTCTACACCAAGCCATTTTCGCCCCTGAGGAAAAAAGCTCACTACCCTTCCAAAGGAAAGATCTGAGAGTCGTCTCAATCTTCCTAATAACGGATTTAGGAATAATGAATAAGGATGACCAATAAACTTGAATGGAGAACAAAACTGACTTGATGAGCTGAAGCCTCCCCGCATACAAAAGAAACCTACTACTCCAACTCTCAGCACACCCGACAATACGCTCAACAAGGGAAGCACAGTCTGAAGCTCGAAGCTTCGAAGAAATCAAATGAACTTCCAAATACCGCATTGGAAGAACACCCTCTCAGAAACCCAAAATAAGAAGCAGCTGATCCTTAAGAGTATGAGAGATACCAAAGGAGAAAATATGACCCTTAGATGGATTTGGAACCAAGCCTGATAAACCCTTAAACTGCCGAAGACAATCATTGATCAAAGAGACCGAGAAGGCATCCGCCTTACAAAAAATCATTAGGTCATCTGCAAAACAGAGATGTGTGAGACGGTCCTTTGAACAGCGCCAATGAAACTTGAAATCCCGATCAAGAGCCATATTATGAAGTAAGCCCGTGAGAACTTCCATAGCCAACATAAAAAGATAAGGAGACATAAGATCACCTTGTCGCAAACGACGACCCCTAGAGAAAAAACCATTCAGCTCCCCATTAATAGACACAGAGAACCTAGTAGAAGTCATACACTCCCCAATCAAGCCCACCATCCTCTCAGGAAAACCAATAGACCGTAAAACCTCAACCATAAAATCCCAATGAACAGTATCATAGGCTTTCATCAAATCAATCTTCAGAGCACATCTCAGGGACCCTTCACTCTTATGATAATTCCTCACCAGTTCTTGGCACAATAAAATATTGTTGCTAATACGCCGCCACGCAATAAAAGCAGATTGATTAGAACTGACCATTGATGGAAGAACAATTTTAATCTGATTCGCAATAAGCTTGACAATACACTATTACAGCAAGAAATATGATGAAAGTCCTTAACCTGGGAAGGGTTGGGGATCTTCGGGATTAGAGCAATAGACGTTGCATTAACCTGCTTCAAGAGTCGCCCCGAACTAAAGAATGAATGAATAACACAAAGAACATGATCCCTGACAATACTCCAAGCCTTCTTAAAGAAACCCGAATTAAACCCGTCCTGACCAGGAGCCTTATTATTCTTCAGAGAAAAAAGGACAGTTTTAATCTCCTCATAAGAAACCTTCCGGGCAAGAATTTCCCTCTGCTCAATAGACACATGCCTAGTAATAATGGAATGAAGACTATCTCTATCAATATCCCGCGAACAAGGCTGGGGCCCTAAAAGAGTCTCATAAAAAGATACAATCTCCTCCCTCACCAAAACATCATCCTCCAAACGAGTCCCATCCTCCTTAGAAACATAAGTAATCTTACTGCGACAATGATGATTCTTCATAGCATGGAAGAAGAATTTAGTATTATGATCCCCAAGGTTGAGCCATTGAACACGAGATTTCTATTTAGTTAAACCCTTCTAAACTCGACTAAGGTCACCATACCATAAGGAAAGTCTTGCCTCTTCTGCTAACAGAGCCAAGTCACTTGGGTTATCCTACAAAGCACACTGAACCCTATCCAACTCCCTCCTAACCTCCAAGGCCCTACCCGAAAGATTAGAAAAGCGCTCAACATTAAACTTCTTCAGAGCCACCTTCACACTTTTCAACTTACTACACAAGCGGAACATCAGAGTAACACAAACCTCAATATCCCAAGCTCTAGCCACAACAGAAAGGAAATCAAGATGATCAGCCCAGAAATCAAAGAACTTAAAAGGGTTCTTCCTCTTCGGGAGCTCAGCAAGCTTAACAACCATAAGAGAGTGGTTCGAAATCCGAGGGGGAGGAAACCTTACAGACGAAGCCGGAAAGAGAAATTCCCAATAGGGATTAGCAACAACCCAATCTAACTTCCGCCAAATAGGAGAGTGAACCTGCTTATTAAACCACATAAAGTGACAGCCATAAAACTGAAGATCATCCAAACCAGCTTGTCCCAAGTAGCATCCTAAATCGTCTTTCCAAGAAGGCCATGATAAAGAACCGCCATTATGCTCTTAAGTAGAATGAATAACATTGAAATCCCCCATAACTACCTACGGAGTAGCATCAAAATCACTACCAAAAGCAACCAAATAAGCCCAAAGCTCCCAATGCTTCTCATAGTCACACTCACCATAGACCACAGACACCACACAACTCCAAAGAGCAGAAACATGTGAAATACGACAGTGAATAGCTTGAGGAGATGAATGAATAATACTCACATCAACATCACTAGGATTCCAGTAAACCCAAATACGACCAAACGGAAGAATATTAGGATGGAAAAAAAACTTCCACGAAGGTTTATAGCTCGGGAAACACTCACAAAATTAATATCCTTCACCTTAGTTTCAACTAAACCACACATAGAAAGCTTCTCATCACGAAAGAACCTCCTAACTTCAGCTTGTTTCATAGGGTCATTGAGACCTCGTATATTCCAACAACCAAAAATCATAAAAACAGATTGAAGAAGAGAAACCCACCCAAGCAAATCATTGTCGTCTACCCCCTTCGGGGATTGCCGTTTCAGACTTTTCTTACATCCTGAGCCCTTCTTGGGCTTGCTACCATAATCCAACTTCTTTTTCTCTAAAGAGTTTTTAGCCTTAACAGCTAGCATGTTAATATTAGGAAGGGGCAAATTACAATATGTAACCGGCGGAATCACAGCAAAACCCTTCTCAGAATGATCCTTAATAGGCAATGTTGCAATAGGAGTGCATTCACCCTCCTCCCTCTTATCCACAGCCTCCACAACAACTTCTTTAGAAGTACAAACTGGTACAGAATTTACTACCGGAGCCGATTCCAAAATCTTAAAGGAGCACTCACCTTGAACAAAAACTCTATCAGTGGAATCACCCGAAATCACGGCCCCACTCGACTTAATAGGAGTAACCCAAGCCGGAGACTTACCCCTATTCTTTTTAGATACCGAAATCCATGCACCCTCTCTATCTTAAACTGACACATCCGAAACAAGTGCAACAGTACTCAAAAGGCAGATTGTAAAGTTGAACCCACACCGACACTTTATAGATTTCCTCCTTGGTCAAAGGTAAACTTTTTTTTTTTGGATAAGGTAAGTATTATAACCAAAAGAAAACTATACAAGAGCAAAGAGGCATCCCCCAGGATCTAGAGAGGACAAGCCCTCCTAGAAGAAAGCCAAACGGCTACAAGAGATCAAC
This sequence comes from Zanthoxylum bungeanum, assembly GCA_019454045.1. Taxonomy (NCBI): domain Eukaryota; kingdom Viridiplantae; phylum Streptophyta; class Magnoliopsida; order Sapindales; family Rutaceae; genus Zanthoxylum; species Zanthoxylum bungeanum. The sequence continues at coordinate 54,112 of SKCR01024864.1, read as the reverse complement.
TAAAGATGTCATCGGGCAAGTGCCACGAAAGGTGAAGCCATTTATTGTCATAAGATGGAGTCACCTTACGTAAAGAACTAACACGATTCCGAACATCAAAAACAATATCATATAGAAGAACAGAAACTGGCCTAAGAGGCATATCATGAGTGCGAGCATTCCTCTCCCTCCATATATGGTAAACTGACGCTGCAAAGGACAGACGAACCAGAAGATGATATAAAGAGGCATCAGAGAACTGACAAAGCCACTCAACAGTTTGGCGCCAATCTCGACAGCTCCAGTCTAAACCACACATGGCTAACACAGACGACCAAACCCTCAATGAAAAGAGGCACTGAAAAAAAAGATGATCGATGTCCTCACTCGAACAACCACAAAGGATACACCGCGAGCAAGAGGATATACCAAATTTCATTAGACTGTCTTGAGTACAAAGGCCTCCCTGAATGGACATCCAAAGAAGAAAAGAATGGCGGGGAATAGATTTCCGGAACCCGACAACTCGGGACCAAGGCATCTCGGGTCTCCTCGACCTCAAAGCATTCCAGGCACAATCCACATAAAATTTCCCATGTATTATAACCAAAAGAAAACTATACACGAGCAAAGGGGCATACCCCAGGAAACTAGAGAGGACAAGCCCTCCTAGAAGAAAAGCCGAGAGGCTACAAACAAAAGATCAACAGAAGATGTCATCGGGCAAGTGCCAGGATAGGTGAAGCCATTTATTATCATAAGATGGTTTCACCTTCCGTAAAAAGCTAGCATGATTCCGAACATCAAAAACAATGTCACTAAGAAGAACAGAAACAGGCCGAAGAGGCATATCATGAGTGCGAGCATTCCTCTCCCTCTAAATATGGTAGACTGATGCTGCAAAAGACATACGAACAATATCTTACGAGCAATAGAGTCAACAATTTGAAACGATAGTCTTTTACCCACAAAATACCCAACTAAATTGCTACGCCAAAAAACACTTCCTTCCTCAGCAACCTCTAAAGGAGGACACATCTTAACCCGTTAGTCAACTAAGTTCGGTTGAATATAGTGTAAGGTAGTAGAAATAGACACCGGATCAGGAGTATCTACTCTGATGGAACCATTCACCACTTTTGCATAGCTCGAGGTACCTTTAGCACCAATGCCCCCAACCCCCGACTGTGTCATTGCATGAACACTCACACATTCAGCAACTGGACTGACAACATTAGCATTTACAGACGCAATTACTGCCTTGGATATACTACAGAACTCAGCATCACAGTCCTCAAATTCTCACACTCAAGAACTTCATCCCTACCAACGGTACCACCAGCAGCAACATTCAATCCAGTATTACTCATAAATGTTGCACCAACGCCCCCAGCCCTGAATGATCCATCAATTGATCACTCAAGCACACGTTAACTGGACTAGCGACCACAGTCCCCAAATTCCCAGACGCAAGAGCTCCATCCACACCCACTACACTGCTAGCAACAACACTCAGGCCTAAAATACAATCGTCCACAACCCCCTTATTGCACGCCAACTCCTTACCAACAACGCAACCAACCTCCCCACTACTAGTCACAACAGCAGACCCCAGACATACCTCTAAGCAGTTATTGGGTATAACAGAACCATCAGGTGAGAGACTAGCACATCCACCAACATAGGATCCATCCAAAACACCAAGAACAGAGCTGTCATAGAAATTAACATAAGGATGACCTATCGAACACAGCCACCGAATCCAACAAAACACCAGAATTAGATGTGCAAGAAAACCCCAACGAAGCCTCACCAGACGAACCCACCGGAGACAGAGAGCAAGGTTGACCAGGAATGGGCATCGAAACCGAGGAACAGCTCGAAGAGAGAAGCGTGCTGACCAGACCCGGCAACGACCCGGGGTGGCAAGCCTAGGGTCCTCAAACGGAGATGCTAAGGCGGTCAAAGGGGCAACAGAGGGAACAACCCTAACGGCCGTACGACCCACGCCGGGAAGGCGCGGCCTCACCACAGGCAAGCTGGAAGTAGGCATGAGGAAAGAATGAATAAAAGGGGAAGGGTCAAAAGATCTTCAAAAGAGGGGGATAAGAAACAGATTGAGAGATGAAAGAGAGAAAAAGGTAGCAAAATCCAGAGACACGACTTAAGGTGAAATGGGAAAATGTGTCACCGAGAGGAATGAGAGAGGTGAAAGCTCAAGGTGAAACGGGAAAAGGAGTCGCCGAGAGGGACGAGAGAGAATAGAGCATTTTAGGGTTTTTTTGAGGTTGCCACGCCTCAGATAAGTAAATTGCATGAAATAAGGGGAATCCTTCCCTTAAGAAATTTTAGACATAGCCAAGCTTTCAAAGTTGAAGAATTTTCGAAATTTGATGGTCTTGCAGACTATTGGTTTCCCAGAGAGGATGGTGGGTTGGATTCAGGAGTGTATAACTTCTACTATTGACATGACCCAGGCTGAAAACAAAGCAAAAGACCCATTACAAGTACCAGAAGGACCAATTATGAGGTAGAGGACCAAAAGACTCAGAGAAGCAATGGCGGGATTAGTTCAGAGTTTTATGGCCGATTGCAACAAACAAATAGAGATGCACGTGGGCTTCAATAGAGAGGGCCCAAAGCCACTTCACTTGGCCCAAATCAGTTTTGAACGAAGCTTTACAGGCCCTTGAAGACTTGAAGACTTTGGTATTTTTGTAATTTAGCCTTTAGGGCCATTGTTGTCTTTATGCCTTTAGGGTTTCTCTTTGTAACACTATTTAAGCTTTCTTTCTTTTTCATTTTGGGAGGATTGAACGAAATTTGTAAAACACAAAAGCTTAACGCTTTGGCTATGGCCGAATTCTTATAAGGGAGGGATTCCCCTTTTCAAGTTTGAATCGACTTGTCAAAGTTTTGGCAAACTTAGTGGCGTCTCCATTGTTAGCAAAACACTACAATGATTCATCTTAAAGGTTCTCAAGGGCAAGTTCTTTGTGGGTCTTCTTTGTGGCCTTGGAAGGGTTTTGTTCCTACAAAATCAAATTCGCGGTTCTTGGGGTTCTGTCCGTTGCTTGGGGTTTGCTTGGATTTCGAATCCAAGTGGGTTTCTTGTCAACAATGTTTTCTATGTCTATCAATAGGGAGTTGCATGGTTTTTTCTCTAGGGGTCGTGGGCTGCGATAGGGTGATCCTATGTCTCCTTATCTTTTTGTTCTGGTTATGGAAGTTCTCTAGGGCTTACTTCATAATATGGCTCATGATCGAGGTTTCAAGTTCTATTGGCGGTGTTCTAAGGACCTCCTCACACATCTTTGTTTTGCGGATGACCTTATGATTTTTTGTAAGACGGATGCCTCCTCGGCCTCTTTGATCAAGGATTGTCTTTGGCAGTTCAGTGGTTTATTAGGCTTATTCCTGAATCTAACTAAGAGTCATTTCTTCTCCTATTGTATCTCTCTTATCCTCCAGGGCCAGCTGCTTCATGTTTTGGGTTTCCAAAAGGGTATTCTTTCAGTGCGGTATCTGGGAGTTCTTTTGATTTCTTCTAAGTTCCGGGCCTCAAATTGTGCTTCCCCTGTTGATCGTATTGTTAAGTGTGCCAAGAGTTGGAGTAGTAAGTTTCTTTCGTATTCGGGGTGACTTTAGCTCATAAAATCTGTTTTGTTCTCCATTCAGGTTTATTGGTCTTCTTTATTTATTCTTCCTAAGTCTGTTATTAGGAAGGTTGAGACGATTCTCAGATCATTCCTTTGGAAGGGTAGTGAGCTCAATTCTTCGGGGGCGAAAGTGGCTTGGAGTAGAGTTTGTTTACCCCTGAAAGAGGGGGGTTTTGGGATCAAGAGATTGGATACTTGGAATAGAGCGGCAATTGTTAAGCACTTATGGTTTCTTTGCTTTGGCCAGGTTTCCTCTTGGTCGAATTGGGTTCAGTCTTACTTTTTGAGGGGGGAAGCTTTTGGGAGGTGTCATGTCCTGCAGATTGTTCTTGGAGTTGGCGGAAGATCTTGGAGCTTCGTTCTTGATCCTGTAGGAGGGTGAGAGTTAGGATTGGGAATTGTGAGAAGACATTATTATGGTTTGATTACTTGCATCCTCTTGGTCCGATTGTGGATACGTTGGGTGAGAGAGTGATTTACGAATCTGGCTTGGATATGATGGCTACAATTGCTTCCATTATTTCATATTCTTCTTGGCGTTGGCCTCCTACTAGATCTGCTACCCTTGTTGATTTGGCCCAGACTCAACTATCGGATCCTTCTAGTATGAGGGAGGATGAGCTGGTTTGGGAGGATGACAGAAGAGGGAGGTTTTCAGTGGAAAGTGCCTGGAATGCTATGCAGACAAGGGGTCCATTGATGCATTGGTCTCGAGTTGTTTGGTTTCGGAAGGCTATCACCCGCCATTCTTTTCTGTTTTGGATGTCTATTCAGGGAGGCCTTTGTACCCAGGATAGGCTGATGAGGTTCGGTATCTCTGCTTGCTCACGTTGTATCCTCTGTGACATGATCCAGGCCGACAACAAAGCAAAAGACCCATTACAAGTACCAGAAGGGCCAATTACGAGGCAGAGGACCAAAAGACTCAGAGAAGCAATGGCGGGATTAGTTGAGAGTTTTATGGCCGACTGCAACAAACAAATAGAGATGCATGTGGGCTTCGATGGAAAGGGCCCAAAGCCATTTCACTTGGCCCAAATCAGTTTAGAATAGAGCTTCCTAGGCATTTGAAGACTTAAAGACTTGGTATTTTTGTAATTTCGTATTTAGGGGCATTGTTGTCTTTATGCCTTTAGGGTTTCTTTTTTATCACTATTTAAGCTTTCTTTCTTTTTCATTTGGAAAACAATCAACGAAATTTATAAAACACAAAAGCTTAGAGCTTTGGCTATGGCCGAATTCTTGTAAGGGTGGGATTCCCCTTTTCAAGTTTGAATCGACTTATCTAAGTTTTGGAAAACTTAGTGGCGTCTCCATTGCTAGCAAAACACTACAAGGATTCATCTTAAAGGTTCTCAATGGCAAGTTCTTTGTAGGTCTTCTTTGTGGCCTTGGAAGGGTTTTATTTCTACAAAATCAAATTCGCGGTTCTTGGGGTTCTGTCCGTTGCTTGGGGTTTGCTTGGATTTCGAATCCAAGTGGGTTTCTTGTCACTCTGTGGTTGCTCAAGTGAGGATATTGATCACATTTTCTTCCAATGTTATTTCTCTTCGAGCGTCTAGTCGACTGTGCTGGCTATGTGTGGGTTAGATTGGAGATCTCGTGATTGGCTTCAGACTGTTGAGTGGATGTATCAGTTTACCAACGGCTCTCTGTGTCATCTTCTTGTTCGGCTCTCGTTTGCATCGTCAGTTTACCATATCTGGAGGGAGACGAATGCATGCACCCATGATGGGCCTCCTCGCCATGTTTTTGTTCTTCTTGGTGATATTGTTTTTGATGTTCGGACTCGTGCTAGCTTATTACGGAAGGTGAAACCATCTTATGACAATAAATGGCTTCACCTCTCCTGACACTTGCCCGATGACATTTTCTCTTGATCCTTTTTTGCTTGTAGCCTTTCGGCTTTTCTTTTAGGAGGGCATGTCCTCTCTAGTTTGCTGGGGTATGCTCTTTTGCTCTTGTATAGTTTTGTTTTGGCTAATATACTTACTTTATCCAAAAAAAAAAGAGGATAAGTTATAATATATAGTACAATAAAAGAAACCATAATGGGTGCAAAATGACTAAAACATCTTTAATGGCTAACTAATGGTTACTTAAAGGTTATGCCCTTAATAGTCATTTAACAACCTAGACAACTTACCATAATGATATGCCCTTTTCTTCCAATGTTATTTCTCTTCGCGCGTTTGGACGACTGTGCTGTCTATATGTGGGTTAGATTGGAGTTCTCGAGATTGGTTACAGACAGTTGAGTGGATGTATCAGTTTACTGACGGCTCTTTATGTCATCTTCTTGTTCGGATGTCGTTTGCTGCGTCAGTTTGCCACATCTGGAGGGAGAGGAATGCCCACACTCATGATGGGCCTCCTTACCCTGTAAATGTTTTTCTTAGTGATATTGTGTTTACTGTTCGGACTCGTGCTAGCTTATTGCGGAGGGTGAAACCATCTTATGATAATAAATGGCTTTACCTCTCCTTGCACCTGCCCGATGACATCTTCTTACGATCTTGTTTTGTTTGTAGCCGTACTACTTTTCTTCTAGGATGGCCTCTCCTCTCTAGTTGTCTGGGGTATGCCCCTTTGCTCTTGTATAGTTTTGTTTTGGTTAATATACTTACTTTATCCAAAACAAAAAAAAAACTTACCATAAACAAAAACTTGGCCAAAATAGTCAATAAAAGAAAAATAACAAAAACATAAAAATCCAACAAAGGTGGCAAGTTTTTCAAAGCCATAATTGAATTGAATCATTGACATAAAATAATCAAATTTTCGTGGGCTTCATGTTACAATGCCCAAATGTTGTGTCTCAAGCCCATTAAGCCTTGTGTCACTCGAATACTTGGTGTTAAGCTTGAATCGGATTTATCCGTCAAAATTACTTGACTTCAAGATTGTTGGTGCATTAATCTGGTATTACTTGGTTCAAGTAGAATAGCTTTGGACCCACTCCATAGAAGCCCTCATGTGATGATAATATGCCCTGGAGTTATCTGTCCCAATCTACCATGACATTCTGTGCTAGCCCCGCCATTGCATCTTTGATCTTCTTAGTTCTTTGGCGTGTGATTGGACCTATTGGCACTTGCAAAGGCTCTACCATATTGCCGGTTGTGACATCTAATGTTCCTTGAGTGGCTAGATTCATATCAGTAGGAGTGCATTCACCCTCCTCCCTCTTGTCCACAAGCACCACAACTACTTCCGTAGGGGCACATCCTGTCACTGCAACAATATCCAAAACCAATTCCAACCCCTTAGGAGTTCTTTCACCCGGATCAATTACTCTTTCAGCAACATCACCTAAAACCCCTACCCCGCTAGGCTTAATAAGGGTAACCAAAACTGTATCATTGCCTTTCTTCTTCTTAGTTACCATAATCCAAATATCCTCTTTAGCCTTATCAGCCACAGTTGGAACAATAGTAGCCATAGAAGGAACGGAAGTCTAAGGAACCCAAGTTTGTGAAGGCTTGCTCCATTCCCTCTTGGAAACACCCCTAGCAAAAAAAAAAAATTTCAAGAGGTAGCAAGTGAAACTTGCTTGGATACACACGACACACGACCTTAGTGCAAATTTGATGCACTCAATCTTGCTTCACTTGATTCTTCAACATTAAAACACACATCAACAAAGGTACACCATGTATAACTCACGGTAATTATCAAACATCATGGATTTCAATTTGTTTTCATTATTCATTCACCCACATTCATCGCCATTTCACTTAAACATTCTTTATTTTCACTCAAACTCACAAGATTGTACTAACTTCACAAGAATGCAAACAAATAAGCTCACACAAATGCTAGAGTATGGATGCACAATCTGATTTTTTTCAAAGTAGATATGAACAACACCTAATGCATTTCAGATTGTACTTCCCTTGTTGATCGTATTGTTAGGCGTGCCAAGAGTTGGAGTAGTACGTTTCTTTCGTATGCGGGGCGACTTCAGCTCATAAAATCTGTTTTGTTCTCCATTCAGGTTTATTGGTCTTCTTTATTTATTCTTCCTATGTTTGTTATTAGGAAGGTGGAGACGATTCTCAGATCATTCCTTTGGAAGGGTAGTGAGCTCAATTCTTCGGGGGCGACAGTGGCTATGAGTAGAGTTTGTTTACCACTGAAAGAGGGGGGGTTTGGGGATCAAGAGATTGGACACTTGGAATAAAGCGGTAATTGTTAAGCACTTATGGTTTCTTTGCTCTGGCCAGGTTTCCTCTTGGTCGAATTGGGTTCAGTCTTACTTGTTGAGGGGGAGAAGCTTTTGGGAGGTGTCATGTCCTGCAGATTACTTTTGGAGTTGGCGGAAGATCTTGGAGCTTTATTCTTGGTCCCGTCGGAGGATGAGAGTTAGGATTGGGAATGGTGAGAAGACATTATTGTGGTTTGATTACTGGCATCCTCTTGGTCCGATTGTGGATATGTTGGGTGAAAGAGTGATTTACGACTCTAGCTTGGATAGGATGGCTACAGTTGCTTCCATTATTTCTGATTCTTCTTGTCGTTGGTCTCCTGCTAGATCTGCTGCCCTTGTTGATTTGGCCCAGACTCAGCTATCGGATCCTTCTAGTATGAGGGATGAGGAGCTGGTTTGGGAGGATGACAGAAGAGGGAGATTTTCAGTGGATGGTGTCTGGAATGCTATGCAGACAAGGGGTCCATTGATGCATTGGTCTCGAGTTGTTTGGTTTCGGAAGGCTATCCCCCGCCTTTCTTTTCTACTTTGGATGTCTATTCAGGGAGGCCTTTGTACCCAGGATAGTCTGATGAGGTTCGGTATCTCTGCTTGCTCGCGTTGTATCCTCTGCGGTTGCTAAGGTGAGAATATTGATCACCTTTTCTTCTAATGCTATTTCTCTTTGAGCGTCTGGTCGACTGTGCTGGCTATGTGTGGGTTAGATTGGAGATCTCGTGATTGGCTTCAAACTGTTGAGTGAATGTATTAGTTTACCGACGGCTCTCTGCGCCATCTTCTTATTCGGCTCTCATTTTCTGCGTCAGTTTACCATATCTGCAGGGTGAGGAATGCCCGCACCCATGATGGGCCTCCTCGCCCTATTTTTGTTCTTCTTAGAGATATTATTTTTGATGTTCGGACTCGTGTTAGCTTATTGCGGAAGGTGAAACCATCTTATGACAATAAATGGCTTCAACTCTCCTGGCACTTGCCCGATGACATCTTCTCTTGATCGTTTTTTGCTTGTAGCCTTTCGGCTTTTGTTCTAGGAGGGCCTGTCCTCTCTAGTTGGCTGAGGTATGCCCTTTTGCTCTTGTATAGTTTTTTTTGGCTAATATACTTACTTTATCCACACAAAAAAAATACCTAATGAAACAAGACTAATGACATGCATTCAACAAGAACAACACAAGGTGTGTCAATGATTCTCCTTAGGTCGAATCTGACCCAGGTATTTTTTTTTGGGAATTTTGGCACAAATAACTTAATAACAATGTTAAACACATCCTAGTAACAAACAATTAACAATTAAACACTTGATTCAAGGAAAGAACAAAAAAGCCCCGATTTTGACCTAAAGGCTGAAACTATAACATGAAGAAATACTAATGATTAATCAAGAACACTCAAAGGAAGAATGTTATTCATTCTATTTTGATCACAAGTCAACAAGAATCAACAAGAAACAACAAGATCCAACAATGGTCGAATCAAGGTGGATGTAAAACCTTGATGCCGAAACTGAATCAACAAAGAACAAAGATGAAAACACAATCAAACAACACATAAAGATAGTAAAATCAGACATTGGAACCCTGAGCTCATGATACCAAAGGACAAGAAAGCCAATTGTTTAAAAGAAACCAAGTAAACTCCTAGTTTTGTACAAGCCCCAAAAACCTTGATCAAGGATTTTGTAGGAACAAAATCCATCCAAGATCATCCCTAAACCACCATGAATCCATGTCCATGATAACACAAAACATGAAATCAGAGAAGACCTTTGCTAGCTTGGAGACAACACAAAGCTTGCCAAGCTTAGATAAGTCGATTAATAACTGAATACCCTTACCGTGAATTTTTTTTTTGGATAAAGTAAGTATTATAACCAAAAGAAAACTAAACAAAGAGCAAAGGGGCATACCCTAGGCAACTAGAGAGGACAAGCCCTCCTAGAAGAAAAGCCGAAAGGCTACAAGTGTCTAACATGTAAGCATGCTAAATCTAAATTAATGCCACATGGTTTGTATACTCCTTTGCCTGTACCTAGTGAACCTTGGGTTGATATATCGATGGATTTTGTGTTAGGTTTGCCTAGGACAAAGAGGGGTAGAGATTCAATCTTTGTTGTAGTTGATAGGTTTAGTAAAATGGCTCATTTAATTGCATGTCATAAAACCGATGATGCTACAAACATTGCAGATTTATTTTTCAGAGACATAGTGCGACTCCATGGTATACCTAGGAGTATTGTATCTGATAGAGATGTTAAGTTCCTTAGCCATTTTTGGAAGGTGTTGTGGGCTAAACTAGGCACCAAACTATTGTATTCTACCACATGTATATCCACAGACTGATGGACAAACAGAGGAGTTAATAGGACTTTATCTCAATTATTGCGCACTATAGTTGGCAAGAATTTGAAGAGTTGGGAATATTGTTTGCCATTTATTGAGTTTGCATATAATCGTAGCATTCATTCTTCTACATCATTTTCACCTTTTGAAATTGTTTATGGTTTTCAGCCACTAACTCCATTAGATTTGTTACCTTTGCCTATTGATGAGCATGCGGGGCTAGATGGAAAAAGGAAAGCCGATTTGGTGAAGCACATACATGAGAAAGCAAGAGAGCAAATACAACGGAAGAATGAGCAATATGGAAAGCGTGTGGTATTTCAGCCTGGAGATTGGGTTTGGGTACACATGCGCAAGGAGAGATTTCCTGAACAACGTAAATCTAAGCTACAACCGAGAGGGGATGGTCCATTTCAAGTTTTGGAACGGATTAATGACAATGCATACAAGCTGGATTTACAAGGTAAGTATAATGTGTCTGCTACATTTAATGTTTCTGACTTAACTCTTTTTTATGCAGGTACAGATTCGAGGTCGAATCCTTTTCAAGAGGGAGAGGATGACATGATCCAGGCCGACAACAAAACAAAGGACGCATTACAAGTACCAGAATGTCCAATTATGAGGCAGATGACCAAAAGACTCAGAGAAGCAATGGCGGGATTAGTTCAGAGTTTTATGGCTGACTGCAACAAACAAATAGAGATGCATGTGGGCTTCGATGGAAAGGGCCCAAAGCCATTTCATTTGGCCCAAATCAGTTTAGAATAAAGCTTCCTAGGCTTTTGAAGACTTAAAGACTTGATATTTGTGTAATTTCGTTTTTAGGGGCATTATTGTCTTTACGCCTTTAGGGTTTCTTTTTGTAACAATCAACGAAATTGTAAACTCAAAAGCTTAAAGCTTTGGCTATGGCCGAATTATTGTAAGGGAGGGATTCCCCTTTTCAAGTTTGAATCGACTTATCTAAGTTTGGCACACTTAGTGGCGTCTCCATTGCTAGCAAAACACTACAAGGATTCATCTTAAAGGTTCTCAATGGCAAGTTCTTTATGGGTCTTCTTTGTGGCCTTGGAAGGGTTTTTTGTTCCTACAAAAAACAAATTCGCGGTTCTTGGGGTTCTGTCCGTTGCTTGAGGTTTGCTTGGATTTCGAATCCAAGTGGGTTTCTTGTCATTGCTTCTCTGAGTCTTTTGGTCCTCTGCCTCGTAATTGGCCCTTCTGGTACTTGTAATGGGTCTTTTGCTTTGTTGTCGGCCTGGATCATGTCATTATTAATAACTTGATTATCTCATAATCAAGACTTGATTATCTCATAATAAAGAATTCTAGAAAACATTAAGTTAAACTTATTTAACATAATTTTCATTTGTGACAATAAATGTTATTAATCTCATTAATAATATATAACTATAAATTGAGCATATGATTAGATAATCTAATGATATTAGGTTTGCTACAGTTAATCGAGCTAATATTTTTTAAAACCATAAAATGCTCTCAACTTTCCTTTCCCCTCTCGGCGATTCCCGTCTTTTTTCGTCGTGAGCCTTAATCTCTTTTGGTCTTCTACCAAATCGATAACACTATTCTACCTTCTTCTCTACCCTCTTTCTTTTGCTTCGACTCTTTCCCTTTCTGCTGTCGTTCCTTTCTTTCCCTTGTTTCCCGTCTTTTTCGTCTATGTCTCCGTCAGATTTGCCTGTGGTGGGGTCGCGCCTCCATGGTGTTGGTCGCAAGGCTATTAGGGTTGTTTCTCGTGACTCTTTGGCTTCTATAGCCCCGCCTCCTGTGAATCTTGGTTTAGGTCGTTTGGATTCTGTGAAGGGTCTTGCGAGCTCTTAAGATTATCATCGTTCTGGTGGTTCCCCGAGATGTGCTCTTAAGATTGACTTGATGAAACCTTATGACACTGTTCATTGGGACTTTTTGGTTGAGGTTCTGCGGACTGTTGGTTTTCCAGAGAGGATGGTGGGTTGGATTCAGGAGTGTATGACTTCTACTAGGTTTTCTGTGTCTATTAATGGGGAGTTGCATGATTTTTTCTCTAGGGGTCGCGGGTTGCGACAAGGTGATCCTATGTCTCATTATCTCTTTATCTTGGCTATGGAAGTTATGTCAGGTTTACTTCATAAAATGGCTCTTAATTAGGATTTCAAATTCCATGGCCGGTGTTCTAAGAACCGTCTCACTCATCTTTGCTTTGCGGATGACAAGGAACCCACTTGGATTCGAAATCCAAGCAAACCCCAAGCAACGGACGGAACCCCAAGAACCGCGAAATGATTTTGTAGAAACAAAACCCTTCCAAGGCCACAAAGAAGACCCACAAAGAACTTGCCCTTGAGAACCTTTAAGATGAATCCTTGTAGTGTTTTGCTAGCAATGGAGACGCCACTAAGTGTGCCAAACTTAGATAAGTCGATTCAAACTTGAAAAGGGGAATCCCTCCCTTACATTAATTCGGCCATAGCCAAAGCTTTTAAGCTTTTGAGTTTACAAAATTCGTTGGTTTCCTCAAATGAAGAAGAAAGTAAGCTTAAATATTGTTACAACAAGAAACCCTAAAGGCATAAAGACAATAATGCCCCTAAAAACGAAATTACACAAATATCAAGTCTTTAAATGCCTAGAAAGCTTTATTCTAAACTGATTTGGACCAAGTGAAATGGCTTTGGGCCCTTTCCATCGAAGCCCACATGCGCCTCTATTTGTTTGTTGCAGCCGGCCATAAAACTCTGAACTAATCCCGCCATTGTTTCTCTGAGTCTTTTGGTCCTCTGCCTCGTAATTGGCCCTTCTGGTACTTGTAATGCGTCATTTGGTTTGTTGTCTGCCTGGATCATGTCATCCCCTCCCTCTTGAAAAGGATTCGACCTCGAATCTGTACCTGCATCAAAAGGAGTTAAGTCAGAAACATTAAATGTAGCAGACACATTATACTTACCTTGTAAATCCAGCTTGTATGCATTGTCATTAATCCGTTCCAAAACTTGAAATGGACCATCCCCTCTCGGTTGTAGCTTAGATTTACGTTGTTCAGGAAATCTCTCCTTGCGCATGTGTACCCAAACCCAATCTCCAGGCTGAAATACCACACGTTTTCTTCCCTTATTAGCATGAGAAGCATATTGCTCATTCTTTCGTTGTATTTGCTCTCTTGCTTTCTCATGTATGTGCTTCACCAAATCGGCCTTCCTTTTTCCATCTAGCCCCGCGTGCTCATCAACAGGCAAAGGTAACAAATCCAATGGAGTTAGTGGCTGAAAACCATAAACAATTTCAAAAGGTGAAAATGAAGTAGAAGAATGAATGCTACGATTATATGCAAACTCAATAAATGGCAAACAATCTTCCCAACTCTTCAAATTCTTGCCAACTATAGTGCGCAATAATTGAGATAAAGTCCTATTAACTACCTCTGTTTGTCCGTCAGTCTGTGGATGACATGTGGTAGAATACAATAGTTTGGTGCCTAGTTTAGCCCACAACACCTTCCAAAAATGGCTAAGGAACTTAACATCTCTATCAGATACAATACTCCTAGGTATACCATGGAGTCGCACTATGTCTCTGAAAAATAAATCTGCAATGTTTGTAGCATCATCGGTTTTATGACATGCAATAAAATGAGCCATTTTACTAAACCTATCAACTACAACAAAGATTGAATCTCTACCCCTCTTTGTCCAAGGCAAACCTAACACAAAATCCATCGATATATCAACCCAAGGTTCACTAGGTACAGGCAAAGGAGTATACAAACCATGTGGCATTAATTTAGATTTAGCATGCTTACATGTTAGACACTTATCACAAATTCGCTCAACATCACGTTTCATTTTAGGCCAATAAAAGTGCTCATGTAAAATAGCTAAAGTCTTAGTAATCCCAAAATGCCCCATCAAACCCCCCCCCATGCGCTTCTTTCACAAGCAACTCACGCATACTACAAGCAGGGACACACAACCTGTTCTCTTTAAATAAGAATCCGTCATGAATGTAAAACTTTCCAAAAGATGACTTTGCACAAGTAGTATAAATCTCACCAAAATCAGAATCACACTCATATAATTCCTTAATCAAATCAAATCCCAACATCCGGGCATGCATTGAAGTAAGTAAAACATACCTGCGAGATAATGCATCGGCCACTATGTTTTCTTTACCTTGCTTGTAGCGTATAACATATGGAAATGACTCAACGAATTCCATCCATTTTGCGTGTCGCTTATTTAGCTTACCTTGACCCTTCAAGTGTTTTAATGATTCATGGTCGGTGTGGATCACGAACTCTTTAGGCCACAAGTAGTGCTGCCATGTCTCAAGTGCTCTCACAAGCGCATAGAACTCTTTGTCATACGTGAGGTACCTCAAAGCTGCACCATTCAGCTTCTCACTAAAATAGGCTATTGGCCGCTTTTCTTGCATGAGAACTGCTCCAATACCTAACCCTGAGGCGTCACACTCAATCTCAAATGTCTTCTCGAAGTTGGGTAGTGCTAAAATGGGTGCACTGCATAACTTCGCTTTAAGGTCTTGGAATGCTCGCTCTTGCGCCTCGCCCCATTGAAAACCAACTGTCTTTTTTACTACCTCAGTCAATGGCGCGGCAATGCTACTGAAGTCCTTGACAAATCTCCTATAGAAGCTCGCTAACCCATGAAAGCTTCGGACTTCTGTCACTGTAGTTGGTGTAGGCCATTCCTGAATTGCCGTTACCTTCTCCACATCTACCTCGATGCCATCTGCACTCACAACAAAGCCAAGAAAAACAATTCTATCCATGCAAAATGTGCATTTGTCAGAGTTAGCATACAATTGTTCTTTTCGTAAAACATCAAGTACATGCTCCAAATGCATTACATGCTCATCTACTGTTTTACTATAAACTAAGATGTCATCAAAGTAAACCACAACAAACTTACCTAAAAATGCACGCATAACATGATTCATCAATCTCATAAATTTGCTAGGTGCGTTTGAGAGACCAAATGGCATAACTAACCATTCATACAAGCCATACTTAGTCTTAAATGCAGTTTTCCACTCATCTCCCTCTCTCATGCGAATTTGATGGTATCCACTCTTTAAATCAATCTTACTAAAAATTTTGGAACCATGCAATTCATCCAACATGTCATCTAGCCTAGGAATGGGGTGACGATACTTTACCGTAATATTGTTGATAGCTCGGCACCTAGTATGGAATATGTTCTCCCTCTGCTGCACACTCTCATCCTCTACAACAAGTGCACTCAAAGCACGTTTGACAACTAAGGATAAGTTATCCAGCGGGTATGCAGCTCCCTCATGGTCACTAGCATCCTCCAACTCTGGCATCTCCTCCTCAACCTCACTATCGGTAGAGTACACCTCTCCACTCTTTTTATCAATCACTAAGGTACGCCTATTGGGACATTGTGAAGCATAGTGTCCCATGCCCAAACACTTGAAACACTTGACATCTTTAATTCTAGCAGCTGCACCCTCAGGTTTTGGTCTAGTTTTGCTCGGTTCCGCAGCCTCTTTACCCTTGGCACTAGGTTCGGCCCTAGGCTTATTAAAGCCTCCACTGAATTCGCCTCTAGGCTTGTCAAAGCCTCCATCTCGCTTCTCATTCGGAACCCATTTCCCTTTCCATGCAGAAGTAGCCTGAGTACCAAATCTGGATGTTGACTTTTTCTTGAGTTGCCTTTCTATCTTGATAGCCATGTGAAGCATATCCTCCAAATCAACATAATGATGCAACTCCACCGTGTTTGCAATCTCTCTATTCAAGCCCCCTAGAAACCGTGCCATAGTAGCTTCTGCATCCTCAACTACATTTTCCCTGATCATGGCAACTTCCATCTCTGTGTAATAGTCCTCAACACTTTTGGTCCCCTGATACAGATGTTGTAGTTTCTGATACAACTCCCTATAGTAATGGCTGGGTTATAAATCTCTTTCTCATGAGACCCCTAAGTTCTGCCCATGTCTGAACCGGTCTCTCATAGTTTCTCCTCAGAGTAGAGACAAGCCGATCCCACCAAATCATAGCATAATCGGTAAACTCAATTGCTGCTAGACTGATCTTCTTCTCGTCTGAGTAGTGATGACAGTTAAAAATCAATTCTATTTTCGTTCCCATTCTAATAAGCTTCAGGATCATTCTTGCCTTGGAATGTTGGTATCTTGATCTTGATGCTACCTAGATCACCATCTATATCTCCTCGCCTACCATATCCTCTCCGATCATAATCCCCTCTTCTGGCATCAAATGCACCTCTATCATCAAACCGTCTATCCCTCCTATCATTCCTCCTATCAAACCTCCTATTAGGCCTCCTATCATGCCCAGGCTGAAATCTCTCCTCCACATCATCAAAACCATCAGAATCATCAAACTCATTTTCAGCTTCCTCTTCATCTGGTGGTACATACTGTGGTGGTACACGACGAGGTGGTACATTGAGAGGTGGTGGTACATTCTGAGGTGGTGGTACTCTGGGACCGCTACCAGTTTGAATACTCTCGACACTCTTGGACAATCTCTCCAAAGCAGTATTCATATTCTCCATCATATCTGTAAATTTCCTATCCAAAGCCTCAAGCTTTTCATCAGTAGTTAGACCTGCCATCTCAACACTAAACAAACAGATTAGAAATAACAAGAAAGTAAAACAAATATCTAAATCCTCACACTCTCACGTGTTTACACTCGAATGATATCACTCCACTCGTGTTTGCACTCTATTGGCTTTTACCCGATATTGTGCTCACAATCACTGCCTTTTACCACTCTTGAGTTCGTCCTCAATTCAAATGTGAATCACACTCTATCCAAGAATACAAACCAAATGTAGTCCTCAAGCCAGCATGAAACACAAAGGTCTAATAATAATATATAGGACAGGTGGAAACAAAATACGAACAGGAATAGCAACGACGAAGACTCAATCAATAATACTTAAACTAGAGTATTAGAAATAAGGAGTAAAAAATTAGCACAATGGAAAAAAAATAAGCATGCAAATTCGCGGTCGTATGCAATTTCGGTAGAAAATTTGGCACCGCTATAGAAATTTTGATGGAATACCCTCCACGGGCACCTAAATGATAATATGGAACAAACTAAATTCAACCAAAAAATTTCACTTTTTTACTCAAGTCCCTTTTTCTTTTCTCTTTTTTTTTTTGATAACGTCAGATGCTAAATGTGGTTCTGATTTCAGAGGCTGGTTTTCAAAGCCTGATTTCAGAGTCTGATGATGGTCTGAATCTAAGGTCTGAATTCAGAGGCTGCTGGTCAGTGTCTGATTTCAGAGTCGAATAAGGGTCTGATTTCAGGGTCTGAATTCAGAGGCTAATTTTCAGAGGTTACTGGTCAGAGTCTGATTTCAGGGTCTAATTTTCAGAGGTTACTGGTCAGGGTCTGATTTCAGAGGCTACTGGTCTGGGTCTGATTTCATAGGTTAAGTTTCAGGGTCTGATCTCAGAGTCTGATTCAATGGTTAAGTTTCAAGGTCTGAACTCAGAGTCTGATTCAATGGTTAAGTTTCAAGGTTTGAACTCAGAGTCTGATTTCAGAGGCAGATTTCAAAGGTTACGTTTTAGGTCTGATTTCAGAAGCTAAGATTTCAGGGTCTGATTTCAGACTTCACTTAGTTTCTCAGGGTCTGATTTCACACTTCACTAGGGTTTAGAGACAAAACACACAGCCGCCAAGAACATGCTTATTTCTTAAACATATGCTAAAGAAAAAAATGACTATGACGAACTGATATGAAGAACAGAACAGAAGCCCAGAACTGGAAAAGTGATGAAGATGAACTGATATGCAACTGGAATGAACTGATATGCAGAACACACCAATAACAGATCCAGAAATAAACAAAACAAAAAACAGAATCAAGATCCAACAAGGACTGAAACGAAAATAACAAAGAACAAACACACCAAAAACAGATCCAGAAATAAACAAAACAAAAAACAGAAACAAGATCCAACAAGAACTGAAACGAAAATAACAAAGAACAAGAGAAAAACAGAATCAAACAAAAGGAAAGATAGAAAAATCAGACCTTGGAACCCTGAGCTCTGATACCAAATGACAAGGAACCCACTTGGATTCGAAATCCAAGCAAACCCCAAGCAACGGACGGAACCCCAAGAACCGCGAAATGATTTTGTAGAAACAAAACCCTTCCAAGGCCACAAAGAAGACCCACAAAGAACTTGCCCTTGAGAACCTTTAAGATGAATCCTTGTAGTGTTTTGCTAGCAATGGAGACGCCACTAAGTGTGCCAAACTTAGATAAGTCGATTCAAACTTGAAAAGGGGAATCCCTCCCTTACATTAATTCGGCCATAGCCAAAGCTTTAAGCTTTTGAGTTTACAAAATTCGTTGGTTTCCTCAAATGAAGAAGAAAGTAAGCTTAAATATTGTTACAACAAGAAACCCTAAAGGAATAAAGACAATAATGCCCCTAAAAACGAAATTACACAAATATCAAGTCTTTAAGTCTTTAAATGCCTAGAAAGCTTTATTCTAAACTGATTTGGGCCAAGTGAAATGGCTTTGGGCCCTTTCCATCGAAGCCCACATGCGCCTCTATTTGTTTGTTGCAGCCGGCCATAAAACTCTGAACTAATCCCGCCATTGCTTCTCTGAGTCTTTTGGTCCCCTGCCTCGTAATTGGCCCTTCTGGTACTTGTAATGCGTCATTTGGTTTGTTGTCTGCCTGGATCATGTCAGCGGATGCCTCCTCGGTTTCTTTGATCAAGGATTGTCTCAGGCAGTTCAGTGGTTTATCAAGTTTAATCCTGAATCCTGCTAAAAGTCATTTCTTCGCCTCTGGTTTCTCTCCCACCATTCAGGACCAGATGCGTCATGTTATGGGCTTCCAAGTAGGGATTCTTCCAGTGCGGTATCTGGGAGTCCCTTTGATTTCTACTAAACTCTGGGCCTCAGATTATGCTTCTCTTGTGGATCGTATTGTTATGCGTGCTAAAAGTTGGAGTAGTAAGTTTCTCTCTTATGCGGGGCGGCTTCAGCTCATTAGATCTGTTTTATTCTCCATTCAAGTTTATTGGTCTTCTTTATTTATTCTTCGTAAGTCTGTTATTAGGAAGGTGAAGACGATTCTCCGTTCTTTCCTTTGGAAGGGTAGTGAGCTCACCTCTTCTGTGGCGAGAGTGGCTTGGAATAGAGTTTGTTTACCTCCCAAGGAGGGGGGTTGGGGATTAAGAGATTGGAATCTTGGAATAGAGCGGCTATTGTTAAGCACATTTGGTTCTTTTGTTCTGGCCAGGTTTCTTCTTGGTCGAATTGGGTTCAGTCTTATTTGTTGAGGGGGAGAAGTTTTTGGGAGGTGCCTTGCCCTACAGATTGCTCTTGGAGTTGGCGTAAGATTTTGAAGCTTCGTTCTTGGTCCCGGCGGCGGATGAGAGTTAGGATTGGGAATGGTGAGAAGACTTTATTGTGGTTTGATTTTTGGCATCCTATGGGTCCGATTGTGGATACGTTGGGTGAGAGAGTGATTTATGACTCTGGCTTGGATAGGATGGCTACAGTTGCTTCCATTATTTCTGATTCTTCTTGGCGATGGCCCTCATCTAGGTCTACCGTCCTTGTTGATCTGGCTCGGGCCCTTCTTCCGAATCCTTCTAGCTTGAGGGACGATGAGCTGGTTTGGGTGGATGATAGTAGAGTGAGATTTTTAGTGGATAGTGCCTGGAATGCTATGCGGTCAAGGGGAACCTTGGTGCATTGGTTTCGAGTTGTTTGGTTCCAGAAGGCCATTCCCCACCATTCATTTTTTCTTTGGATGTCTATTCAGGGAGGCCTTTGTACTCAAGATAGTTTGATGAGGTTTGGTATCTTTGCTTGCTCGCGATGTATTCTATGTGTTGTTCTAGTGAGGATATTGATCATCTTTTCTTCCAGTGCTCTTTCTCTTCTAAGGTCTGGTCGACTGTGCTGGCTATGTGTAGGTTAGATTGGAGTTGCCGAGATTGGCTTCAAACTGTTGAGTGGATGTGTCAGTTTTCTGACGCCTCTTTGCGTCATCTTCTTTTTCGGCAGTCCTTTGCCGCTTCAGTTTACCATTTATGGAGGGGGAGGAATGCCTGCACTCATGATGCGCCTCTTTGGTCTGTTTCTGTCCTACTTAGTGATATTGTTTTTGATGTTCGGATTCGTGCTGGCTTTTTACGGAAGGTGAATCCATCTTATGACAATAAATGGCTTCACCTATCCTGGCACTTGCCCTATGACATTTTCTGTTGATCTTCTTTTGCTACAGCCTTTCAACTTTTCTTCTAGGAGGGCCTGTCCTCTCTAGTTGTCTAGGGTATGCCCATTTCCTCTTGTATAGTTTTCTTTTGGTTTTTTTGGATAAAGTAAGTATTATAACCAAAAGAAAACTATACAAGGAGCAAAGGGGCATACCCCAGGCAACTAGAGAGGACAAGCCCTCCTAGAAGAAAAGCCGAAAGGCTACAAGTAAAGATCAACAGAAGATGTCATCGGGCAAGTGCCACGAAAGGTGAAGCCATTTATTGTCATAAGATGGTTTCACCTTACGTAAAAAGCTAGCATGATTCCGAACATCAAAAACAATATCATATAGAAGAGCAGAAACAGGCCGAAGAGGCATATTATGAGTGCGAGCATTCCTCTCCCTCCAAATATGGTAGACTGACGCTGCAAAAGACAGACGAACCAATAGGTGACATAAAGAAGCATCGGTGAACTGACATAACCACTCAACAGTCTGTCGCCAATCCCGGCGTCTCCAGTCTAACCCACACATAGCCAGTACAGACGACCAGACCCTCGAAGAGAAAAGACACTGGAAAAAAAGATGATCAATGTCCTCACTTGAACAACCACAGAGAATACAACACGAGCAAGTAGAGATGCCAAACCTCATCAAACTATCATGAGTACAAAGGCCTCTCTGAATAGACATCCAAAGAAGAAAGGAATGGCGTGGAATAGCCTTCCGGAACCAAACAACTCGAGACCAATGCATCAAGGTTCCCCTTGTCCGCATGGCATTCCAGGCACTATCCACAGAAAATCTCCCACTCCTATCATCCTCCAAACTAGCACATCCTCCCTCAAACTAGAAGGAGACGGAAGGTGGGACTGAGCCAAATCAACAAGGGCAGCAGACCAAGAAGAGGGCCAATGCCAAGCAGAATCAGAGATAATGGAAGCAACTGTGGCCATCCTATCCAAGCCAGAGTCATAAATCACTCTCTCACCCAACGTGTCCACAATCGGGCCCAGAGGATGCCAATAATCAAACCACAATAAAGTCTTCTCACCATTCCCAATCCTAACTCTCATTCGCTGCCGGGACCAAGAACGAAGCTCCAAGATCTCACGCCAACTCCAAGAGCAGTCAGTAGGACAAGGGACCTCCCAAAAACTTCTCCCCCTCAACAAATAAGAGTGAACCCAATTCGACCAAGAGGAAACCTGGCCAGAACAAAGAAACCAAATGTGCTTAACAATAGCCGCTCTATTCCAAGAATCCAAACTCTTAATCCCCAGCCCCCCTCCTTTAGAGGTAAACAAACTTTGCTCCAAGCCACTCTCGCCCCAGAAGAGGTGAGTGCACTACCCTTCCAAAGGAAAGAACGCAGAATCGTCTTTACCTTCCTAACAACAGACTTAGGAAGAATAAATAAGGAAGACTAATAAACTTGAATGGAGAACAAAACAGACTTAATAAGCTGAAGCCGACCCGCATAAGAGAGAAACTTACTACTCCAACTCTTAGCACGCATAACAATATGATCCACAAGAGAAGCACAATCAGAGGCCCGAAGTTTAGTTGAGATCAAATGGACTCCCAAATACCGCACTGGAAGAATCCCTACTTGGAAACCCAAAACATGACGCAGATGGCCTTGAAGGGTAGAAGAGATACCAGAAGAGAAGAATTGACTTTTAGCTGGATTCAGGATTAAACCTGATAAACCACTGAACTTCCCGAGACAATCCTTGATCAAGGAAACCGATGATTCATCTGCTTTACAAAAAATCATAAGGTCATCCGCAAAGCAGAGATGAGTAAGACGGTCCTTAGAACACCGCCAGTGGAACTTGAAACCCGGATTAGTAGCCATATTACGAAGAAGACCTGACAGAACTTCCATAGCCAAAACAAAGAGATAATGAGACATAGAATCACCTTGTCGCAACCCACGACCCCCAGAGAAAAAACCATGCAACTCTCCATTAATAGACACAGAGAACCTAGTAGAAGTCATACACTCCTGAATCCAACCCACCATCCTCTCTGGAATACCAACAATCCGCAAAACCTCAACCAAGAAATCCCAACGAACAGTATCATAAGCTTTCATCAAGTCAATCTTAAAAGCACATCTCGGGGAATTGCCTGTCCAGTGATAATTCCGAACCAATTCCTGACACAAAAGAATATTGTCGCTGATACGCCTTCCCGCAACAAAAGCAGATTGATTATGACTGATCACAGAAGGAAGGATAACCTTGATTCTATTCGCAATAAGCTTAGCAATACACTTGTAAATAGTATTACAACAAGAAATATGCCTATAATCCTTAACCTGGGAAGGGTTAGGAATCTTAGGAATCAGAGCAATAGATGTAGCATTAACCTGCCTCAAAAGACGCCCGGAGGAAAAGAATGAGTGAATAGCACAAAGGACATCATTCCCCACAATATTCCAAGACTTCTTAAAGAAACCCGAATTAAACCCATCTGGGCCTGGAGCTTTATTGTCCTTCAACCCGAACAGGACATCCTTAATCTCCTCATCTGAAACCTCTCTGGAAAGAGCCTCACTCTGCTCAGTAGTCACATGTCTATTAATAGCAGATTGAAGGGCCACCCTATCAAAATCCTGCTGACCATGCTGATGACCTAAAAGGGTCTCAAAAAAAGAAACAATCTCATCTCTAACCAAAACATCTTCCTCCACACGGGTCCCATCCTCCTTAGTTATAGAAGTAATCTTACTACGACCGTGAAAACTCTTCATAGTGGTAAAGAAGAATTTAGTATTCTGATCCCCAAGGTTAAGCCATTGAACACGAGATTTCTGTCTATTGAAGCCTTCCTCAGCCCGACTCAAATCACTATACAGTAACGAAAGACGAGCTTCTTCAGCTAGCAGAGCAGGGTCACTAGGGTAGTCCTGTAAAGCACACTGCACTCTGTCCAACTCCTTCCTAATCTCCAAAACTTGACACGGAATCTTAGAGAAATGCTCAACATTAAATTTCTTCAATGCCAACTTAACACTCTTCAGCTTACAGCATAAACGGAAACACCACGAGAAGCAAGGTCCAACCCAGGTCCAGACTCGGCTGAGGGAACAGACTAATGAGCGCACACATCAACCGAAGAACAAGGAGCAAGAGAGCTCACTGGATCTGACGAAGATCCAGAGAACACTGAACTAGAAGCTTCAACGGATGAAGGAATAGATGGAGCCATACGGTCAACAGATCTGACGGCCAACCGACCCCTCACAGAACGACGGGGGCCCAAAACCGGTCCCAAAACAGGCAGGTTAGGAATCGACATACTAGAGCACCGGGGAAAGAGAAGAAGGAAAGATGCAGTTTCGGTCAGGGTCAAAGGTAATAGAAGGAAAAGCGAAGGGATAACAAAGTTCAGGTTAAAAAAACGAATGGGTAAAAACAAGGTATACGAAGATAAGAGGTATACGAATAGGAAGAAAAGGGAACAGTTAAGGGTTAAAAGGATAGAGGGTCACGGAGAACAGAGGAGGGAGTCGCCGTAGGGGAGAGGGAGTTGAGACCATTTTTCCTTGGTGTTGGTAGTCTCTTTTTTTGGATAAGGTAAGTATTATAACCAAAGAAAACTATACAAAGAGCAAAAGGGCATACCCCAGGCACTAGAGAGGACAGGCCCTCCTAGAAAAAAGCCAATAAGCTACAAAGCCAAAAGGCTACAAAAGAATCAACAAAAGATGTCCTCGGGAAGGTGCCACGAAAGGTGAAGCCATTTATTGTCATAAGATGGATTTACCTTACGTAAGGAGCTAACACGATTCCTAACATCAAAAGCAATATCATAAAGAAGAGCAGAAACAGGCCGAAGAGGTATATCATGAGTGCGAGCATTCCTCTCCCTCCAAATATGGTAGACTGACGCTGCAAAAGACAGACGAACCAGAAGATGACATAAAGAGGCTCCGGAGAACTGACAAACCCACCCAACAGTCTGACACCAATCTCGGCAACTCCAATCTAACCCATACATGGCCAGCACAGACGACCAGACCCTAGAAGAATAGAGGCACTGGAAGAAAAGATGATCATATCCTCACTCGAACAACCACAGAGAATACACCGAGAGCACGCAGAGATGCCAAATCTCATCAGACTGTCCTGAGTACAAAGGCCACCCTGAATAGACATCCAAAGAAGAAAGGAATGACGGGGGATTGCCTTCCGGAACCAAACTACACGAGACCAATGCAACTGGGGTTTCCTAGCCCTCATGGCATTCCAGGCACTATCCACAGAGAATCTTCCGTTTGTATCCTCCTCCCAAACCAGCATATCTTTCGTTTGGTAGTCTCTTATTTCCTTTTTCTGCCTTTGTTCCTTTCTTCCCCTTGTTTTCCCGTATTTCCCCTATGTCTCTGTCTGGTTTACCTGTGGTGGGGTCGCGCCTCCCTGGAGTTGGCCGTAAGGCTGTTAGGGTTGTTTCTCGTGATTCTTTGGCCTCTAAAGCCTCGCCTCCTTTAAATCTTGGTTGTGGTTGTTTGGAACCTGTGACGGGTCTTGCGAACTCTTCTAAGGTCTGCTCGCCGGTGCCGGCGTATTTGACCAGTGTCAAGCCTTCTATTTCTGTTGGTGTCGTTCCTCCTGCTTCTGGCCTTTGTCCATTGTTTTGGCCTCTTCACTTGGTAGCCTTGTTTGTGGGTCTGGGTATGGCGTACCCTCTTCACTTGGTGGCCTTTATCCAAAAAAAAAAATCGAGCTAGCACATGGATCAAATGGACCTACGGTTCTGAGCTCCAATAATTTCGAAATATTAATTAAACTATTTAATCAAATATTACGAATTATTATCTCAATGTTATTCCACTAAAAACTCAAAGTTGAACTCCCATTACCGTAGATGGATAAAATAAAACCGAACAACTTCGGTGTCCATCGATATAGTCATTACATATGGATATAGCCCTTCACGAATATCTCATAAATAGAGCTGGGTCAAAAGTCCGTTAAACCCCTCTAAATATTTTGTCTCTTAAGCACCATTGATTCTATATTGAATAATTAATTCATAACAATTATGAATATAAAACTGTCTATTTGCAATAGAAAAGTTGAGCGCTTAAATTGTTCAAGTCCCGAATCAACTCTTAAAAAAGATATTCTTCTACTTCTCGTAAGAAGGAGTGAATTCCATATATATGTAAAATGTTCCCAGCTATTCACCAAACCATATCCCCAAAATACGTAGTTATTGGCCGGGAATGCAACACCAACCTCACCAAAGTAAATCAAAAGACATAGCTTGTCATACAGGAGTTCGTAGTACACTCATGATTAAGATCGAATCCATATATGACCATCTATTAGATAAAATGAATTTCTTCGGTTAACGGATATTAAACGAAATTCGTATTTATCTGAGTCCAGTCCTATATGATCTCATCATACAAGGTGTCTCTATTCCCATGTCACTACATTAACGATCCTGGATCAAGGTCGTCATACAAGTATAGAATGGACCGCAGCTATAGATAAACCACAAACAAAGTACCTTATTTGTTTACCCTCTACGAACTATTTAGATTACTAACTTCAGACATAAACCCTCTTGTGCATCAAACATACACTAAGTCTGAAGGTACAATAGTAATCAAGGTAAACAAGACAATTGGAAAATATGCGATATAAATCAAATAACTTTGATAAAATGAATAATGCATTTATTATTATTATAATAAACAATTCCGTTTACAATACATGAAGCTTTGGGACATAAATCCCAACAGAAGCTTCATTCAGAACAGCTTTGGGCCAAGTGAAGTAGCTTAGGGCTCTCTCCATTGAAGCCCACATGCGTCTCTAGCATGCCTCTGACTTGTTGTTACAGTCGGCCATAAAACTCTAAGCTAATCCTGCCATTGCTTCTCTGATTCTCTTGGCCTTCTATCTTTTTTTTTGGGATAAAGTAAGTATATTAACCAAAACAGAACTATACAAGAGCAAATGGGAAAACCCAGACAACTAGAGAGGACTTGCCCTCATAGAAGAAAAGTCGAACGGCTACAAACAAAACAAGATCATAAAAAGATGTCATCGGGCAAGTGCTAGGAGAGGTGAAGCCATTTATTATCATAAGATGGTTTCACCCTCCGTAATAAGCTAGCACGAGTCCGAACAGTAAAAACAATGTCATTAAGAATAGCGTTGACAGGGCGAAAAGGCCCATCATGAGTGCGGCCATTCCTCTCCCTCCAGATATGGTAGACAGACGCAGCAAATGACAGCCGAACAAGAAGATGACATAAAGAGCCACTGGTAAACTGATACATCCACTCAACAGTCTGCATTCAATCTAACCCACACATAGCCAGCACAGTCGTCCAAACACGCGAAGATAAAAAGCACTGGAAGAAAAGGTGATCAATATCCCCACCTGAGTAACCACATATGATACATCGTTAGCAAGCATAGATACTGAACCACATCAGACACTCCTGGGTACAAAGGCCACCCTGAATAGCCATCCAATGCAGAAAAGAATGGTGCGAGATAACCTTATGAAACCAAACAACTCGATACCACCGTAACAAAGTACCTCTCGCCCTCATAGCATTCCAAGCACTATCCACTGAAAACCTTCCTTTACTGTCATCCTCCCAAACCAGCTTCTCCTCCCTCATATTAAAATGGTCCGATAGATGAGACCGGGCCAAATCAACAAGGGCAGCAGACCTAGCTGGGGGCCAACGCCAAGAAGATTCAGAGATAATAGAAGCTACAATAGCCATCATATCCAAGCCAAAGTCGTAAATTACTCTCTCACCCAACGTATCCACAATCGGACCCAGAGGATGCCAGTTATCAAACCAAAACAACGTCTTTTCACCATTCCCAATCCTAAACCTCATCCTCCGTCGAGCCCAAGAACGAAGCTCCAAAATCTTCCCCCAGCTCTAAGAACAATCGCTAGGACAAGACACCTCCCAAAAGCTCCTCCCCCGCAGTAGGTAAAATTGAACCCAATTCGACCAAAAGGAGACCTGTCCAGAGCAAAGAAACCATAAGTGCTTAACAATTACCGCTCTATTCCAAGTACCCAATCCCTTAATCCCTAAACCCTCTTCTTCCAAAGGTAAACAAACTCTACTCCAAGCCACTTTTGCCCTCGAGGAAATAAGCTCACTACCCTTCCAAAGGAAAGATCTGAGAGTCGACTCCACTTTGCTAATAACAGACATAGGAATAATAAATAAAGAAGACCAATAAACTTGAATGGAGAACAAAACAGATTTGATGAGCTGAAGCTGCCCCGCATACGAAAGAAACTTACTACTCCAACTCTTGGCAAGTCAGATAATACGATCAACAACAGAAGTACAATCTGAGGCCCGGAGCTTAGAAGAGATCAAATGAACACCCAGATACCGCACTGGAAGAACACCCTCTTGGAAACCCAAAACATGAAGCGGCTGATCCTTAAGAGTAAGATAGATACCAGAGGAGAAAATATGACTCTTAGCTGGATTCGGGACTAAGCCTGAAAGACCCATAAACTGCCAAAGACAATCCTTGATCAAAGATATCGAGGAGGCATCTGCCTTACAAAAAATCATAAGGTCTTCTGCAAAACAAAGATGAGTGAGGCGGTCCTAGAACAGCGCCAATGAAACTTGAAACCCCGATCAGCCATATTATGAAGTAAACCCGAGAGAACTTCCATAGCCAAAACAAAAAGATAAGGAGACATAGGATCACCATTCCGCAGCCCACGACCCCCAGAGAAAAATCCATGCAGCTCCCCAAAAATATACACAAAAAACATAGTAGAAGTTATACACTCCCGAATCCAACCCACCATCCTTTCAGGAAAACCAATAGTCCGCAAAACCTCAACCATAAAGTCCCAACGAACAGTATCATAAGCTTTCATCAAGTCAATCTTAAGAGCACATCTTGGAGTCCCACCACTCCGATGATAATTCCTAACCAATTCCTGGCACAATAAAGTGTTGTCGCTAATATGCTGACCCGCAACAAAAGCAGATTGATTAGGACTGACCATTGAAGGGAGAAAAATCTTAATCTGATTCGCAATAAGCTTGGCAATACACTTGTAAATAGTGTACAGTAAGAAATACGTCGAAAGTCCTTAACCTGGGAAGGGTTGGGGATCTTCGGGATCAGAGCAATAAACGTTGGATTAACCTACTTCAAGAGACGCCCCGATGAAAAGAAAGAATAAGTAGCACAAAAAACGACATCCCCCACAATACTCCACGCCTTCTTAAAGAAACCCGAATTAAACCCGTCTGGACTAGGAGCCTTATTATCCTTCAGAGAGAACAGGACAGACTTAATCTCCTCATAAGAAACCTCACGGACAAGACTTTCCCTTTACTCAACAGACACATGCTTAGTAATATCAGAACAAAGAATATCTCTGTCAATATTCTGCGAGCAAGGCTGGGGCCCCAAAAGAGTCTCATAAAAAGATACAATCTCCTCCCTGATCAAAACATCATCCTCCAAATGAGTCCCATCCTCCCTAGAAATAGAAGTAATCTTGCTGCGACAGTGATGATTCTTCATAGCATGGAAAAAAGTACTTAGAGTTATGATCCCCAAGGTTAAGCCATTGAACCCGAGATTTCTGTCTATTAAAACCCTCATCGGCCCTACAAAGGTCACCATACTGTAAAGAAAGTCTCGCCTCTTCTTTTAATAAAGCCAAGTCACATGGGATATCCTGCAAAGCACACTGCACCCTATCCAATTCCTTCATAACCTCCAAGACCCTACCCGAGAGATTAGAGAAGTGCTCAACATTAAACTTCTTCAAAGCCAACTTCACAATTTTTAACTTACGACACAAACAGAACATCGAGGTACCACAAACATCAATATCCCATGCCTTGGCAATAACAGAAAGGAAATCAAGATGATCAGCCAAGAAATCAAAGAATTTGAAAGGAGTTTTCCTTTTAGGGAGCTCAGCAAGCTTAACAACCATAAGAGAGTGGTCTGAAATACCAGGGGGAAGAAACCTAGCAACCAAACTCGGGAAGAGACACTCCCAAAAGGAATTCATGACAATACGATCAAGCTTCCGCCAAATAGGAGAATGAACCTGCTTATTAAACCACATAAAACGACAGCCAATGGTTCGAAACATATGTTAGTAAAAAACAACAAATTGGTGTATTTTGGGCTATAGGCGAAGATGCTCTCTTTTTTTCCTCCCTTCTCGGCGATTCTCGTCTTCGTCGTGAACCTTAATCTCTATGGTCTTCTTCTAATTTGTTAACACTCGGTTTTTTACCTCTCCACGGCTTGTCTTTTCCCCTTTTTTTTCAGTTTTTTTCAGGTGCCTTCTCAGATCTACTTTTAGATCTTCCCTTTGCTTTTCAGACCGGTATTTCCTTTTCTTCTCGCCTTAACCCTTGTAATCCCTTCTTCTCAGATCTACCCTCAGATTGACTTGGTTTCGCCTGGTGTCATTCTTGCCTAGCCTTTCTGACAAGGAACCCACTTGGATTCGAAATCCAAGCAAACCCCAAGTAACGGACGGAACCCCAAGAACCGCGAAATGATTTTGTAGAAACAAAACCCTTCCAAGGCCACAAAGAAGACCCACAAAGAACTTGCCCTCGAGAACCTTTAAGATGAATCCTTGTAGTGTTTTGCTAGCAATGGAGACGCCACTAAGTGTGCCAAACTTAGATAAGTCGATTCAAACTTGAAAAGGGGAATCCCTCCCTTACATTAATTCGGCCATAGCCAAAGCTTTAAGCTTTTGAGTTTACAAAATTCGTTGGTTGCCTCAAATGAAGAAGAAAGTAAGCTTAAATAGTGTTACAAAAAGAAACCCTAAAGGCAAAAAGACAATAATGCCCATAAAAACGAAATTACACAAATATCAAGTCTTTAAGTCTTTAAATGCCTAGAAAGCTTTATTCTAAACTGATTTGGGCCAAGTGAAATGGTTTTGGGCCCTTTCCATCGAAGCCCACATGCATCTCTATTTGTTTGTTGCAGTCGGCCATAAAACTCTGAACTAATCCCGCCATTGCTTCTCTGAGTCTTTTGGTCCTCTGCCTCGTAATTGGCCCTTCTGGTACTTGTAATGCGTCCTTTGGTTTGTTGTCGGCCTGGATCATGTCATCCCCTCCCTCTTGAAAAGGATTCGACCTCGAATCTGTACCTGCATCAAAAGGAGTTAAGTCAGAAACATTAAATGTAGCAGACACATTGTACTTACCTTGTAAATCCAGCTTGTATGTATTGTCATTAATCCGTTCCAAAACTTGAAATGGACCATCCCCTCTCGGTTGTAGCTTAGATTTACGTTGTTCAGGAAATCTCTCCTTGCGCATGTGTACCCAAACCCAATCTCCAGGCTGAAATACCACACGCTTTCTTCCCTTAATAGCATGAGAAGCATATTGCTCATTCTTTCGTTGTATTTGCTCTCTTGCTTTCTCATGTATGTGCTTCACCAAATCGGCTTTCCTTTTTCCATCTAACCCCACATGCTCATCAACAGGCAAAGGTAACAAATCCAATGGAGTTAGTGGCTGAAAACCATAAACAATTTCAAAAGGTGAAAAAGATGTAGAAGAATGAATGCTACGATTATATGCAAACTCAATAAATGGCAAACAATCTTCCAAACTCTTCAAATTCTTTCCAACTATAGTGCGTAATAATTGAGATAAAGTCCTATTAACTACCTCTGTTTGTCCATCAGTCTGTGGATGACATGTGGTAGAATACAATAGTTTGGTGCCCAGTTTAGCCCACAACACCTTCCAAAAATGGCTAAGGAACTTAACATCTCTATCTGATACAATACTCCTAGGTATACCATGGAGTCGCACTATGTCTCTGAAAAATAAATCTGCAATGTTTGTAGCATCATCGGTTTTATGACATGCAATGAAATGAGCCATTTTACTAAACCTATCAACTACAACAAAGATTGAATCTCTACCCCTCTTTGTCCTAGGCACTCCTAGGTATGAAGTCTATCTGGTGCTCAATACCTCTAATGGGTGGAAGCCCACTAGGTATGTCCTCTGTGAGTACGTCACTGTAATCCTGCAAAAGAGATGAAATAGACACAGGAAGCAAAGGGTCAGCGTTAGTAAAATAAATATGAGGCTCCTTATAGACTAACAATAGCATGAGCTTGCTAGCCTTGAACGCTTTTCTCGCTTCACCCTCACCCATGTAGAAACTCTTTTTAACTCTCCCTTTTGTTTCCCTCTCACGTTCACTCACACTCCCCTGGGAACTCCCACGGCCTTGGCCTTATTTTTCTCACCAGATACACCACTCTCACTAGTCTCACCCAAGGTGGTGTTTCCTTTCGCTCTCTCTTTGTCACGCTCAAGTTGCAACTTAACCTGATCGTCATGGACTTGTGCAGGTGTAAGTGGATATAATGTAATGGGTTTTCCCTTATGCTGGAAAGAGTACTTGTTCTTGAACCCATCATGAATAACCTTCTTATCAAACTGCCACGGCCTGCCCAAAAGAATATGTCCTGCATGCATCGGTATCACATCACATAGGACATCATCTGTGTATGGCCCAATGGTAAAGCTCAACAGTACCTGCTTTGTCACACTTATCTCCCCACAATCATTTAACCACTGCAACTTGTAAGGCTTCGGGTGTCTCAAGCAACTCACCCCAATCGCTCAATCAAAGCTGTGCTAGCAACATTAGTACAACTGCCCCCATCTATGATCATACTACACCCCTTGCCATTCACACGGCACCTAGTATGGAATATGTTCTCCCTCTGCTGCACACTCTCATCCTTTACAACAAGTGCACTCAAAGCACGCTTGACAACTAAGGATAAGTTATCCAGCGGGTATGCAGCTCCCTCATGGTCACTAGCATCCTCCAACTCTGGCATCTCCTCCTCAACCTCACTATCGGTAGAGTACACCTCTCCACTCTTTTTATCAATCACTAAGGTACGCCTATTGGGACATTGTGAAGCATAGTGTCCCATGCCCAAACACTTGAAACACTTGACATCTTTAGTTCTAGCAGCTGCACCCTCAGGTTTTGGTCTAGTTTTGCTCGGTTCCGCAGCCTCTTTACCCTTGGCACTAGGTTCGGCCTTAGGCTTATTAAAGCCTCCACTGAATTTGCCTCTATGCTTGTCAAAGCCTCCATCTCGCTTCTCATTCGGAACCCATTTCCCTTTCCATGCAGAAGTAGCCTGAGTACCAAATCTGGATGTTGACTTTTTCTTGAGTTGCCTTTCTATCTTGATAGCCATGTGAAGCATATCCTCCAAATCAACATAATGATGCAACTCCACCATGTTTGCAATCTCTCTATTCAAGCCCCCTAGAAACCGTGCCATAGTAGCTTCTGCATCCTCAACTACATTTGCCCTGATCATGGCAACTTCCATCTCTGTGTAATAGTCCTCAACACTTTTGGTCCCCTGATACAGATGTTGTAGTTTCTGATACAACTCCTTATAGTAATGGCTGGGTATAAATCTCTTTCTCATGAGACCCCTAAGTTCTGCCCATGTCTGAACCGGTCTCTCATAGTTTCTCCTCCGAGTAGTGACAAGCTGATCCCACCAAATCATAGCATAATCGGTAAACTCAATTGCTGCCAGACTGATCTTCTTCTCGTCTGAGTAGTGATGACAGTTGAAAATCAATTCTATTTTCTTTTCCCATTCCAAATAAGCTTCAGGATCATTCTTGCCTTGGAAAGTTGGTATCTTGATCTTGATGCTACCTAGATCACCATCTACATCTCCTCGCCTACCATATCCTCTCCGATCATAATCCCCTCTTCTGGCATCAAATGCACCCCTATCATCAAACCGTCTATCCCTCCTATCATTCCTCCTATCAAACCTCCTATTAGGCCTCCTATCATGCCCAGGCTGAAATCTCTCCTCCACATCATCAAAACCATCAGAATCATCAAACTCATTTTCAGCTTCCTCTTCATCTGGTGGTACATACTGTGGTGGTACACGGCGAGGTGGCGCATTGTGAGGTGGTGGCACATTCTGAGGTGGTGGTACTCTGGGACCGCTACCAGTTTGAATACTCTCTACACTCTTGGACAATCTCTCCAAAACAGTATTCATATTCTCCATCATATCTGTAAATTTCCTATCCAATGCCTCAAGCTTTTCATCAGTAGTTAGACCTGCCATCTCAACACTAAACAAACAGATTAGAAATAACAGGAAAGTAAAGCAAATATCTAAATCCTCACAATCTCACGTGTTTACACTCGAATGATATCACTCCACTCGTGTTTGCACTCTATTGGCTTTTACCCGATACTGTGCTCACAATCACTGCCTTTTACCACTCTTGAGTTCGTCCTCAATTCAAATGTGAATCACACTCTATCCAAGAATACAAACCAAATGTAGTCCTCAAGCCAGCATGAAACACAAAGGTCTAATAATAATATATAGGACAGGTGGAAACAAAATACGAACAGGAATAGCAACGACGAAGACTCAATCAATAATACTTAAACTAGAGTATAGAAATAAGGAGTAAACAATTAGCACAATGGAAAAAAATAAGCATGCAAATTCACGGTCGTATGCAATTTCGGTAGAAAATTTGGCACCGCTATAGAAATTTTGATGGAACTCCACGGGCACCTAAATGATAATATGGAACAAACTAAATTCAACCAAAAAAATTTCACTTTTTTACTCTTTTTTTTTTTTTTGCTCAAGTGATCACTATCACTCAAGTCCCTTTTTCTTTTCTCTTTTTTTTTTTTGATAACGTCAGATGCTAAATGTGGTTCTGATTTCAGAGGTTGATTTAGGTTCTGATTTCAGAGGCTGGTTTTCAAAGCCTGATTTCAGAGTCTGATGATGGTCTGAATCTAAGGTCTGAATTCAGAGGCTGCTGGTCAGTGTCTGATTTCAGAGTCGAATAAGGGTCTGATTTCAAGGTCTGAATTCAGAGGCTAATTTTCAGAGGTTACTGGTCAGAGTCTGATTTCAGGGTCTAATTTTCAGAGGTTACTGGTCAGGGTCTGATTTCAGAGGCTACTGGTCTGGGTCTGATTTCAGAGGCTACTGGTCTGGGTCTGATTTCATAGGTTAAGTTTCAGGGTCTGATCTCAGAGTCTGATTCAATGGTTAAGTTTCAAGGTCTGAACTCAGAGTCTGATTCAATGGTTAAGTTTCAAGGTCTGAACTCAGAGTCTGATTTCAGAGGCAGATTTGAAAGGTTACGTTTTAGGTCTGATTTCAGAAGCTAAGATTTCAGGGTCTGATTTCAGACTTCACTTAGTTTCTCAGGGTCTGATTTCACACTTCACTAGGGTTTAGAGACAAAACACACAGCCGCCAAGAACATGCTTATTTCTTAAACATATGCTAAAGAACAAAATGACTATGACGAACTGATATGAAGAACAGAATAGAAGCCCAGAACTGGAAAAGTGATGAAGATGAACTGATATGCAACTGGAATGAACTGATATGCAGAACACACCAATAACAGATCCAGAAATAAACAAAACAAAAACAGAATCAAGAACCAACAAGGACTGAAACGAAAATAACAAAGAACAAACACACCAAAAACAGATCTAGAAATAAACAAAACAAAAAAAAACAGAAACAAGATCCAACAAGAACTGAAACGAAAATAACAAAGAACAAGAGAAAAACAAAATCAAAAAAAAGGAAAGATAGAAAAATCAGACCTTGGAACCCTGAGCTCTAGATACCAAATGACAAGGAACCCACTTGGATTCGAAATCCAAGCAAACCCCAAGCAACGGACGGAACCCCAAGAACCGCGAAATGATTTTGTAGAAACAAAACCCTTCCAAGGCCACAAAGAAGACCCACAAAGAACTTGCCCTTGAGAACCTTTAAGATGAATCCTTGTAGTGTTTTGCTAGCAATGGAGACGCCACTAAGTGTGCCAAACTTAGATAAGTCGATTCAAACTTGAAAAGGGGAATCCCTCCCTTACATTAATTCGGCCATAGCCAAAGCTTTAAGCTTTTGAGTTTACAAAATTCGTTGGTTGCCTCAAATGAAGAAGAAAGTAAGCTTAAATAGTGTTACAAAAAGAAACCCTAAAGGCAAAAAGACAATAATGCCCATAAAAACGAAATTACACAAATATCAAGTCTTTAAGTCTTTAAATGCCTAGAAAGCTTTATTCTAAACTGATTTGGGCCAAGTGAAATGGTTTTGGGCCCTTTCCATCGAAGCCCACATGCATCTCTATTTGTTTGTTGCAGTCGGCCATAAAACTCTGAACTAATCCCGCCATTGCTTCTCTGAGTCTTTTGGTCCTCTGCCTCGTAATTGGCCCTTCTGGTACTTGTAATGCGTCCTTTGGTTTGTTGTCGGCCTGGATCATGTCACTTTCTTTCTCTTTTTTCCAGATCTACTCTCAGATCGACCTTTTCCGTCTACCCCCCTCGTTATTTCCTTTGTTTCCCCTGCTTTTGCTCTTTCCCCTACCCTCTAGTCTTACCACATGCCTCCGTCTGGTGTTCCTCTTTATGGGGCCTCCTCCTCCTCCCTGGAATCGGCCGTAAGGCTGTTAGGGCATCTGGGCGGCCGCTTCTGCCTCGCCTCCTTTGAAGCCTGGTTCTGTTCCCGTCTCGGCGCCGGCGTTAATGTTCAATCAGTTGGTGGTCCTACTAGTGGGCTTCTCTCGTCAGCATGAATTTGGTATTTCCTCTGTGGCCGTCAGTGATGATGATTGTTCTGGAATTGGCGCTATGGGTACGTCCTTGGGCTGTGTGGTCGAAGGTGATGTGAATTGCTTGATTGAGGAGAAGTTGGTTTCGGGTCCTGGGGTTAAATGTGTCTCTATTTGTGAGCCGAGTCTAGTAGGTGCAAGTGATCTTGCTGGTTGTCTGGGCAGTAGTCAGACTGGTATTGGCATTCAACCTATGTCAGTTAGTGGTTTGGTCTTGAGGTTGATGAGGGTACTGTTGTTTCTTCTTCTGGTTCTGTCCTTGGCGTTGTTGGAGGAGCTGCTGGTGGCTTGAATTTTTGTGTAACCTCTGGGTCTGATAGTGTTGTATGTGAGTCTGGATTGGTGTTGCAGGGGGGTCTGCGGGCAGTTTGGACTCTGGTGCAGTGGATGTGAAGAATGGATTGAAGTTGGTGTGTCTGGCAGGTTGGGTGAAGCGAGTCTGATTGGTTCTGCTTGTAGTGCCTTGATGGATTCTGTTATTGTGAATGATGGTGTTGTGGGGCAGAATGCTGCCATATTGACCTGTAGAAGAGTGACTGGTGAGGGTACTGTTGGTTCTGGTTCTGTTCTTGGCGCTGTTGGAGGAGCTGCTGGTGGCCTGAATTTATGTGTTACCGCTGGGTCTGATAATGTTTATGTGAGTCTGGATTTGGTGCTACATGGGGGCCTGCTGGCAGGTTTGAACTCTGTGGTGCAGTGGATGTAAAGAATGGATTGAAGTTTGGTGAGGCTGGCAGGTTGGGTGAAGCGAGTCTGATTGGTTCTGCTTGTAGTACTTTGAAGGATTCTGTTTTTCTGAATGATGGTGTTGTGGGGCAGAATGCTGCCAAATTGACCGGTAGAAGAGTGACTGGTGATGTCTTGGGTGTGTGTCAGGATGCTTTGCCTGCGGCTCCTGTAGTAGTAGGTGGGGATTATTCTGGTGGTCCTAAGAGTTATGCCTCTGCATTGAATGGTTCTTTGGGAGTTGACCATCTCGATTCGACTTATTCGTCTACTGCTTTACATTATGTCAAACCTAACATTATAGATGGTAAGGTTGTCGTGTGCCCATCTGCTGAAGTGATTGAAGAGGGAAGTGTGTACTGGAGGAATACCTTAGTAGGTTACTTTGTGGGAAAACGTCTCCCCTTCCAAACTGTCAATTCTATTGCTCACAAGTTATGGGGAAGGATGGGTTTGCTAGAAGTTCTTACCTACGAGAATGGTTTCTTTTTGTTTAGATTCAATAGCCTTTAAGAGGCTAGTGTGGTTTTGGATGGAGCCCCTTGGCATATGGCTAATAGACTTTGGTTCTAAAAACTTTGGCATCCAAATTTATCTTTGACTAAGGAGGATTGTTCAAGGTCCCGGTCTGGATTAGACTTTTTGACCTACCTATTCCTTTATGGACGGCGAAAGGGATTAGTTGTGTAGCCAGTGCTGTTGGGAGACCTCTCAATGCTGACCATATTACCCTGTCCAGGAAACGACTCAGTTTTGCTCGTGTTTGTGTTGAGATTGATGCCCGGAATTCCCTTGCTGAGAGATTGTCTTCCAATACCCTAATGGCACTAGGGTCCCTATTAGGGTTGAGTTTGAATGGGTTCCCGTGAAATGTTCAACTTGTGAAGTTTTTGGTCACTCAGTAAATTCTTGCCCTAAAAAGGCTCCTAGTAAGGAGGTTAAGAAACCTTCTCCGCCCGTTATTCACAAGCCTATTCCTACAGATAAGGACTCTACGGTTGATCCTTCTAAGGATCAGGAGGGGACCTGGATCCCGGTCACCAAAAACAAGAAAAGTAGGGGTACTTCTTTGACCCCTGTAAGTTCAGGTGGAGTTTTACCTCTGAATGCTGATAAAATCTTGGTTTGGGAGTGTGTTTCTACTAATGAGTTGGACTCTACTGTGGTTATTCCTTCTTTGCCTGTGGTTTCTTCTGAGACAGTTTCTGTGGAGATAGATGGTATTTTGAAAGGAGAGTGTTCCCTTGATTCTTCACATCTTGGTGAGGACATCCCAAATTCTGAGTTATTTGAGGGTTCGCCTTCTGCAGCTTTTGATTCGCCCATTCCTATGGTTAACAATTTGGCTATTAAGGCTATTGACTCACTGGATTCTAAGAAATTGGCTTATGGTAACAAATCTAGAAAGAATTATGGTGGTAAAAGGAGTCAGAAGAGGAAGTCCCCTAATGGGGGTCGTCGACGCTGAGTTGTGGGTTTGGTTTGTTTGTATATATTTTAATGATTTTTGGTTGTTGGAATATTAGGGGTCTAAATGACCCATTAAAACATGCTGAAGTTAGGAGGTTCTTAGTGATGAGAAGCTCTCTTTGTGTGGTTTAGTTGAAACCAAGGTTAAGGAGGTTAATTTTATGAATGTCTCTCGTGTGATAAATCCTTCATGGAAGTTTTTTTGCCACCCTGATATTAGCCCTTTTGGTCGTATCTGGGTCTGTTGGAACCCTAGTGACGTTGTTGTTAGCATCATTCAGTCCTCAGCTCAAGTTATTCATTGTCGTGTGACTCATATTTCTGGGATGTGGAATTGTGTAGTTTCAGTGGTTTATGGGGAGTGTGACTACGAGAAGCGAGGGAGCTTTGGGCTGACCTGATTACTAGTGGTAGTACTTTTGATGATTCCCCGTGGCTTGTTTTGGGTGATTTCAATGCCATCCGGTCTCCGATTGAGCATTGTGGTGGTTCTGTGGCTTGGCCAGCTTGGAAAGATGATTTGGGTTGTTGTTTGGGTCAGGCTGGGTTGGATGATCTTCAGTTCTCTGGTTGTAAGTTTACTTGGTTTAATAAGCAGATTCAGTCTCCTATTTGGCGCAAGTTAGACCGTGTTCTTGTTAACTCTTCTTGGGAGTGTCGCTTCCCGGGCTCTTCTGCCCGTTCTTTCCTCCCCGTATTTCTGATCACTCTCCTATGGTTGTTAAGCTTGCAGATCTCCCTAAGAGGGTTATCCCCTTTAAGTTCTTTCAGTTTTGGGTGGATCATCCTGATTTTCTCTCTGTTGTGGATAGGGCTTGGGATATTGATGTTCATGGTACTCCGATGTTCCGTTTATGTTGTAAGCTGAAGAATGTTAAGTTGGCTTTGAAAAAATTTAATGTTGAGCATTTCTCTAAGATTTCGTGTCGAGTCCTGGAGATTAGGAATGATCTGGACAGAGTGCAGTGTGCTTTACAGGACCACCCTAGTGACCCTGCTCTGCTAGCTGAAGAAGCTCGTCTTTCGTTAAGTTATGGTGTTTTGAGTCGTGCTGAAGAAGGTTCAATAGACAGAAATCTCGTGTCCAGTGGCTTAACCTTGGGGATCAGAATACTAAATTCTTTTTTACGGCTATGAAGAGTTTTCACGGTCGTAGTAAGATTACTTCTATTAATAAGGAGGATGGGACCCATGTGGAGGAAGATGTCTTGGTTAGAGATGAGATTGTTTCTTTTTATGAGACCCTTTTTGGTCCTCAGCATGGTCAGCATTTTTTGATAGGGCGGTCCTTCGTTCTGCTATTACTAGACATGTGACTGCTGAGCAGAGTTTGGCTCTTTCTCAGGAGGTTTCGGATGAGGAGATTAAGGCTGTCTTGTTCGGGTTGAAGGATAATAAAGCTCCAGGTCCAGATGGGTTTAATTCGGGCTTCTTTAAGCAGTGTTGGAATATTGTGGGGAATGATGTCCTATGTGCTATTTTTGAGGCAGGTTAATGCTACTTCCATTGCTCTTATTCCTAAGATTCCTAATCCTTCCCAGGTTAAGGATTTCAGGCCTATTTCTTGTTGTAATACTATTTACAAGTGCATTGCTAAGCTGATTGCGAATAGAATCAAGATT
The DNA here is from genome assembly GCA_019454045.1 of Zanthoxylum bungeanum. Taxonomy (NCBI): domain Eukaryota; kingdom Viridiplantae; phylum Streptophyta; class Magnoliopsida; order Sapindales; family Rutaceae; genus Zanthoxylum; species Zanthoxylum bungeanum. The sequence goes on along the minus strand of SKCR01024864.1, from coordinate 14,108 downwards.
ATCCTCCCTTCTGTAATCAGTCATAATCAATCTGCTTTTGTCACGGGAAGGCGCATTAGCGACAATATTCTTTGTGTCAGGAATTGGTTCGGAATTATCACCGGAATGGCAGTTCTCCGAGATGTGCTCTTAAGATTGACTTGATGAAAGCTTATGACACTGTTCGTTGGGATTTCCTGGTTGAGGTTTTGCGGACAGTTGGTATTCCAGAGAGGATGGTGGGTTGGATTCAGGAGTGTATGACTACTACTAGATTCTCTGTCTCTATTAATGGTGAGCTGCATGGTTTTTTCCCTGGGGGTCGGGGATTACGACAAGGTGATCCCATGTCTCCTTATCTATTTGTTTTGGCTATGGAAGTGTTGTCAGGCCTTCTTCGTAATATGGCTACTAATCCGGGTTTCCAGTTCCACTGGCGGTGTTCTAAGGACCGTCTTACTCATCTTTGCTTTGCGGATGACCTTATGATTTTCTGTAAAGCCGAAGCATCCTCTGTCTCCTTGATCAAGGAATGCCTTGGGCAGTTCAGTGGTTTATCAGGTCTAACCCCGAACCCAGATAAAAGTCAATTCTTCTCTTCTGGTATCTCTCCTACCCTTCTAGGCCACTTGTGTCACGTTTTGGGTTTCCAAGTTGGGAATCTTCCAGTGAGGTATCTGGGAGTCCCGTTGATCTCTACTAGATTCAGGGCCTCTGATTGTGCTTCTCTTGTGGATCGTATCATTCTGCGTGCCAAGAGTTGGAGTAGTAAGTTTCTCTCTTATGCAGGTCGGCTTCAGCTTATTAAGTCAGTTTTGTTCTCCATTCAAGTTTATTGGTCTTCTTTATTTATTCTTCCTAAATCTGTTGTGAGGAAGGTGGAGACGATTCTTCGCTCTTTCCTTTGGAAGGGTAGTGCGCTCACCTCTTCTGGGGCGAGAGTGGCTTGGAGCAAAGTTTGTTTACCTCTTCAGGAGGGGGCTGGGGATAAAGAGTTTGGATTCTTGGAATAGAGCGGCTATTGTTAAACATATTTGGTTTCTTTGTTCTGGCCAGGTTTCCTCATGGTCGAGTTGGGTTCACTCTTATTTGTTGCGGGGGAGAAGTTTTTGGGAGGTCCCTTGTCCTTCAGATTGCTCTTGGAGTTGGCGTAAGATCTTGGAGCTTCGTTCTTGGTCCCGTAGGCGGATGAGAATGAGGATTGGTAATGGTGAGAAGACGTTACTGTGGTTTGATTATTGGCATCCTGTTGGCCCGATATGGACACATTGGGCGAGAGAGTGATTTATGATTCTGGCTTGGATAGAATGGCTACAGTTGCATCCATTATCGCTGATTCTGCTTGGCGATGGCCCCCATCTAGATCTGCTGCTCTTATTGATTTGGCTCAGTCTCATCTTCCGTCTCCTTCTAGTTTGAGGGAGGATATGCTGGTTTGGGAGGAGGATACAAACGGAAGATTCTCTGTGGATAGTGCTTGGAACGCTATGAGGTCAAGGAAACCCCAGTTGCATTGGTCTCGAGTTGTTTGGTTCCGGAAGGCAATCCCCCGTCATTCCTTTCTTCTTTGGATGTCTATTCAGGGTGGCCTTTGTACTCAGGACAGTCTGATGAGATTTGGCATCTCTGCTTGCTCTCGGTGTATTCTCTGTGGTTGTTCGAGTGAGGATATTGATCATCTTTTCTTCCAGTGCCTCTATTCTTCTAGGGTCTGGTCGTCTGTGCTGGCCATGTGTGGGTTAGATTGGAGTCGCCGAGATTGGTGTCAGACTGTTGGGTGGGTTTCTCTGTTCTCCGGGGCCTCTTTATGTCATCTTCTGGTTCGTCTGTCTTTTGCAGCGCCAGTCTTCCATATTTGGAGGGAGAGGAATGCTCGCACTCATGATATGCCTATTCGGCCTGTTTCTGTTCTTCTTTATGATATTGCTTTTGATGTTCGGAATCATGTTAGCTCCTTAAGAAAGGTAAATCCATCTTATGACAATAAATGGCTTCACCTTTCGTGGCACCTTCCCGATGACATCTTTGTTGATTCTGTTGTAGCCTTTTGGCTTTGTAGCCTTTTGGCTTTCTTCTAGGAGGGCCTGTCCTCTCTAGTGCCTGGGGTATGCCCCTTTGCTCTTTGTATAGTTTTCTTTGGTTATAATACTTACCTTATCCAAAAAAATAAATAAAATAAAACGACAGCCAGAAAACTGAAGATCATCCAAACCAGCCTGACCCAAGCAGCAACCTAAGTCATCTTTCCAAGACAGCCATGATAAAGAACCACCACTATGCTCGAGAGTAGATCGAATAGCGTTAAATTCCCTCATAACTAACCACGGAGAAGCATCAAAATCACTACCACAAGTAATCAAATCATCCCAAAGCTCCCGACGCTTCTCATAATCACACTCACCATAAACCACAAAAACCACACAGCTCTAAACAGCAGAAACATGAGACACACAACCATGTATAGCTTGAGAAGAATAACAAATAATACTCACATCAACATCGCTAGGATTCCAGCAAACCCAAATACGACCAATCGGAAAAGTATTTGAATGGCAAAAAAATTTCCACGAAGGATTAATAACTCTAGAAACATTCACAAGGTTGATATCCTTCACCTTAGTCTCAATTAGACCACACAAAGAAAGTTTCTCATCACGAAAAAACCTCATAACTTCAGCTTGTTTCATAGGGTCATTAAGACACCCGGATATTCCAACAACCAAAAATCATTAAAACAAGAAGAAGATGATAGACCCACCCAAGCAAATCAACGCCATCTACCCCCTCTCGAGGTTTTTCGTTTCTGATTCCTCTTACCTCATGATCCCTTCTTAGTCTTGAAACCATAATCCAACTTCATTTTCTCCACATAGTCTATTAACATCTAATATATTATCATTAGGAAGGGGTTAATCACACACTGCAACTAGCAGAATCTCAGCTAATCCATCCTAAAAAAGATCCTTAACCGGCAAAGATGCCATCAGAGTACATTCACCATCCTCCCTCTTATCCTCAACCTCCACAATAACTTCCTTAGAAGTATCACCTAGCACCGAAGTAACTGCCGGAGCCGAAACCAAACTTTTAGAAGAACACTAACCAAAAACAAAAACCCTATCGGCGACATCACCCGAACACACAACACCACTCGATTTAGCGGAGGTAGCTAGAGCCGTTGCCTTACCCTTCTTATTCTTAGAGACCGAAATCTATGCACCCTCTTTATCATTAACCACCTCAGCCGAAGCATCTGAACCCGAGGCAGGAGCTGAAGACTTAGGAACCCAGGTCTGAGGATGCTTACTTTCCTCCCTACTAGGAACCTTCCTAGGGCAAGTATTCAAAGAGTGACCAAAAACCTCACAAGTAGTACATTTCACAAGAACCCACTCAAATTCGGCCTTACCCTTTAACCACATACCATTAGGATATTGGAAGTCAATATCCTCAACCAAAGGATTCCAAGCATCAATTTCAACACAAACTCGAGCAAAGCTAAGCCATTTCCTGGAAAGGGTAATATGGTCAGCATTAAGAGGCCTACCAACAGTACTTGCCACACAACTAAGTCCCTTAGCAGTCATCAAAGGCATATTGAAAAGTCGAACCCACATCGGGACTTTAAAAATGTCCTCCTTAGTCAAAGGTAAGCTCGGTTGCCATAATTTTGGAACCAATGGCCAGTTAGCCATATGCCATGGGGCATTTTCCAAAACCGCACAAGCTTCATGAAAGCTGTCAAATCTAAAAAGAAAGAAACCATTTTCGGAGGTCAAAACTTCCCGTAATCCAAGCCTCCCCCAAATCTTGTGAGCAATAGAATCAACAATTTGAAATGGTAGCCTTTTACCCAAAAAATACCCAACTAATGTGCTACGCCAAAATACACTTCCTTCTTCAGCAACCTCTAAAGGAGGGCACAACTTAACCCGTCCATCAATAAAATTTGGTTCAACATAATATAAGGTTGTAGAAATAGACGTAGGAACAAGAATATTTACTCCGTTAGAACCATTCAACACTCTAGCATAGCTCAAAGTACCTTCAGCTCCTACGCCCCTAAATCCCGGATGTGTCAACACTTAAGCACCTAACAATCGGCACCAACAGTAGCAATAACGGTGGCAGCGAGAACACTCAGACTCACTGCATTAGGATATTTATAGTGATAATCTGCTAGCTGTAAAGGCTAAGTACTCTTTAGAGATAAAGAAGATGAGACATAATAGTAAGCATAAGAAGTGCCCATATGGTAAGAGGGGTCAAAAGCGCCGTAGAGGGGGTAGATGGAGATGATTTACTTGGGTTAGGTTTCTCATCTGTTGATTATTTTAATGACTTTTGATTGTTGGAATATTCGGGGTCTCAATGACCCTATGAAGCAAGCTGAGGTTAAGAGGTTCTTTCATGATGAGAGACTTTCTTTGTGTTGATTAGTTGAAACTAATGTGAAGGATGTTAATTTTATGGGTGTTTCTCGGGCTATTAATCCTTCATAGAAGTTTTTTTGCCATTCTGATGTTCTTCAATTTGGTCGAATTTGGGTTTGTTGGAATCCGAGTGATGTTGATGTTAGTATTATTTGTTTTTCTCCTCAAGCTATCCGTTGTCATGTTTCACATGTTACTTCTCTTTAGAGCTGTGTGGTTTCGGTGGTTTATGGTGAGTGTGATTATGAGAGGCATCGGGAGCTTTGGGTTGATTTACTTGATAATAGCATTGAATTTGACGTTTCTTCATTGTTGGTTATGGGTGATTTCAATGCCATTCGTTCTCCCTTTGGGCATAGTGGCGGTTCATTGACGTGGCCTTCTTAGAAGGATGAGTTGGGTGGTTGTCTGGGCCAGGCTGGTTTGGATGATCTTCAGTTTTATGGCTGTCATTTTACATGGTTTAATAAGCAGGTTCATTCTCCCATTTGGCAGAAGCTGGAACATATTGTCGCTAATACATCTTGGGAGTGTCTCTTTCCTGGTTTGGTTGTTAGGTTTCTTCCTCCCTGTATTTCACACCATTCTCATATGGTTGTGAATCTTGTTGAGCTCCCTAAAAGGAAAATCCATTTTAAATTCTTTGATTATTGGCTGAACATTCGGTTTCCTTACGGTTGTGGCTTGGGATATTGATGTTAGTGGAACCCCGATATTTTACTTATGTCGAAAGATGAAGAGTGTGAAGGTGGCACTGAAGAAGTTTAATGTATAGCACTTTTCTAATCTTTCGAGTATGGTTTTGGATGTTAGGAGGGAGTTGGATAGTGGTGCCTTGTAGGAGAACCCTAGTGACTCTTTTTTGTTAAGTGAGAAGTCAAGATTATCTTTATTGTATGGTAACGTGAGTCGGGCTGAGGAGGGTTTAATTCTGTAAAAATCTTAGGGATCAAAATGCAAATTTCTTTTTCTAAGTTATGAAGCAACATCATCGACGTAGCAAGATTAATTCTATCTCTAAGGAGGATGAGACTCGTTTGGAGGATGCTACTTTGGTGAAGGAGGAGATTATGTCTTTCTATTGGACTCTCTTGGGGCCTCAGCCTAGTTTGCATGATTTTGATATGGATCTTCTTCAATCGGCTATTACTCAGTATGTTTCTGATGAGCAGATGGAGATTCTTGCTCGGGAGGTTTCAAATGAGGAGATTAAGGTTGTTTTGTTCTCTTTAATAAGGCTTGGAGTATAGTGGGTGATGATGTCATTCATGTTATTCATTATTTCTTTTGTTCGAGGAGACTCTTGAAGCAGGTAAATGCTATGTTTATTGCTCTGATTCCGAAGATTCCTAACCCTTCTCAGGTTAAGGATTTTCGACCTGTATCTTGTTGTAACACTATTTGCAAGTGTATTGCCAAGCTTATTATGAATCATATTAAGGTTGGTCTTCCTTCAGTGGTCGGTCTTAATTAATCTGCTTCAGTGGTCGGTCTTAATTAATATTGAGGGGGATGAAGAGGAAGGGGGAGAGAGGTCAAAACAGGTCAAAAAACAAAGACAAAAAAGGACGGTTTGTCAAAGTGGGGAGATGAAAAGGATAAACGATCTGAAAGCAGTAAATGGGTTTAAATATTAAGGCTCGTGATGACCAAGGACGACGATTAATCGAGCTAGCACGAGGACCAAATGGACATGCGGTTTTGAGCTCTAATAATTCCAAAATATTAATTAAACTCTTTAATCAAATATTACGAATTATTAACTCCGTGTTATTCCACTAAAAACTCGAAGTTGAACTCCCGTTACCGTAGATGGATTAAATAAAACCGGACAACTTTGGTGTCCATCGATATAGTCATTATAAGACTTGATCGTAGTATCAAACCTTATGTTCCAAGATCTAGATGCTTGCTTAAGTCCATAAATGGACCTTTACAACTTACAAACCTTTTGCTATTGACCTTGGGTAATGAACCCATTTGGTTGTACCATATAGATACTCTCATCAAGATTACCATTCAAGAATGCAGTCTTGACGTCCATTTGCCAAATCCCATAGTCATAATATACGTCAATGGAAAGAAGAATCCTGATGGATTTAAGCATAGCTACAGAGATGTTCTCCATTTCGCTATTTCTAAGCATGTTTCTATTGAGCAGAGGGAGACTCTTGCCCTTGAGGTTTCTTATGAGGAGATTAAGTCTGTCTTGTTTTCTCTAAAGGACAATAAGTCTCATGGCCCAGACGGGTATAATTCGGGTTTCTTTAAGAAGACTTGGAGTATTGTGTGGGGATGATGTTCTTTGTACTATTCATTCTTTCTTCTGTTCTGGGCGTCTCTTGAAGCAGGTTAATGCCACGGCTTTTGCATTGATTCCGGAAATCCCCAACCCTTCCCAGGTTAAGGACTTTCGACCTATTTTCTGCTGTAACACTATTTATAAGTGTATTGCCAAGCTTATTGCGAATCGGATTAAGATTATCATTCCTTCAATGGTAAGTTCTAATTAATCTGCTTTTGTTGCGGGGCGGCGTATTAGTGATAACATTTTATTGTGCTAGGAACTGGTGAGGAATTACCATCGGAGTGGTGGTACCCCTAGATGTGCTCTTAAGATTGATTTGATGAAAGCTTATGATACTGTCCGTTGGGATTTTATGGTTGAGGCTTTGCGGACTTTTGGTTTTCTTGAGAGAATGGTGGGCTGGATTCGGGAGTGCATGACCTCTACTGTGTTTTCTATGTCTATTAATGGGGAGTTGAATGGTTTTTTCTCCGGGGGCCGTCGTTTGCGACAAGGGGATCCTATTTCTACTTATCTATTTGTTTTGGCTATGAAATTTCTCACTAACTTACTTCAGACTATGACTCATGATCGAGGTATTAAGTTTCATTGGCGGTGTTCTAAAGACAGACTCACTCATCTTTGTTTTGCATATAACCTTATGATTTTTTGTAAGGCGAATGCTCCCTCGGTCTCTTTGATCAAGGATTGCCTTGGGCAGTCTATGGGTTTATCTGGATTGGTCCCAAATCCAGCTAAGAGTCATCTTTTCTCCTATAGTATCTCTCTTTCTTTAAAGGATCGGCTTCTTCTTTTGTTGGGTTTCCAAGAGGGTTTTCTCCCAGTTCGCTATTTGAGACTTCCTTTGATTTCTACAAAGCTTATGGCTTCAGATTGTATTTCTCTTGTTGAGCGTATCGTCAGGCGTGCCGAGAGCTAGAGTAGCAGGTTTCTTTCGTTTTAAGGGAGGCTTCAGCTCATTAAGTCAGTTTTGTTCTCTATTCAAGTTTATTGTTCTTCTTTATTCATTCTTCCTATGTCTGTTATTAGGAAGGTAGAGACGACGCTCAGATCTTTTTTTTTGGAAGGGTAGTGAGCTTACTTCTTATGGGGCGAGAGTGGCTTGGAGTACTGTTTGTTTACCCTTGAAGAGGGGGGTTTGGGGATTAAGAGATTGACAACTTGGAATAGAGCGACTATTGTTAAGCATTTACGGTTTCTTTGCTCTGGTCAGATATCCTCCTGGTCGAATTGGGTTCAATCTTACTTGCTTCGCGGACGGAGCTTTTGGGAGGTGTCGTGTCCTGGAGATTGCACTTGGATTTGGCGGAAGATTTTGGAGCTTCGTTCTTGGGCTCGTCGGAGAATGAGGTTTAGGATTGGGAATGGTGAGAAGATGTTGATGTGATTTGATAACTGGCATCCGTTGGGTTCGATTGTGGATACGTTGGGAGAGAGAGTTATTTATGACTCTGGCTTGGATAGGATGGCCACAGTTGCTACTATTATCTCTGACTCTTCTTGGCGCTGGCCCCCTACTAGGTTAGCAGCCCTTGTTGAGCTGGCTCGTTCCCTTCTTGTTTAAGGGAGGATGAGTTGGTTTGGGAGGACGACAGTAGAGGTAGGTTTTCTGTGTCTAGCGCTTGGAATGCGATGAGGACGAGAGGCATTTTGATTCACTGGTACAGGGTTGTTTGGTTTAGTAAAGCTATTCCACGCCATTCTTTTCTGCTCTAGATGTCTATTCAGGGTGGACTTTATACCCAGGATCTTCTTATGAGTTTCAGTATCTCTTTTTACTTGCGTTGCGTCTTGTGTGGTTGTTCAGATGAGGATATTGATCACATTTTCTTCCAATGCTCTTTCTCTTTGCGGGTTTGGACTACTGTGCTGGCTATGTGTGGGGTAGATTGGAGTTCTTGTGTTTGGCTGCAGACTAGCTAGAAACAGACTTAGAAGGAACTACATTCAGGATATACAGTGCATTTTGTAATGCATACCCCCAGATTGAACTAGGTAGAGTGCTATAACTAAACATTGATCTCATCATGTCTAGTAGGGTCCGATTTCTCCTTTCTGCAATACCATTTTGTTGTGGTGTTCCAGGTGTTGTGAGCTGTGAAACAATTCCATGCTCAACTAAGAATTCCTCAAAATATCTATCAAGGTATTCTCCTCCACGATCTAATCGTAGAATATTGATGCTTTTACCTAACCGGTTCTCAACCTCAACACGATACTCTTTAAACTTTTCAAATGTATCTGACTTGTGCTGTATTAGATAAACATACCCATATCTGGAATAATCGTCAATAAAAGTGACGAAGTATTCAAAACCACCTCGGGATTTTACATTCATCGGTCCGTAAATATCCGAATGTATTAGCTCAAGTGTTTCTTTGGCTCTTATCCATTTTCCAATAAAAGGTCTCTTAGTCATTTTGCCTTTTAGACAGGATTCACAGACAGGTAAAGTACCGAGTTTTAACTTATTTAAAACTCCGTTCTTAATCAAACAATCTATCTATCCAGTCAAGGTTAATGTGACGAAGTCTAATGTGACATAAATAGGTATCATCATGAGAAATATTTTGCCATTTAGATTTAAATCTTTCAATCTTAAACATTTCAGTATTAAGCAGTGATTCATACATTAACAGCATTAATACATATAGATTATTTTCGGAGTTTCCTGTGCATATATTTAATCTATTTCTACTAATAATAACTGACTTATTATTAAATGAAATAGAAAAACCACATTCCATAAGTTTTGTTACAAAAATCAAATTCCTACGAAAACCAGGAATATATAGCACACCATTTAAACATAAATGAACTATTATTAAAGTTTAACTTGGAATCTCCCACTGCTTTTGCTGAAATAGCATCCCTTATCCCAACTCTCATGGTAAAGCTACCTTCAGAAAGGTCCCTCTATGAGTCAAGTAGCTGCAAAGAACAATAAACATGGTTAGTGGCACCAGAATCAACAATCCATATGGATTTATCATCCTCCATAAAAAGAGACTCAACGACAAGTAAATCGTATTTACCTGTATTCTTCTTCTCTTTAAGCTTTGCAAGGTATTTCAGACAATTCCTTTTTCCAATGCCCTTGTTGTTCACAATGGAAACATTTTCCTTTGGCATTGGTTCCTTTGGAGCTTTTGTTATTCTTCTTTTTCATTGGTTTTGTCTTTGCCTTCCAATTGCCTTTCTTCTTATTCTTTATAGATTTAGAAGATTCGGCAACATTTGCCTCGGCATTGGACCTATGAGAACCGTTCATAATGAACTCGTAATTGGTGAGCTCATTCAGCAGTTCAGTCAATGTAAAAGTCAACTTATTCATAGAACAATTGCTTTTAAACTGCAGGAAACTCTTTGGAAGGGTTTCCATGATCATTGTCACCTGGCTTTGCACATTGATATGTGCACAATGGGTTTCAGCCATATTAAGATGAGACATCATCCTTAACACATGGTCTCGGACTGATGTGCCTTTCTTCATTCTAATGGTCAATACAGAGACTATTGCCTCATGTTGTTACCGGTCTGAAGGTTGCCCAAACATGTTCTGTAATGATTGCATAATCATTGATGCTGTCGCCATGGCTCATGCTGTGCAGCATGAACCTCAATCATGGATGCTATCAAATAGCTATGGGCTTTCTCATCAGCTTTAATCCAATTATTATAGGGATTTCGTGCAGCTCTGCTAGTATTTGGTGCTGGCTTAGGAGGACATTCATCCATAAGGACAAATTTAAGGTCTTTGCATACCAATATAACATTCATGTCAATTTTCCATTTAACATAATTATCCCCGGTTAAATTTTCTTATTGTTTGAGAATGGAGATTATTGCAAATGCCATGACTGAAAAAATAATAAACGCGCATTCAAAATTCATTCGTCGCATATTAAAATTGTCAAATATTTAGGCATAAAATTAAACATGATGCATGATCAATGTATAACGAATTAGAAACCAAAAAGAATTACTATGCCACGGTTTATCTGAAATAACTCTTATTCCTATATTAATCAACTATACCGTTATTTTGATCAAGGAAGCTTTGATTAACAACTTAATCATTCCTTTATGAGTGTGACCCATTATTTCGGAACCCTTGGACTTAACTAGTGAAGTATCGCCATAGGGTAGGTCAAATCACCAGAGATACATCTAGAGTCCCCATCCTTTCGGAATCCAAACCTGATATTGACCCAAAAAGGTCACCATCTGTAGGGGGACGAAAGCAAAACCGTCTCGAGGCGCCTATTGAATCTCACGTTTCTGGATAACAATGGAGATCAAAGGATATATTGTGGTATACCACTCTCCCACTCACTATTAAAAAGTGTAAGGTTTCTATCTCGCTAGTATTTTATGAATCTTAGATTATGCTCGGCTAAAGTCATAACCTTAATTAATACTACTTGACGATTTAGTGATCTAACCAATTTTAACTCCTAAAATTTTAGTCACTAATATCGATTAGTCTCTACTAACCAATTAACTTAATTAACCTAATTTAATAAAGTTATTATAGTGATCTAATCAATTTTAACTCTTAAATTATTAGTCCACTTATAGGTTTTAAAATTTAGAATTCAACGAACAGACCAAATGTCATTAAACCATTTAATCGATAAAAGCACATTATTTATTCCAAAGGTACGTTGTATTGTATCCCGAGTGCAAACCATATTACCGTCCATTCGGAACCGGCTATGGAATTTATGTCAGGGTTTCCATCCGATATACCAAGGAAAATAATGTAGTCATCAGGTCCATTTGTTTCTAAAACTTGAATTCACAATTTTTAAACCTTTAAACCAATTAATCTTATTAATCCTTTTGCATGCATCTCATATTTTTATTTAGCTTTTAAATTACATAAAATCATATTTTATGACTAGAATATCATGCATATCTACATGTTATGGCATGTGAAAATGCAAGTGTAGGCACCCTAGGCTATATGATATGTTAATAAACAATTTAAAACATATATATATTCCCAGGTCTGGGCTGAAAATGTTTGTGTGGCGTTTGACGGGCGTTCGAACATTTTCAGGCAGTAGAGTTTCGTTCGTGTTGCGTTCGAACGCCTGTCTGAACACTAGAACTTCATTTACTTTGTTTCGGAGCTTCCGGACTCCGTTTTGGTCCCTTTTTTTTCTACGGACTCGTAACGGAATGTAGTTTTATATACATCCATAAATTGCATTAACCGGGCTCTTATTTTTTTATACTAATCTAATTAGTACAATAAATCCAAGTCTTCAAATCTTGTTCCATGGAGTGTTGTTGAGTCATTCGCGGAATTTATCCGTCAAAAGTCCTTCGCGGCATCGGCTCCTCCAAGTTACAAATAGGGTTACATAATGAACTTATTACAAAGGAAATGAACTTACAACACTTGAAAGAATATGACCTTATGGTCGTAAATTCCCAATACTAAAAAAAGAGGCGGAAAAAATAACGATCAACGCAATACATTCATCACATGAATCAGAGTAAATATTCATCACATGAACATTAAAAATCATTCATCTCATGAATCTAATTGTGCCTACTCATCACAACTTGCATTCTAATAATCTATATCGCATATAAATTATTAAAACTTGAAACTTTAAAGGAGAAGGGTTAAAAACACTTTTCAACCTTAAGCTCTTGATGCCAATTGTAGGAAACGACTTTCCTTAGCGCGGCGGAAGTTGCTTGTGGTGGCACCGGGTCCGGTATGGATCTTAAAAATTTTCTTTGCCTTCTTTCTTTATTGTAGTAGTCGAAATCAATCCTTTGGTGTCCAACGCTTGGATCAACCACTCGATCTTCCGAACTATGGCTAGAAACCAATAAAACGAAGTGTGGGCTTCACTCACAAAGATTAAACCTCTAAACTATTTAGAGATTTAGGATGTCACAATATTGTTTGGCTCTTTGGAATTTCAAACACTCTCACAACACTTGTGAATGTTTGAACTATCTCTATTTTCTCTCAAATCTTCCTCACGACACTTGTGTGAATGTTTTCAAAATATTTTTTTTTTGGATAAGGTAAGTATTATAACCTTAGAAGTTAGAGAAATGGTAGAGATTATATTCTCTTACTGACAAGAAACCCACTTGGATTCGAAATCCAAGCAAACCCCAAGCAACGGCCAGAACCCCAAGAACCGCGAATTTGATTTTGTAGAAACAAAACCCTTCCAAGGCCACAAAGAAGACCCACAAAGAACTTTCCCTTGAGAACCTTTAAGATGAATCCTTATAGTGTTTTGCTAGCAATGAAGACGCCACTAAGTTTGCCAAAACTTAGATAAGTCGATTCAAACTTGAAAAGGGGAATCCCTCCATTACAAGAATTCGGCCATAGCCAAAGCTTTAAGCTTTTGTGTTTTACAAATTTAGTGATTGTCCTCAAAATGAAAAAGAAAGAAAGCTTAAATAGTGTTACAAAGAGAAACCCTAAAGGCATAAAGACAACAATGCCCCTAAAGCTAAATTACAAAAATACCAAAGTCTTCAAGTCTTCAAAGGCCTTTGAAGCTGATTTGGGCCAAGTGAAGTGACTTTGGGTCCTCTCTATTGAAGCCGACATGCGTCTCTATTTGTTTGTTGCAATCGGCCATACAACTCTGAACTAATCCCGCCATTGCTTCTCTGAGTATTTTGGTCTTCTGCCTCGTAATTGGCCCTTCTGGTACTTGTAATGGGTCTTTTGCTTTGTTGTCGGCCTAGATCATGTCATCCTCTCCCTCTTGAAAATGATTCGACCTCGAATCTGTACCTGCATCAAAAGGAGTTAAGTCAGAAACATTAAATGTAGCATACACATTATACTTACCTTGTAAATCCAGCTTGTATGCATTGTCATTAATCCGTTCCAAGACTTGAAATGGACCATCCCCTCTCGGTTGTAGCTTAGATTTACGTTGTTCAGGAAATCTCTCCTTGCGCATGTGTACCCAAACCCAATCTCCAGGCTGAAATACCACACGTTTTCTTCCCTTATTAGCATGAGAAGCATATTGCTCATTCTTTCGTTGTATTTGCTCTCTTGCTTTCTCATGTTTATGCTTCACCAAATCGGCTTTACTTTTTCCATCTAGCGCCGCATGTTCATCAACAGGAAAAAGTTAACAAATCTAATGGAGTTAGTGGCTGAAAACCATAAACAATTTCAAATGGTGAGTAAGATGTAGAGGAATGAATACTACGATTATATGCAAATTCAACAAAAGGCAAACAATTTTCCCAAGTTTTTAAGTTCTTATTAATAATAGTACGCAATAACTGAGTCAAAGTCCTATTAACAACCTCGGTCTGGCCATCAATTTGGGGGTGGCAAGTAGTAGAATACAAAAATTTAGTTCCCAACTTACCCCATA
>SKCR01024863.1:0-174451 GCA_019454045.1 Zanthoxylum bungeanum | reverse complement strand
TTTTATATATATTCATTTATAGTATTTCATATGCTTAATCTTTGTTTGGGACATATTATAGAAACCAACACTAGCGTCGACTACGATGAAACTTTTTCACCAGTCAGTAGCAATGCTTAAGTCTATTCGGATTTTGCTTTCTATAGCTGTGTATCATGACTACGAGATTTGGCAAATGGATGTCAAAACGGCTTTTCTAAATGGATTTCTTGATGAAGAAATCTATATGGAACAGTCGGAAGATTTTGCGTCCAGCAAAAACTCGGGTATGTTGTGTAAGGTAAGAAGTCCATTTATGGACTTAAACAAGCTTCACGAAGTTTGAATCTTCGATTCGACGAGATTATTAGATCGTCTGGTTTTCTCAAGAATTCAGAAGAATCCTGTGTGTATTAGAAGGCCAGTGGGAGCATGGTCGTATTTTAGTCCTATATGTTGATGACATCCTAATCATTGGGAATGATTTAGGTATGTTATAAAGCGTCAAAGCATACCTCTGTAAAATTTCTCCATGAAGGACCTGGGAGAAGCTTCCTATGTTTTAGGGATAAAACTCTATAGAGATAGACAAAGGATGCTGATTGGGTTATCCCAATCAACATACATAGATAAGATCTTGGAATGGTATAATTTTGGTAACTGTAAGACAGCAAACATACCGTTCAGACATGTGATTCATTTTTCAAAGAAGATGAGTCCACAAACAAAAGATGAGAAGGTTAGAATGTATAACCAACCTTATGCTTCGTGTTTGGGTAGCACAATGTATGACATGTTGTGTACGAGGCCTGATATCAGTTTCGCTGTTAGCGTAACTAGTAGATATTAGTCCAATCCAGGTAATGACCATTGGATGGACATTAAACATATCCTCAAGTATCTTAAAGGTACTAAGGATAAGTTAATAATTTATGGAGGAAACGAACTGCAAGTTACGGGTATACAGAATCCGATTTCCAATCGGATCCCGATGATAGAAAGTCTACATCATGATTCGTATTTACCCTTAACGGAGGTGCAGTTTGTTGGAAGAGTTCCAAACAGGGATCTACAGCAGATTCCATCACTGAGGCGGAATATATTGCAGCTTCTGAAGCTACAAAAGATGCTGTGTGGATAAAGAACTTTGTCACAGAATTGGGAGTTGTCCCAAGTATCGAGAATGTGATTCCGTTATACTGTGATAATACTGGAGCCATTGCACAAGCAAAGGAACCGATGGCGCATCAGAAGTCAAAACATATGGAACGCAAGTACCACATCAATCGAGAGATTTTATCGCGAGGGGATATTATCGTGTGCAAGGTACCGAGTGAAGATAATGTAGCAGACCCGCTGACGAAGGCAATACCTCCGAAGCTGTTTGATAAACACGTGGAGTCGATGGGTATTAGATACAATCGTTATTGGCACTAGAGCAAGTGTGAGTTTTTGTTCGGGTTGGTGCTCTCAGCGCCAATTCCCGGTTGTATTTCTTTATGAATACTTCTGTAAAACATTATTATTTTGAATAATATATGCAGTTTCTATAATATAATGTATTTTTTAACATGGTAAAGACGTAATGACCTTAGAATGACAAGTCATAGTGCAATTGTAAAAGCGTCGCAACTGACATTGAGTTGTATCATGACGTTGTCATTCTCAGATAGTTCCTGGTCAAGGTTTACACTACTTGGTCAGTATAGTAAACCCGTTGAGACCGGTACATGTCGTATACTGGAATATATGATTCCAATGGTTTCTCAATGAACCATAAGTCTTGGAGACTAGTATAGACCTATAGGTGTTTATAGCGGATAAACACTGAATGAATCACCGAAGATTCTTAATGGATGGTATACCAACGTCAATAAGAATCTTATCGGGTTGAGTAGCACTTGTGATTCTTAGACTTGAGATGCCACTGTGGGCACATGAGACATCTTCTACACTTAAATGGCAGTCACGTCACCGATCTATTAAGATCAGACCTCCGCCTGTTCGTTGGGTGTATATAGATCCTCAGGGTGTCATGTGTGTGTTAAGATAGGTTCCGTCAGTTCTGTGTAACAGAGCATAGGTAGTCCATATGATTAGTAATCAGATAAAATCCATGGGCCCGTGGTACAATTTAGAAGTTAGTTCTAAATGTTCTTTTTGAGATTGCTAATAGAATAGTCGACTGGATAATCCCTATAGAGATTTGACGTTTACATCTATATCTCTGGGATTTATCCGGATACCTGTGACGAAGAAATTATACATTTGCCATGACCTCGACCTGTATGATTCAGCTTTATCCGTGATCGTCATAATTTACGGGTGGATAAATTATGGACACGAAATTGGATTTCATGACGGATATGCCTGAATCTAGAGAGTCTCACTAATGAAATATACTCGTAGAGCACTAGGGCAACAATTATAAATAATATTGATTATTTATAAAGTCTTTTAAAGGTTAAACGCAAAATACATGTTTAGTGACCCGATAGTCATTTCCTTAATTTTTGTGTATTTGTTTGTAATTAATGCTTGATTAATTCAAATACACATTAATTAATTATCAAATTGAGAATTTGACTAATATCATAAATTGAATATATGTATTTAATTAATTAAATAATTATTTAATTGTTAAATGATTAAATTAATTAGAATATAAATATTTTAAGGTTTAGATATTTGTTTTAATGACTTAGTTGCCATTGTTGACTTGTTGAAAATTATCATTAAAGTGTAATGATCATTTTATCAACTTGGCAAAATGAAATTCAAATGAAATGAAATTAATATATCTTGTTTTTGTTTAGGCCAAATTCGGCCAAGGCACTTTTGTAACAAGTATATATTGTTTTATTCATTTAGGGTTTAGATTACCTAATACACTTTATCAAACTCCATTAAACAAACCAAAGAAGGTAGAGAGAAAAAGAAAAAGAAAATCAAAGAAAAGCTTGGAATTTAGTAAGTATTTCCAACCTTCCATTAGAGAGTAATTTGTTCCTCTTGTTGTGGGCTTCACTTGGTGATGTTCTTAAGTTTTTCTATTCATTATTCTTTGTGTTTTATGGATGAAAGTTTGATGAAGGGGTTATGCATGTATGAAGTTGGAAAATATGTAACTAGTGTAAAATAAGCATTCTTTTCATGGTTTTAGAACTTTGTTGCTAATCTAGAATTGTTGACCCACTCTTAAATGACCTAGATTTGATCTATAGTTATTTCATTGGTTGATACTTGATTGGATGAAGAAAGGATGGAAGAACATGATTGAAGTAATTGATTTAACCAATTTGGTCTAATTAGTCTAATTTGAAGAAATTGAAAAATTAGGGGTTAAGACCACTTCCAAATTTGGGGCTTTTCATTTATGTTGTGTATTTGGATGTGTATATGATACATATGAAATCTTATGTTGATTGGATTTATCTTGATGTGTTTTGAACATGGAAAGTGCAAATGCACATTATGCTCCCTGAGGAGGCTCTCGGCCAAGGCTAATAATTTTTGGGTTTTTTGTTGCAATTTGTGTTTTGACATTTGTGACATGTTAAATTCATATTATTAATGATTTAGAATCATCCAAAATTGATTTGAACAATTTCGGACTAAAATGAACAAAATACAAAGTGTAAGGTAATTCGGTAAATTCACATAAATTTGATTTATTGAATTTTATTTCATAATTTAATTATTGGGTAATTAAATAAACATGTTTATTTAATTAATCTGAGAAAAAGTTTTGAAATCGGAAAAATTGATTTTCCACTGTTTCCGCTGCGTTACCGGATATCCGCAATAAAACCCTACATTTTGTTCTCTGAGCTTTGTTCCCGAACTGTGTTGATTGTGGGCTTTATTCCCAAACTGAATTGATTGTGGGCTATGTTCCCGAACTGTGTTGAATGTGGGCTTTGTTCCCGAACTGTGTTAAGTGTGGGCTTTATTCCCGAACTGTGTTGAGAGTGGGCTTTGTTCCCGAATTGAGATGAGAGTGGGCTTTGTTCCCGAAGTGTGTTGATTGTGGGCTTTATTCCCGAATTGAATTGATTGTGGGCTTTATTCCCGAACTGTATTGATTGTGGGCTTTATTCCCCAGGCTTTGCTGAACGTGGGCTTTGTCCCATAGGCTTTATTCCCAAACTATGTTGATTGTGGGCTTTATTCCCGAGCTGTGTTGATTGTGGGCTTTATTCCCTGAACTGAAATGATTGTGGGCTTTGTTCCCTGCTCTTTGTTCTCGAACTGTATAGAGAGTGGGCTTTGTTCCCGAGCTGTACTGAATGTGGCTTTGTTCCCGAACTTGAGTTGATTGTGGGCTTTATTCCCGAGCTATGTTGAATGTGGGATTTGTTCCCGAATTGTGCTGAGTGTGGACTTTATTCCCGAATTGTATTGAATATGGGCTTTATTCCCGAAACTGCTGATAATGTGGGCCTCGATCCTGGGATCCATTCCCCAAAACTGCTAATAATGCGGGCCTCGACCTTGGGATTCATTCCCAATACTGCTGATTATGAGGGCCTCGACCCTGGGATTCATTCCCAAAACTGCTGATAATGTGGGCCTCGACCCTGGGATTTATTCCCGGAACTACTGATAATGTGGGCCTCGGCCCTGGGATTCATTCCCGGAACTGCTGATAATGTGGGCCTCGACCCTGGGATTTATTCTCGGAACTGCTGATAATGTGGGCCTCGGCCCTGGGATTCATTCTTGAAGCTACTGATAATGTGGGCCTCGACCGTAGGATTCATTCCCGGAACTGCTGATAATGTGGGCCTCGACCCTAGGATTCATTCCCGAAACTACTGATAATGTGGGCCTCGACCATGAGATTCATTCCCAAAGCTACTGGTTATGTGGGCGTCGACCCTGGGATTCATTCCCGAAACTGCTTGTCTTTGCCGCCTTTTCATTTTCTTCAAAACCTGCGAACAAAAACAAAACAAAAAATGCATGTATGTGACGTGTATGCATGGATGTATTTCCTATTCCGATGGGTTAGGCCTTCCTTGTGCTCATTGGTGCCATTTGCCTACAAATGTCTCTGGTCGCCCCCTTGGTTTGCTCATAATTTCCTTCCGCCGGTTCTTTTCTGGTGATTGTTCAGTTCTCTTTTATCTCATGGCTCAAGTTCCCGTTATATCCCTTATTTGCAGGGTGGTAGACTAGTCGCCCCCAGACTTGATTTAACTTTCTGCTCTCCGGTGTTTGCACTAGGTCAAGGTGGACCACGTGATGTGTCACTCCATATCATCATACTATATTACATGCTACGAAATAGTCCCATAGTTATACATAATATTGTCCTCAAATAATGCCCAGTAATGAAACTAGAGAACCTTCAAAACATTCAATGCAACTCAAATCCAAGTCTTTGAATAAATTATCTAAGCCAGACTCAAATTGTGTGTGTGCAAAGGTTCTTTACAGCGTGATTCCCAGGTAAGCCAACTCAATGATTTCGTTTTAAAAAATTAGGATCGACAGGTCAAACTAACATAGATGTCAATTATGTTTTGCCATTGCTTTTCCGTGGTCAATATGGTATGGTTTTCTTTTTCTCTGTCTTTTTTTTTTTATTTTTTCTTTGTTTTTTTCAACACACATACCCTTAAGGTAGCATTTCTCCTCATGGTGGTCCTAATACTCGCCTATGGGTAGCTTCACGCTTATCAGTTATAGGTGGTTTATATTTTTTCTTTAGAGACTTTTCTTTTATTTTCAACCATACCACACATCATAACACAAGCAAATCAAGATAGACATTTAGGCGAACGGTCATTTATCGACCTATAATTTCTTCAACTAGTCACCTTGCCAACTACTCAGGTTTTCACTGCTAAGAACCTATAGTTAAGTGCTTACGAGTCTAACATAGATCATTACTCAAAGTATTGGATAAAAGCACATCAAGAATTTATCGCTTCTAAGGTTTCACCCTAAAGCAATCAATTCCATCATCGGACTTATGTCTAACTATTAAGGACTAAAAAACAAACAATTTTTTTTTTCTCTCGCTTTTCTTTTTTTTTCTCTGTTTTTTTCTTCTCTTTTTTTCCTTTTTTTTTACTGAAGGCCCCCCAATGGTCTTTCTATTCTTGCCATAAAGTTTTCTGTTTCTCGGCTTCATTTTCCCCGATATCCATGTTTGCTAAACTCTTCTTGACAAATCTTTCTTTCTCTAACCCAACGGATATCTATGATGGCTTTTAAGACACAAGGGTTAACATGATGTGTGTATGCATAAGATGCATAAGATGCATGCGATGTATGAGATATAATATGCATGTAGTTATCAAAATCATAAAGAGGTGACTTCTATAGGATATATGACTATGGTTCATATATGGGCTTATAAGGATATGGATAAAGGCTCCCGCTGGCGAAGGATTGCCAACAACTAGGTCTCCCCACTCAAGGGTTCGAGTGACCAAGTGAGCGCACCCTTTTTATACCCTAAGGTACGTGAAAACGAGTGATGATGCCATATAACGATCTGCCGCCTCGAGCGAAAACGACTTCACAATACATGATGCAATCAAGGTAAGAAAGGGTATGCAAAATATATGAGACAAGGTTAACTAAAGAAAAAATCACAAACATTACAAGACATTATTTCGTGGCCGATTCTCTATCCCTAGTGGAGTCGCCAGACTGTAGACGAGGTACAGAAGTGGGCGACGCTGTCCGGGTTCACGGCCTGGTCAGGAGTACGGAGTAGCCCATGGGGGACTAAACCGGAGAAGAAATAAAATGGAGTCGCCATCTAGTGTGAACTGGGAAATGATTTAAGGCCGCACTCACCCCTCGCAAGGGAAGACCTCAAACCGTTGGGTTCGGAATGGTCCATTACTTTTGCCAATTGTAATGAAAAGATTTATGCGATAGTACAACCAAGTCTTATGCAACACATGCAAGATAATTTAATCAACACCCAAGATTGCACACCCATAAACGTAAATCAAATGAAAACAAACGCATAATTCCATAGACATATTAAATAAAGAAAACGCAAAAATATAAATAAATGATAATAGTAAAAGCGTTAATGATAAAGAGAAATGATTAAGTATGTAATGCAAAAAGGAATGACCAGGAGCAAGGCAAACATGCATGAAATATGATGAAAGAAGGTCTGTTCACTGTATGTGCATTCGCCCAACATTTGGAAACGCGTTCGAACGGTAAACAGAATGTTCGCTTTCGTATAGCGTTTGAAAACACGTTCGAACAGGATAAGGTCTTATGCATGGTAAAACAGAATGCATGCGCGTTCGAGTAGCGTCTGTAAACGCGTTCGAACGGACTGAGGCAGAATGCATATGTTTGTGTAGCATTCAGAAATACGTTCGAACGAGATTAGCAAAGTGGTATCTAAAATGACACAAACACATGCGTGAATGCTTCTCAAGCGGTACGTGGAGTTGTATCCCAATTACAGATCGTATTACCGTCCATTCGGATTCGGCTACGGAATTTATATCTGGGTTTCCATCTGATATACCACAAGAGGTAGCGCTCAAGCACTAACACAACATGAATGTAAAGTGAAGAATGAAAACATAACAACCAAAAAGGGTAAATGAGAAGACAATAGAAGAGATGCGACCAAGGCCAACATCTATATAGGACCTCGAATGCCCGATTGAACATATTTCATATTCAACCGAGTATACTTCGTCCGGCGTGGCAAAACGTCGTGGTAAAGGTAGCCTTTAGGCGTTTCCCTCGAATAGAGGACCTTTAACCCACATGATTAGCCCATGCGCACTAGATAACAATACATGGATAAACAAAGCAATAACATACGGAAAGTAAATAACGGAATGATAAAAGAGATGCGACCAATGCCGACATCTATATAGGACCTCATAGGCCTGATTGAACGTATTTTGCATTCAATCAAGCATACTTCGTCCGGCGTGGCAAAATATCGCGGTAAAGGTAGCCTTTAGGCATTTCCCTCGAATAGAGGACCTTTAACCCACATGATTAGCCCATGCGCACTAGATAACAATACATGGATAAACAAAGCAATAATACACAAAAAGTAAATAACATAATAATAAAAGAGATGCGACCAAAGCCGACATCTATATGGGACCTTATATGCCTGATTGAACGTATTTCACATTCAATCAAGTATACTTCGTCCGGCGCGGCAAAACATTATGGTAAAGGTAGCCTTTAGGCTTTTCCCTCAAATGAAGCACCTTTAATCCATCGTGATTAGCCCATGCGCACTAGGTAAAGATGCATGCATAAATAAAGAAACAATACATAGAAAATAAATAACGGAACAGTAAACACAAACTTTGAATGAACACAAAATTAAATAACTGAATGAAACACATGCATGAAAGTTTCTCAAGTGGTACGTGGAGTTGTATCCCAAGTACAGACCGCACTACCGTCTATTCGGATTCGGCTATGAAATTTACGTCTGGGTTTCCATCCGATATACCGCAAGAGATAGCATGCAATCATTAACCCAATAACAATAATAGACATGAACCATCAAGACGCATGCAAGGAAATAATAATAGACAACGAAAAAGATGAATGAAAAATAGCAAAGGGTGCCCTCAAGTCTTACCTTTTAAGTTGCTTCTCGAAAGTGTGTTACGCCATCGCCGGAAGGGTTAATGTTCCACTGTTTTTTTTGGTTCACTGGTTCGCTATTTCTGCTATTTTTGGGCTGCTGTTATCTCTGTTTCTGCCTCTGTTTTCTCTGTTTTTACTGCTATTTGGACTGCTGTTTTGGCTTACTGTTTTGAGTGGTCTTGGGACTATTTTTCGGTGATATTGCTCACTGTTTTGGGGGTCTGTTTTGGGTTATTTTCAGGGGGTTGTTTGGGGACTATTTTTAGGTTATTTTGCTACTGTTTTGGTCTCGGTTTGGTGGCTGTTTGGATTGGTTTCACGTTGATGGATTGCTCACTGTTTTGGTCGATTAAGGGATAATATTTGATCACTGTTTGTGTTTACTTGTGAAGGGCTGCTTTATTGTGTTTGTGTATTGCGTGAGGGAGAGAGCCAAGTGTGGAGAGTGCGTTAAAGAATGAGCAGTTTAGGTTTTCTTTTGTGAATGGTTGCCGTGTGAGTGAAAAAGGGAAAAGAGAATGGTGAGAGAAGATTAGGGTTTTCTGTTTTGTTTTTTATTTTGCTGTGTCTGAGGAAAGAAAAAAAGTGAGGATTCTTTAGGTTTTTTTTTTGTTGCTATTGGCGTGTGTCTCTTAGGTGGTGGGGTTTGTTTGCTTGTGGTGGTGTCGGTGATGAAGGGTAGTGTTTTGGCAGTTTGTGGGTGATGAGAGGGTTTACTACGTGAAGGTGTGTTAATGAGAAGGGCTGTTGGTTTGTGGTAGTCGGTGAAGGCTTATTGTCTTATTGTTAATTAAGCTGTCGGTTGAAGGCTGCACATGGTCATTTGTTCACGTTCTTTGCTTGGTTTTGGGCTGGTATTGCTGTGAGCTTTTTGTTTGATTCTGTGTCGTGAGTGTCTTTTAGGGTAGTGGTTGGTTTGTGTTTTAGTGAAGGGCGTGAGGTGAGAGAAAGTGAGTGGAAGGGAGAAGATGAGAGAAGCTATAGGGTTTTGTGGTGAGAGAGATGATGCTATGGTTTTTTGGTTTCTTTGTTGTGGCCGTTAGAGTTCAATGGAGAGGAGAGTGTTTAGGATTTATTTGTTGTTTTTGCCGAGAGAGGATGAGAGTGAGAGACATAAGGGTTCATGATAGAGAGAGGCAAAGGTTATGGTTTCTGCTAGGGTTCTTATTATTTTTTATCTTTGGTTGAAATGCCGTGAATTCTTAAGGAGGGACCATTAGGGTTTTGAATATGTCTCTTTTTAAATGGTGAGCTTAGGGTTTCCTTGTTTGTGTATGGCTTAAAAAAGGGAACAAATCAATCAATTATGGGTGTGTTTAATTTAGGGAAATAATATTTGTATTTTAGGTGGGGGAATTTGTTTAATTTGGGAGGTGATTTATTTAAATTAGGAAGGGGATTTGATTTAATTTAGGAAGGGGATTTGATTTGATTTGTGACATTTGTTTTAAATATTTTGGATTGGGCTTGGGTGTGTGGGCCTTGTGATGTGGGAGTGTGGCTTGGATAAATGGGCTTTCATGTATCACGAGGGTTTTGGGCCGAGGCTAATATTTTAATACATAGATTAACTGAGCTAACCTGAGGCAAAATAGTGAGTTAAATTTGATGATGTATTTATTTCTTGAATTTTCCCTTCCGACGTTCGTTACCCGCGACTTTCGCAACTTATCAGGTAGTGCATCCATGCGAGGCTCATCATCGAGCTTCATGCAAAAATGAAGTGTCTACAACACCGCCTATATGGCTGGTTGGTAATATCAAGCAAAGTTTATATATTATAATAAGGGAGATATCTAAATTAGAAGTAATAAAAGTGGATCATTTAATCCCAGCATTTTCATTTATTGTACTTTTACATTTTTAATTTCCAGTATTTACTTTTCAGCATTTACTTTCTCGCATTTACTTTATGTCTTTTATTTTATTTAAGCTTTTACTAGCCGTAAATATGTGTCGCAGATAAACCTATTATTTGGGTTGTGATGAATTCCAATATCACCGGTTTATAAGGGGTTATTTTATAGTTTGCGTAACATAAAGGTTTACTAATTAAGTCTTAAGCTTAATGCTTCTTGTTAACTGGACATTAATAAGATTGATATGGTAAACTTAAAATAAACTTGACAAAGGAATTTTAGGTTTCATCCTTAGATTTAATAGCCCACGATCTTCCTTGAGGATAGATAACCCTTTAATAGATTTCCTTACATGATAGACATATACCTATCGGGCGGGGGTAGCCATAATTGGAACTTAATCTTAATGAATTCATGTAACTTGGTTGACATATACATATGATTAATTGGGTTGTACTAGGTATTTGCATCTAACCATCGACAGAGGCTTTTGCAGAATTTCATGTTCCAGGTTAGTAAACCAATATATTACACAAACATAAGATAACCACTTCATCTTTAAAAGAGATTGGAAAGATTCACAACCCTGGATAGTTTCTAAATATTGAATTTTCTCAAACTCCTTTCACGCTATTTTATTAACTTGTTTTAAATTTTAAGTCATAATCCAAGTCACCATCCAATCAAACAATCAATCCATTAGATACTCATAAAAATTTGACTTAATAGATTAATAGATTAGGTATTAAGTCCTCGTGGGATCGATACTTTTTATACTACTTGAACGATAAGTGCGTTTGCGTTATACGCGTGTGATTACGCACCGGTCAAGTTTTTGGCGCCGTTGCCGGGGACTTATTTATCTTTCACTATTAGTTTTGGAGTTAGATACATTTACTTGTATCTAATTTCTTTTTACTTATTATTTTTGTTTTCACTTGTTTCAGGTTCTCTGACACTACATGAGACGAACCAGGAGCTTTGAAATCCGACCACTTGACCCAGAGATTGAAAGAATCATCAGACAATTGAGAAGGAAAGGCGAGAAGGCAAAGAAACAATTGTTAACATGGAACCTGAACCTTTGGAGGTTGCACCACCAATTCCAATTCGAGACAGAACCATTCAGGTGGTTGACGGCTTCATTTCCTGTATTGTACTTCCTCCATTACCAGCAAATGCGTGTGACATAAAAACATGCATCCAGTTGATTCAGCAGTCAGTTCAGTTTGAGGGGAATGCAACTGAAGATCCTAATGCCCACATCAGCAACTTCCTGGAAGTTTGTGGCACTTTCAATTACAACCGAGCGGCTGAAGAAGCAATGAAACTGCGAGTTTTCCCATATTCCTTGAAAGACATAGCTAAGGCTTGGCTACATTCATTACCAGCAGTTTCCATCACGACTTGGAACACTTTAGCCACCAAATTCCTTGCAAAGTACTTTCCACTGGCCAGAACTACAAGGTTGAGAAATGACATCACATCCTTTGTGCAACATAACTCAGAATCTCTCTGCGAAGCTTGAGAAAGGTACAAAGATTTACTCCGGAAATGTCATCACCATGAGATTTCAAAGTGGCTACAAGTCCAAACTTTCTATAATGGACTTTCTAGAATAATGAGAACCACAATTGATGCCGCTGCTGGAGGAGCTTTGATGGGAAAAGCAGAAGATCAAGCCTAGGACCTAATTGAAGAAATGGCCAACAACAATTCCTCTTGGCCAACAGAAAGGAGCATGATCCAACGAATTGCTGGAATTTATGAAGTTGGATCCAACACTACAGTGAATGCCAAGCTAGATCAAATATGAAAATTCATGGAAACTCTTAGCACACAAAGCAATATCGGATCCACAAGTTCACCATATGGAGGAGCACCAGAACCAAACCAACATTAAGAAATGGTGAATTATGTCAACAATTTCAACAGACAGAGGAACAATGCTTATTCCAACACCTACAACCTAGGGTGGATGAATCATTCCAATTTCGTATGGAGTAACAATTCATGGCAAAAGAACTATCCATCACCTGGATTCCAACAACAAAACAAAGGCCAGAAGCATGAAAAGGAACCAGGAATAGCAGAAGTGTTAGCTCAGTTAAAAAAATATGATGATATGTTTCAGAGCCAATCAGCTTCTATTAAAGCACTAGAGAATCAAATTGGACAACTGGCCAATGCTCAGAGTTACAGACCACCAGGTAATCTCCCTAGCAACACAGAACCAAATCCAAGGAATCAAGGGAATGAGCAATGTCAAGCCATAACTTTGAAAAACGATACTGAAATCAACAAAGATGTTGGAATCAAGGCATCCATTGAAGAAGTTCCAAAAGATTCAGTTCCAAAAATGGAGGAAAAAAAACAAAAGGAAAAAGAACTAGAAAGAATCACTTTACCTCCACCTTTTTCCACAGCGTCTCCAGAAAAACAAACTGGACAATAAGTTTGCTCGATTCTTAGAGGTGTTTAAAAAGCTGCATATCAACATCCCATTTGCAGAAGCCTTGGAAGAAATTCCCAGTTATGTCAAATTCATGAAAGACATTCTTTCACGAAAGCGGAGATTGGGAGATTACGTGACAGTAGTATTGACAGAAGAATGCACCGTGATCAGCATAATCACATGCGTATAACGCAAGCACACGTATCATTCAAGTAGTATAAAAAGTATCGATCCCACAAGGACTTAATACCTAAGATATTAATTGGTGAAGTCAATTTTTTACGAGTATCTAATGGATTTATTGATTTATTGGGTGGTGATTTTTAAACTTAAAATAAGTAAAAAAAAATAAGGTGAGGAAAATTCAAATTTATAAAACTATCCAGGGTTGTGAATCCTTCCAATATCTTTTAAAAAGATGAAGTGATTATTTTATGTTTGTGTAATATATTGGTTTACTAACCTGGAACACGAAATTATGCAAAAGCCTCTATCGATGGTCAGCTGCACATACCCAGTGTAATTCAATTAAACCATATGTCTATGTTAACCCAATTACCTGGATTTATTATGATCAAGTTCCAATTATGGTTACCCCCGCCCGACAGGTATATGTCTATCATGTAAGGAAATCTATTAAAGGGTTATCTATCCTCAAGGAAGATCGCGGGCTATTAAATCTAAGGCTGAAACCTAAAATTCTTTTGTCAAGATTATTTTAAGTTTACCAGATCAATCTTATTAGTGGTCAGTTAATAAGACGCATTAAGCTTAAGACTTAATAAGTAAATCTTTA
The DNA here is from genome assembly GCA_019454045.1 of Zanthoxylum bungeanum. NCBI lineage: Eukaryota > Viridiplantae > Streptophyta > Magnoliopsida > Sapindales > Rutaceae > Zanthoxylum > Zanthoxylum bungeanum. The sequence continues at coordinate 160,746 of SKCR01024863.1, read as the reverse complement.
TATTACCCAAACTATAAAATAACCCCTTATAACCCGTTGATATTGGAATTCATCACAACCTCAGATAACAGACTTAGTTATGACACATATCTAAGGCTAATAAAATAAAAGACATAAAGTAAATGCTGAAAATTAAATAAAGTAAATGCTGGAAATTAAAAATGTAAAAGTACAATAAAAGAAAATGTTGGGGTTAGAGGATCCACTTTTAATATTTCAAAATTAGAAATCTCTCTATTCTCAATATTTACCGATTAATTAACCAGACCATAAAGGCGGTAATTTCAATTGTCTCAATTAAATCCAATCGACCATATAGGCGGTAACAAGGTTATTACCTAAACCGATCATATAGGCGGAAACTACGTCTGAATTGAAAACCCGACCATATATGCGGTAAATAAGGTTGTCACCTAAACCGGCCATATAGGCAGTAAATAATTAATCCAAATTTTAATTAAAATAAGGGAGATTAATCTAATTTATTATATTAAAAGTATTACCTCTTCACCCCAGCAGAATGAGATTACCTGCTCATGCTGTAAAAGAAAACGCACAAATTTTATTAATTAAACAAAAAGAAAATTTAAATAAATATACAAGACACTTTCCTTTAGGTTTTCATGGAGAAATTCCTCCAAAGAAAGCATGAAAAAATTACAAAGTTTATCTTGTTATTTATAGGAAAATCTAAAGGCTTCCACCAATTTCTCCACCAATTGCTCTACCAAACATGGCATCAAACATGGAACCAAACATGGCATCAAATATGGCACCAATTCCTCCGTAAAAAAATGCAAGCATGTTTGGTGGAAGTTTGACAATTTTTACTTTTTATTTTATTAATTTTATTTTATATTTTGAAAATGACTATAGTAATTACACAAACTATACTAGCTTATTCATCAATTTCGGCCTTCCAAACTTCAGAATTCGAAAATATTTAAATCCTTACAGTTGTATATCTTTGTGTCGTCTTTAATCTGACACTTGAATCAACTCAATCGGATATCGGATAATCAAGTTATGACCAAAATACCAAACTTGCGCAAAACTGGAATTTAGGACTGCACTTCGTGACACGTATAGTAAATTTCCGTTTTCGCCATTTTTTTGCCCTGGATTTCATTGTTTTAGCCCCGAGTTGATTCCATTAAGTCCCAATACTTTATTTATCAGCAAAACACATCAAAACATTCATCAAACCCGAAAAACTAAACAAAATATTAGGTAAAAGGGACGGTAAATATTGATATATTTTCCGCTCATCACACCCTCAAACCTAACATTTTGCTAGTCCTCGAGTAAAACAACAAAATAAAATACAAGTAACAACTAGAATTAAACTAAGCCACTTTCGTATGGATCACGATTGCATTTAGCATATGCAACAAGCCTTTAAACCCCAAGGTGTCCCAAGTGGACGAGTTGTAGTCTCGTGAGGGTTTACCGCGACGATACCCACAAACGTCTTATAAAAGTAAAAAGATAGAAAACTAATGCACACAAAAGCAAAAAGACAAGAGAAAAGAGAATAAAGAAGTTAGTTACTAAACATGTGAAACTTCTTATCCAAGTTAATAGTTGTTTTATTCGTTTCTAAATTACCAAATAAGTAAATTCTCTGATTATTTTTACCATTCTTCATATACACAACTAACAAGGTATTAATAAAGTCATTATGCCCACAAAATTCACAATTGTAGTTGAAAAGAGAGCAATATTATTTTCCTAAAGTTATATCAGAATTCACATCTTTTTTTAGCAATGGAATAATTTTTCTTATTTTTATTTATTTATATACAATATCTTCCATCCATGAAGCGAGCTTTGGTCAGTGACTCCCAAACCAGTTGGCTTTAGGGCACTAGGTGTTAAGACACCCCTACGGACTTAATTACTCGGATTTCAAATGTTTTTTTATCCCATTGCTTTTTATAGATACTTCCTCCAATTAAACTAGAGCACTGAATATTACAAACTTTTCAATTACAGCTCATGTCTGTATGTTACCATGTATGTTGATAATACTTGTCAATTGAGCATATGAAGATCCATTTTAGTTAGTATTATGGAGAATTCACAATTAAATAATTCAAAAGGAAATAAACAAAAATTAACTTGTTTCGAAATAGGTTGAGATACGTCTCATTAGTGGAAATTCCTTACACAGCTATCTCACACCAATTTCACCTGATTAATCAAATTAAAAACACAAAATATTAAAAACACAAAATACGTCTCAAATCTTTGCTTTGTGTTGTCCCAAAACTACACCTACAGCAAAATCACTAGCATCACACATCACCTCAAATGGAAGGGTCCAATCTGGTGCTACTATGATGGGGGCAGAGACCAGCTTCTGTTTCAAGATCTCAAAAGCTTCGGGGCATTCTTTGGTGAAGTTAAAATGCACATCATTCTCCAGAAGATGGCATAGAGGTTTATCAATCTTTGAGAAGTCTTTGATGAATCTCCTGTAAAAACCTGCATGTCTAAGAAAGCTCTGAATCCATTTGACAGATGTTGGTGGAGGTAGTTTTTCAATTTTTTCAATCTTTGTTTTGACTACCTCGATCCTTTTTTGTGAGATCCGATGTCCAAGAACTATGCCTTCCTGCACCATAAAGTGAAATTTCTCCCAGTTTAGTACTAGGTTGGTATCTTCGCATCTTTGTAAGACATGTTACAGATTTTACAAGCAGTGGTCTAAAGAGTCTCCAAACATAGAGAAATCATCCATGAAAACCTCCATACTTTGTTCCAGCATGTCTGAGAAGATGGCCATCATGCAACGTTGAAATGTGGTAGGGGCATTACATAATCAAAATGGCATCCTGAGGAAAGCAAAAGTACCATACAGACATGTAAATTTGGTTTTCTCCTGATCTTCTCGGGCGATGGAAATATGATTGTACCCCGAGTATCCGTCTATAAAAGAATAGAACTCATGTCCTGCCAGCCTGTCTAGCATTTGGTCAATGAATGGCAGTGGAAAATGGTCTTGCCTTGTTGCTTTGTTCAGTTTTCGGTAGTCCATGCATACTCTCCATCTAGTCACTGTTCTTGTTGGAATCAGCTCATTCTTTTCATTGGTAACTTGAATCAGCTCAATCGGATATCAGATGAAAAAGTTATGGCCAAAATACCAAACTTGCTTAGGACTGCACTTCGTGACACGTATAGTAAATTTCCGTTTTCGCCATTTTTTGCTCCGGATTTCATCATTTTAGCCCCGAGTTGATTCCATTAAATCCCAATACATTATTTATCTGTAAAACACATAAAAACACATCAAAACGTTCATCAAACCCGAGAAACTAAACAAAATATTAGGTAAAATGTGCGTTAAATATTGATATATTTTCCGCTCATCACAGCGCCATCATTCAGAGGAAACTTCCCCCGAAGTTGAAAGATCCTGGCAGTTTCACTATCCCATTCACCATTGGAGAATATTACATCGATAAGGCTTTATGTGATTTAGGTTCTGTGTTAATTTGATGTCTTTTTCGATTTACAGGAAACTACAAATTGGAGAAGCAATGCCCACCTCAGTCTCTCTGCAATTTGCTGATTCAACGCTCGCATTTCCGAGAGGTGTAGTTGAAGATGTGCTGGTCAAAGTAGACAAACTCATTCTCCCAATAGATTTCATTACCCTTGACATGGAAGAAGACAAAGATGTACCTATTATCCTGGGGAGACCATTTTGGCTATAGGTAGAACTGTTATTGATGTACAAAAGGGACAACTAACCATGAAAGTGCAGGACCAAGAAGTTAACTTAATGTTTTCAAAGCCATGAAATTCCCGAGTGATGAAAAGGAGGAGGAATGTTTCAGAATTGACGTTGTTGATAGTATCATCCAGGATACTGATACACCTCCCACGGATAAACTTGAAGCTAGCATCACCAACATGACTAATAGCAAGCTAGATATTGAAATTCTGGAATGTATCAACTATCTTGACAAGCCATTTCACTTCAAATCGACACCACATGTGGAAAGTCTGGAACTACCGAAGAAAGATCGAATCAAGCCTTCGATTGAAGAGCCACCGTAGCTGGAGCTGAAGTTACTACTGAGCCATCTCAGGTATGCTTTCTTAGGAAACTCTTCTGAATTACCTGTGATTATTTCTTCTTCGCTAACATTAGAGCAGGAAGAGAAGTTGTTATGAGTGTTACGAGAACACAAGAAAGCCATTGGCTGAACTATAGCATACATTCAAGGCATTAGTTCATCATTTTACATGCACAAAATTCTGATGAACGATAAGTATAAACCTATAGTGGAGCATCAACGGAGACTCAATCCAATCATGAAGGAGGTCGTGAAGAAAGAAATTATCAAATGGTTGGATGTTGTCATCATCTACCTCATCTCTGATAGCACTTGGACGAGTCCTATGCAGTATGTGCCAAAGAAATTAGGAATTATTGTAGTCACAAATGAAAAGAATGAGCCAATTCCAACAAGAACGGTGACTGGATGGAGATTATGCATAGACTACAGAAAACTGAACAAAGCAACAAGGAAATATCATTTTCCGCTACAGTTCATTGACCAGATGCTGGATAGACTGGCGGGACATGAGTTCTATTGCTTTCTAGATGGATACTCGGGGTACAATCAGATTGCCATCACCCATAAGATCAGGAGAAAAACCATTTTTACATGTCCCTATGGTAATTTTGCTTTCTGCAGGATGCCATTTCGACTATGTAATGCTTCTGCCACATTCCAATGTTGCATGATGTCTATCTTCTCAGACATGCTGGAATAAAGTATGGAGGTTTTTATGGATGATTTCTCTATGTTTGGAGAATCGTTCGACCACTGCTTGTAAAATCTGGAACTAGTGTTACAAAGGTGTGAAGATACCAACCTGGTACTCAACTGGGAGAAATGCCACTTCATGTTGCAAGAAGGAATCGTCCTGGGACATCGGATCTCACAAAAGGGAATCGAGGTAGACAAAGCAAAGATTGAGACATGCTGGCTTTTACAGAAGATTTATTAAAGACTCCGCAAAGATTGCTAAACCTCTGTGCAATATTCTGGAGAAAGATGTGCATTTCAACTTCACCAAAGAATGCCAGGAAGTTCTTGAGATCCTAAAACAGAAGCTAGTTTATGCCCCCATCATAGTAGCACTAGAGTGGACCCTTCCATTTGAAGTGATATGCGATGTTAGTGATTTTACTGTAGATGCAGTTTTGGGACAACGCAAAGCAAATATTTTCCATACCAATTACTACTCCAGCAGAACTCTGAATGAAGCTTAACTCAACTACACAACCACTGAAAATGAGTTTCTTTCAGTTGTGTTCGCTTTTGAAAAATTCCGCTCTTATCTGTTGGGTCCCAAAGTCGTTGTCTACACAGATCATTCAGCAATCAAATACTTGATCGTGAAGAAAGATACCAAACCCAGATTGATCCGTTGGATTTTTCTACTGTAAGAATTTAACATGGAGATCCGAGATAGGAAAGGGACAGAAAACCAAGTGGCAGATCACTTATCGAGGCTCGAGAATGGAGAAATAACTGGCAAAGAACTAACAATCAAAGAAACCTTTCTAGATGAACAGTTGTTTTCCATGAAACATCATGATGCCCATTTATATACCGACTTGTCAACTACATAGTATCAGGAAAATGGCGTTGGAATGGACAACTCAGCAATGAAAGAAATTCTTCAATGAAGTCAAGCACTATGTCTGGGATAAGCCGTACCTGTTCAAACACTGTGCTGATCAATTACTGAGACGTTGTGTTCCACATGAGGAGGTCAATAGTGTTCTGCAGCATTGTCATTCATCACCATATGGTGGACACTTAAGCGGAAATAAAAATACAGCCAAAGTCCTACAATCAGGCTTGTTCTAACCCACTCTTTTTAAAGATGCTCATCATTTTGCTCTTCAATGTGACATGTGCCAGAGAACGGGAAATATTTCAAGGAGAAATGAAGGACCTCTGCAAAACATTCTAGAAGTGGAGATAGTTGATGTATGGGGTATTGATTTTATTGGACCCTTTGTTCCATCATTTGGAAACCTGTACATACTAGTTGCAGTAGACTACGTCTCCAAATGGGTTGAAGCAATTACACTGCCATCCAATGATTAAAAAATGGTGATAAAATTCCTTAAAAATAATATTTTCATATGCTTTAGAACACCTCGGACAATTATCAGTGATGGTGGCACACATTTCTGCAACAGATACTTCGATGCACTCCTATCCAAATACGGAGTTACTTATAAAGTTGCCACTGCTTACCATTCGCACTCAAATGGACAGGTTGAAGTTTCAAACAGGGAGATCAAAAGAATCTTGGAGAGAATCATTGGATCGACAATGAGGGAATGGTCTACCAAACTAAATGATGCATTATGGGCCTACCGAATAACTTACAAAACACTCATTGGTATGTCCTCATATCGAATGGTGTTTGGGAAAGCGTAACATCTGCTAGATGAGCTTGAACACAAAGTGTATTGGGCATGAAGAAGTTGAATCTTGATCCACAAGCTGCAGGAGAGAAACGACTTCACCAACTCAACGAATTGGACGAGTTTTGCCTATATGCTTATGAGAATGCCAGATTATACAAAGAAAAGACCAAGAAATGGCATGATCGAAAAATACAGCGCAGACAACGGAACCAAGGTAGTAGGTGTTATTATATAACTCAAGGTTGAAACTTTTCCCTGGAAAGTTGAAATCAATATGATGAGGTCCATTTGTAGTCACTCAGGTTTTACCATATTGAGTTGTTGAGTTTTTTGATCCCAACACCAACGAAACATTCAAAGTTAATAGCCAGCGTGTCAAGCACTACTGGGGAGAATCATTTGAGTGATAAAAAGAAAATGTCACACTTTTAGATCCAGTCTAACATTCTGGCAGTCATGTCTAGCCGACGACATTAAACTTAACGCTCACTGGGAGGCAACCCATGTAATTTGTGTATATATTGTGATTTGGTGTGTTTTATTTTTGTGTGTTTAAATTGTGTAGGTAAATTCAGATTTCAGGATGGAAGAAGTTCTCGCAAATCTTCACAAGCAATTTCCTTCTCTCCCTCAAAACTCTCTGATGAAGATCTACAAACTCGCTTGGAACGGATGAGACTACTGATGATCAAAGGTATTCCTAATGAAATTCGTTGGATTATTGAAGCACGGGTCTGATTAGCAGGTGAGTTGTCTAACTCTTTTGTTTCACATCTACCTTGTTTAGGAAGAAGCACCTATGCTAAAAAGAGAAGAGCTAAAAAGATGGGTGTTTGTTACAAATGTGCTCGTATGACATGTAATACTCGTTGTCGTTCTTTAGGAATGGTTTCTGATAACCGCGAAGATAAGATTAAATTCATTAGGGATGGCTTGAGTAAGAAGTCTCTGGATGAAAAATTGTAGGCACTACATTTTTGCATATAAGTCCCTATGATGAGTCTCATTAGAGGCACTGCCTTTTATGTCACGGAAGTCGCGGGAAACGGACATCAGAAGGGGAAATTCAGAATAAGTATGTCATCAGGTTCATTTCACAAGTTCACTATTTTCATTCGTACTGCGTTCGTGACCGCGTTTGAATGTCAAGCAGATTGCGGGCATTTCGATATTTTTGGTTTTGCTGCTAGCCTCACACCAAGCCCATCTCACCCAAGCCCAATCCAAAAAATAATTAAAACATTTAAAATAAATGTCACAAATTAAATTGAAATTAAATTAAATTAATATCTAAATAAATCCTAATTCCAAAATTAAATAAATCACTTCCAAATTAAAATCAAATTAAATGATTCACTCACCAATTTAAATAAAATTCCCCACCAATTATAATTATATCATTTCCTTTAATAAACCAAATCAAATCCCTCCCTTATTATTTGATCCCTTTCCTTTTTGAATAATCCAATGCAAACCCTAATTCCTTCCCTCCCTCTATAAAAACAACACATAACTTCAACCCTTGCTCCTCATCTCTCACGGTAAAAAGCCAACAAAAACAGAAAAATATAAACCCTAATAGCCTTCAACAGCTCCTTAATCTCAAAGCACCTCGGCCACTCTCATACACCTCACGCTCTGCCCTCACAAATAACATAAATTGACACACGCCATTAGCTTATTCCCACTCACGTAAATTGCCTTTTCACCCTCCACACGTCCAGCAGCCTCACGTTAATTGCCCACTGCCCCTTCACGCATCAAACACCTCCAGCCTTGCTTCCCTTAAACACGTCCCAGCCACACAACACTCACACTGCTTCCCTTCAACACGTACGTTCCAGCCCCTGGCACTCAACCTCAGAAGCCCCCATTCACTTCACGCAATTATCCACGTCCCCCACTCATCAACACACACATCCCCTAGCAGCCAAACTGCCGAAACACACTGCACACTAACCCTCACCAAATTCATTCTCACAGCCCACTCAGCCACTTATGCAAAACTGCAAGCAACTGCACGCATATTACCCCTGAAAACTGCCCAGAAACACCCAAAAACAGTAGCCTAAAACACCAAAAACAGTGACCAAAATACAGCAAAAATACAGTAGCAAAACAGCAACGAATCAGAGTCGAAACAGCAACGAATCAGAGTCAAAACAGTAGCTTGAGCAGTGGAACAGCGAGGAAAGGCGTGAACCTGTGAACCGGAGGAGTTGCGGAGCATTCCCCCATTTTTTGACGACCGTGCACCGTACTTTCGATAGTCGACATAAAAGGTTAGACCTTAGGGTACTTTTCCTATTATTTCTATCTATCTTTTTAATTGTTTTATTCATCTTTGTCGCATGAGAGTCGTTTATTAGTGCATGATTGTGGCCCTTAAATGAATGAAAAATATGTCGCCTCTCATGGTATATAGGATGAAAACCCGGACATAAATTTCATAGCCGATTCCGAATGGATGGTAGTATGATCTGTACTCTGGATACAACTCCACATACCACTTGAGTACACGGCAAATACTTTATTTTATCTTGATTTGTTTATTGTCGTCACTTATTTTCTGTATCGTATTTGTTTGAGTAATGATGAGGTCAAGCGCATGGGCTTATTAAGTGCGATTAAAGGTCCTCTATTTCGAGGGGTTAAAATCCTTTACCACGATGCTTCGCCACGCCGGACGATGTATAGTCGGTTGAATATGAGATGTGTTCAATCGGGTATACGAAGTCCGATATCGTTGTCTTTACTTTTTATATATGTCTTGTGTTGTTTGCGCATGAGCTTAGTAAGTGCGATTAAAGGTCCTATATTTTGAGAGGTTAAAATCCTTTACCACGATGCTTTACCGCACCGGATGATGTATAGTCGGTTGAATGTGAGATATGTTCAATCGGGTATACGAAGTCCGATATTGTTGTCTTTATTTTTATATGCATTATGATGTGATGCGCATGGGCTTAGTAAGTTGGATTAAAGGTCCTCTATTTTGAGAGGTTAAAGAACCTTTACCACGATACTTCGCCGCGCCTTTTATTTCGTTATTCGCTTTTCTCTATATGTCATCTTCTTGCATAACCATGCATCATGTTGCATTGCGCATGGGCTCATCGAGTTGGATTAAAGGTCCACCATCTTGAGGGATGAAAACCCTAAGGGCTACCTTTGCCACAACGATTTACCGCGCCTCTTAGTCCATTATTATTGATTAGGTGTCATCCATTCATCCGTTCACGTATGTGTCATGTTGTTTATTGCATTTTGGGGGTCACTGCTGTAACCTCGTTCGAACGCGTTTCCGAACTCCATATGAACGTGAGCATTCTATTTCATTTCCATTCGAATGTGTTTACGAACGATATTTGAACGTGAACCTTCTGTTTACCATTCGAACACGTTTACGAATGCTACTCGAAAGTGCATGCATTTGTTTCATCGGGTCTGGTCCCATTCGAACGCGTTATCAAACGCCATACGAACGAGAACCTTCTGTTTACCATTCGAACGCGTTTTCAAACGCTACACGAATGCACAAACACTGAACTGAGTCCTCTTCATCATATTTTATGCATAATTGCCCCTATTGGTTATCCCTTTGTATTACGAACCTGATTGCTTCTCTCTAATATGCATGCTTATATAATTATTGCATGTTTGCGCTTCCATGATTATCAATGCAATGTGTTTGTGAAATTATGCATTTGCCATCATTCTGATTCAATTTGATGCATGCTTGTATGATCATTGTTTGCTTGCGTTTCCGTATCCATGAATATAATGTGCTTATGAATTTGCATGCTTGCCGCATTTCAATTTACTTTTATGCATGCAAATTCGAACATAGATTATATGCAAATAGGTTGTATGCAAACTCAAAAATGTGTTACATGTGAACTTAGATGAACCTTTGATTTATGCATGCGAACTTAGAAATAGATTATCCTTGGAAATATGTTGCTTAGGCTTGGTTAGATTATGGCACAAATCATTTTATTACAAGTGGCATAAGTAAGGGACCATTCCGAACCCAACGGTTTGAGGTCTTCCATTGCGAGGGGTGAGTGCGGCCTTAAATCTCATTTTCTCGGTTCACACCGGGTGGCGACTCCATTATTCTATAGTTTAGTCCTCCGCGGGCTACTCCGTACTCCCAACCGGGCCGCGAGCCCGGGAGAGCATGCGTCACCCAGTTTCTGTGTTCCCACACAAATCTAAGACTCTTGAGGCACATTCTAGTGGATATGTGCATCACGCAATTCACATGTTATATACAACAGTATAGTCTCGGGAATCTAACTCTAAAAGACCCTGTTTGTCAATTTATAAGAAAATTGGATGGGAAGCTTGTCTCTGATGCATAGACGTCATTCAAGCTGTTACTTCTTGTAAATATTATTATCTCTTTGTCTTTTCCTAATAATTGTGATTTGTTTTGTCATTTTCTTCTATTTTCTCCAACAGGATCCATATATTTTTACTTTCACGATATATTTTATTGTTTAACTAATAATTATCATTTTACAGGTGTTAGTGCTGTTATTACTCACCCTTTTCAGGTATTATAAATTCAACTCATCATTGCATATTTGAAGGCATCTAGATTTGAGAAAGAAACATGTATAAAAATGGAAGCAATAAGTTAATTTTTATTTATTTCCTTTTGAATTATTTAATTTGTAAATTCTCTATAATACTAACTAAAATGGATCTTCATATGCTCAATTGACAGGTATTATCAACATACATGGTAACCTACTGACATGGGTTGTAATTGACGAGTTTGTAATATTAAGTGCTCTAGTTTAATTGGAGGAAGCATCTATAAAAAGCGATGGGATAAAAGAAAAGTCCAAGATCTGAGTTATTAAGTTCGTAGGGGTGTTTTAACACCTAGTGCCCTAAAGCCAACTAATTTGGGAGTCACTAGCCCAAAGCTCGCTACAAGGATCAAAGATGTTAATATATATATATATCTAAAGTCTGAGTAATTAAGTCTGAAGGGGTGTCTTAACACCTAGTGCCCTAAAGCCAACTGGTTTGAGAGTGACTGGCCTAAAGCTCGCTACATGGATGGAATATATTGTATATAACAAAAAAAATCAGAAAAATCAGAAAAAAAATAAAAATTATTCCATTGTTAAAAAAATATATGAATTTTGATATAACTTTAGGACAAAAATATTACTCACTTTTCAACTACACTTGTGACTATTGTGGGCATAATGACTTGATTAATACCTTGTTAGCTATGTGTATGGAGAATGGTAAAAATAATCGAAGAATTTACTTATTCGGTAATTTAGAAAGAAAGAAAAAAACTATTAACTTGGATAAGAAGTTTCACTTGTTTAGTCACTAACTTGTTTATTATATTTTCTCTTGTCTTTTTGCTTTTGTGTGTATTAGTTTTATTATCTTTTTCTTTTTATAAGACGTTTGTGGGTATCGTTGATGTAAGCCATCACGAGACTACAACTCGTCCACTAGAGACACCTAGGGATTTAAAGGCTTGTTGCATACGCTAAATACAACCGTGATCCCTACGAAAGTAGCTTATCTTAGTTTTATTTTAAAGATGTTTATGTTATTTTATTTTATTATTTTGCTCGAGGACCAGCAAAATGTTAAGTTTGAGGGTGTGATGAGTGGTAAATATATCACTATTTTGTATAGTGGTAAATATATTTTGATGTGTTTTATGTTATTTTGTAGATAAATAAAGTTTCAGGACTCTCTGGAGGTGATTCAGGGCCAAAAAAGTTAAAAACGGACAAAAAGGGTAAACCTGCCATTTGGGCGTCGCGACCGCTAACGTGCGTCGGAGTCTGCTAATGTGTGTTGGGACACGAGTCACAATCAGAGAAGTTTGCTAAAATATACCGTGCTAACGTGCGCCGTTTGCTAAAATACGTCGTGCTAACGTGTCTAAAATGGTCGGTTGGTAATTAATTATTAATTTGACTTAATCAAGATACCGTCTATATGGCTAGTTGGTAATATCACACAAAGTTTATATATTATAATAAGAGAGATATCTAAATTAGAAGTAATAAAAGTGGATCCTTAATCCCAGTATTTTCTTTTATTGTACTTTTACATTTTTAATTTCCAGCATTTACTTTTCAACATTTACTTTTCCGCATTTACTTTATGTATTTTATTTTATTTAAGCTTTTACTAGCCGTAAATATGTGTCGTAGTTAAATTTGTTATCTGGGGTTGTGATGAATTCTAATATCACCGGTTTATAAGGGGTTATTTTATAGTTTGGGTAACATAAAGGTTTACTTATTAAGTCTTAAGCTTAATGCTTCTTGTTAACTGGCCATTAATAAGATTGATCTGGTAAACTTAAAATAAACTTGACAAATGAATTTTGGGTTTCAGCCTTAGACTTAATAGCCCACGATCTTCCTTGAGGATAGATAACCCTTTAATAGATTTCCTTACAGGATAGACATATACCTATCGGGCGGGGTAGCCATAATTGAAACTTAATCTTAATGAATTCAGGTAACTTGGTTGACATAAACAAATGATTAATTGGGTTGCACTAGGTATTTTCATCTGACTATCAACAGAGGCTTTTGCAAAATTTCGTGTTCCAGGTTAGTAAACCAATATATTACACAAACATAAGATAACCATTTCATCTTTAAAAGAGATTAGAAATATTTACAACCCTGGATAGTTTCTAAATATTGATTTTTCTCAAACTACTTTCACACTGTTTTATTTATTTGTTTTAAATTTTAAGTCACAATCCAAGTGTAGGACACAGAAATCGGCGACGCTGTCCCGGGCTTACGGCCCGGTAGGGAGTACGGAGTAGCCCACGGGGGACTAAACCAGAGAATAAAGGAGTCGCCACCCAGCGTGAACTGGGAAATGATTTAAGGCCGCACTCACCCCTCGTAAGGGAAGACCTCAAACCGTTGGGTTCGGAATGGTCCCTTACTTATGCCACTTGTAATGAATGGATTCGCGCAATAATATAACCAAGTCTACACAACATATACATTCAAGAATAACCTATATCTAAGTTTGCATACAACCTATATCTAAGTTTTCATACATAGGAGTAAATAAAATGAAAGCAAGCACACAATCTCATAAACATATTAAGTTGATAAATGCGGAAATATAAATAAATAATAATTGTCTAAACATAAACATTGAAGAGATACAATTAAGTTCCTAACGCGAAAGAAATAACTAAATCATGCATGGAAATAAAGTGTGATTCTAATGAACCATAGATAAACACAAGATTAGACAAAACAAAATATGTGTGTTTCTCAAGAGTTGTATCCCAAGTTCAGACCGCACTACCGCCCATTCAGATTCGGCTACGAAATTTACGTCTGGGTTTCCATTCGATATACCAAGAGAGATAGCATAAAATCATTCATCCAACAACAATAACATATATAAACCAACAATACGCATGCGGAGAAATACTAATAAATAATTGAAAAAGATGAACGAGAGTAAATAAAAGGGTGCCCTCAGGTCTTACCTTTTAAGTCGCCTATTGGAAGTGTGTTACACGGCCGTCGGAAGGGTTAATGCTTCGCAACTCCTCCGGTTCACTGGTTCAATATTTTCTTTCGTTGCCTCACTATTTTGGGCTGTTGTTTTCTCTATTTTTATTGCTGTTTCTGGTCGTTTTTTTTGTTACTATTTACGGTAATTTGGGCCTATTTTGGGTGACTGTTTTTACGATTTGGGGACTGTTTTGGTTGCAGCTTTTTCAGTGGTTTAGAGGACTGTATTGGGGACAGTTTTCGGTGGTTTAAGGGTGCAGTTTGGGGACTATTTTGGGTGGTTTAATGGTGCAGTTTAGGGTTTTGTTTATGCGGTATTTAGGGGTTGTTCGGGCTGCTATTTGTGTGGTATTTAGAGGCTGTTTCACGACAATACATGGGGTTTTTAGGGACTGTTTCACGGCAATGCAGGGTTTTTTTAAGGCTGTAGTTTTTGGTGATGGAAAGCTATTTTAAGGACTGTTTTGTGGTAGATTGAGTTGGTTTCAGGGCTTGCTGGTTTCGGTGATTGAAGGGTGTTTGGTGGACTGTTTATGCGGTGATGGAAGACAGTTTTGGGGCTGTTGTTTCTTTACTTGTGCCATGAATAGTGAGCTAGTTTTGAAGGGCGTGAGTGAGCTGGCTGAGTGTGGTGTTGTGTGAAGGGGCTTTTGGGTGTGTCATTGCGTGAAGGGGCTGCTGGGTGTGTGGGCTAGTGGGGTGTCGTGTGAATGGCTGTTGGATGAGTGGGCTGGGGAGGTGTTGCGTGAAATGGCTATTGGATGAGTGGGCTGGTGAGGTGTTGCGTGAAGGGGCTGCGTGAGTGGGTTTATTATTTGTTGAGTGTGAGGCTGTGTGTTGAATATGAGAGAGAGAACAGAAAGATTTAGGGTTTCTTATTGTGAGGTTGTCGTGAATGAGCTCTAGCCTACTAAAGGTTTGGTTTGTGTGTCTTTTTATAAGAGTGGGCTAGGGTTTTCCTTGTATGGGTAGGAAAGAAATCATGCAATCATGAGGGGTATCTTCAATTAGTGTGTTATAAGGAAAAGATCTATTCAATTTAGGAAGGTGATTTGTTTTAGTTTAGGAAAGGGATTTATGGGATTTGATATGATTTATTTATTTAATTTAGGCATGTGATTTATTTAAATTAGGAAGGTGATTTATTTAGATTTTAACATGTGTTTAATGTGTTGGATATTTGTTTAGAGGTGATTTGGTGGGCTTGGGCGTGTGGAGCTTGGTTCTTTGGTGAGCTTGGGCATGTGGGTTGGTGGTGTGTGGGCTTGGGCATGTGTCTTGGTGTGGGTTGCAGGGGTTTTGGGCCGAGGATAAATTTTAAAACAGAGGTCCATCGAGCGTCCCGAGGCTAAGCAAATGAATTAAGTCCAACAAGGTATTGATTTTTGAATTTTCCCTTCTGACGTCCGTTTCCCGTGACTTCCGCAACTTATCGGGTAGTGCCTCCATATGAGGCTCATCATCGGGACTTATGTAAAAAGGCAGTGCCTATAGTCGCCCCCACTTTGATGGGACTTGTACAGTTGTGACAGTGACAATCCTATCAAAGTTTTGCATGCATTTTTTACCTACATGGCTCGCCAACTGCTGCTTGACTTACCTGTTGCTTCGAACTGAGTTGATCTGGTGGTGAGGTGTTGTAACCCATGAGGTTCATCCCTACAAGATGCTGCGATCTCTAGGAATCATTACCGAACTGAGCTGATAAGTTGTGGTCCCCTTCCGAACCATGCTCCATTCCTGGAGCGCCATTCCCGACATGCTAGACCTCATTCCCGAGGCGTCACGATTGTGATAGTTGTGGTCCCCTTTCGAACCTTGCTCCATTCCCGAAGTGCCATTCCCGGCATGCTAAACCTCATTCCTGAGGCGTCGCGGTTATGTTCCATTCCTGGAGCGCCATTCCCGACTTGCTAGTCCTCATTCTCGAGGTTATGCTCTATTCCCGGAGTGCCATTCTCGGCTTGCTAGTCCTCATTCCCGAGGTTATGCTCCATTCCCGGAGCGCCATTCCCTGCTTGCTAGCCCTCATTCCCGAAGACTGCTGACAATGTGGGCCTCAACCTTGGGATTCATTCCTGAAACTGCTTGTCTTTGTCGCTTTTTCCTTTTCTTCAAAACCTGGAAACAGAAACAAAAAATACGTGTATGTGACGTGTATACATGCATGCATGGATGTGTTTCCTATTCTGATGGGTTAGGCCTTGCTTGCACTTTTTGGTGCCTCTTACCTACAAATGTCTTTAGTCGCCCCATGGGCCTGTTTATAATTTTCTTCTACCGGTTCTCTTCTGGTGATTGGTTGGTTCTCTTTTGTCTCATGGCTCAAGATCTTGTTGTGTCCCTTATTTTCGGGGTGGTAGACTGATCGCCACCAGTCTTGATTTAGCTTTATACTCTCCACTGCTTGTAATAGGTCAAAGTGAACCACGTGATGTGGCATTACATATCATCATACAATATTACATGCTACGAAATAGTCCCAATAGTTACACATATTATTGCCCTCAAAGAATGCCCAATATTGAAACAAGAGAACCTTCAAAACATTTAATGCAACTTAAATCCAAGTCTTTGGATAAATGATCTAAGCCAGACTCAAAGTGTGTGTGTGTGCAACGGTTCCTTTACAGATTCATCCCTAGGTAAGCCATCTCAATGATTTCGTCAAAAAATTAGGATCGATGGGTCAAACCAACCTAGATGTCTCAATTATGCCCTGCAGTTGCTTTTCTGTTTTCAATGTGGTATGGTTTTCTTTCTCTTTTGTCTCTCTATTTTTCTTTTCATTTTGAACTTCTTCTTTTTTTTCAACACACCTACCCTTTAAGGTAGCATTTCTCATCATGGTGGTCCTAATACTCACCCATGGGTAGCTTCACGCTTATCGTTTATAGGTGGTTTAATTATTTTCTTTAGAGACTTTTCTTTTATTTTCAACCATACCACACATCATAACACAAGCAAATCAGGATAGACATTTAGGCGAACGGTCATTCACCGACCTACAATTTCTTCAACTAGTCACTTTGCTAACTACTTAGGTTTTCACTACTAAGAACCATAATCAAGTGCTTACGAGTCTAACATAGATCAATTACTCAAAGTATCAGATAAAAGCACATCAAGAGTTTATCGTTTCTAAGATTTCTCTCTAAAGCAAATGATTTCATCATCGGACTGATGCTTAACTATTAAGGAAAAGTCTTGAACAAGTAGGCAAAATTAATGTCTTATGATTAATGGATGCGAGATCATAATTGAATAAGATCAGGAAAACAAACGTCCCCATAATTTGCCACTTTGTCTTCTTCCGTCGTCTTGCTTTTTTTCGGACATCAGATCTTCTAACTGTTATAATTATTTTTCCTATTTACTTTCCCATTTTTGCTCTATTTCATCTTTACTATTGTTGCTCCATATCCCCATGCGGGAAGCTTGGTGGTCGTGAGTTTGGAGGACAGTGCTGTCGGGTAGGCCGGAGTTGATTATGTGGGTGGGTGGAGGTTTTCTGTGTGCGTTGGGTTGTTCTTTTTCCGGGTTGGGTATTTTATGGGAGTCGACGAGGTTTTAGATCTCATGCCTAAGGCGGATGCATTTGTCGGTTTTGTGGCCTTTTTGCTGGTGGAGGTAACAGTATAGGTTTAGGTCAAGGTAGCGTGGCACAGGGTTTGGAAGTGGTTAAGGTTCTATGGGACTTAGGAGTCCTTACCTTTTCAGCTCTTCAAACACCTCTGACAAAGGTCTACCAAAATTGGAGAATCGCATGTTCCTGATAGGGGCGACCTCAGAAGGAGTGGGCTTGGTCCCCGAAGGTCCCCTAATGGTCTTTCTATTCTGGTTACAGAACTTTCTATTATTGGCTATATGGGGTATGGTCAAACTAGCCACAACGGCAGTCAAAGCTTGCAACTGCTCGGTAATCTTAGTGAGATTAGTCTCCAACTGATCCATGTTAGAACCCTCGTTATCTGACTCACTCATGTTCGCTAACGGTCTTTTCACGAGTCTTCCTTCCTCTCTAACCGAACGGAAATCTTTGGCGGCTTTAAAACTACTAGTTAGCATGTATGCGTTCGATGCATGAAGTATATAAAATGCGTGAGTTGATCAAACAGAGTATATCATTCCGACCGTCCGAACATCGCAAGCCCATCAAAGTTTTCATACAAGTCGGCCCATGATCATTTTAAAGCATTCAATCATACTATTGCGAGGTGCAAACTTGTCCCCGTTGAAAAAGGCCCAACAGGTTTACACTTTTGCGATAACGTGGCTAAACAACTTCAAATGATAAGGGGCCCAAACACAAAGTGACACATCGGTATTTTAGAAGCTTTTGGCCCAATTTTCATAAGATACAAACTCGTCCCAGTTTAAATGGCCCAACAAGTTCACACCTCATGACAAAAAGTCCAAATGAATCCAAATTATGATGGTCCCAAACACAAGCATAAAAGGGTGGCTTCTATAAGTCATACAACTATGGTTCACATGCAGGTTTATAGGGGTATAGACAAAGGCTCTCACCGGCGAAGGGTTGCCCACAACTAGGTCTCCCCACTCAAGGGTTCGGACGACCAAGCAAGCGCACCCTTTTTTATACGCTAAGGTACGTGCCAACGAGTGATGATACATGAATGACTATCAAATGGATTTCTTATTGAAGATTCCCCATAGAGAGGGTGGAGCGAACTCTCTTAAATACCCTTGCCTCTTAGGCTCTTATCGCCTTGGTGACAGGAATAAACAATAGGTCCTCCAAATTATTCCATCACGGTAAACGTTGAGTAAATGATTATCTGGACGTCTTCACAGCTTTTCCTTTTGGCTATGAAAAGGTAGTGAGTGAATGAAGACACCAAATCATTACCCCAACTCTAATAATGCCTTTGGTTAAACCCTTTGGTCCTAACCCACTTGCAGACACGGTTAACTAAGCAAAAATCACAAACATTACAAGACATATTTCGGGGCTGATTCTCTATCCCCAGTGGAGTCGCCAGACTATAGGATATAGAAATCGGCGACGCTGTCCTGGGCTCGCGGCTCGGTCGTGATTATTGAGTAGCCCGCCTGGGACTAAAACGAAGAATACATGAGTCACCACCCAGCATGAACTGGGAAATGATTTAAGGCCGCACTCACCCCTCGCAATGGAAGACCTCAAACCGTTGGGTTCAGAATGGTCCCTTACTTATGCCACTTGTAATGAATGGATCCGCACAATAATATAACCAAGTCTACACAACATATACATGCAAGAATAACTTATATCTAAGTTTGCATACAACCTATATCTAAGTTTGCATACATAGGAGTAAATAAAATGAAAGCAAGCACACAACCTCATGAACATATTAAGTTGATAAATGCAGAAATATAAATAAAAAATAATTGTCTAAACATAAACATTCAATAGATACAATTAAGTTCCTAACGCGAAAGAAATAACTAAATCATGCATGGAAATAACGGGCGATTTCTGATGAACCATAGATAAACACAAGATTAGACAAAATGAAATATGTGCGTTTCTCAGTAATACGTGGATTCGTATCTCAAGTTCAGACCGCAATACCGTCTTTTCGGATTCGGCTACGGAGTTTACGTCTTGGTTTCCATCCGATATACCACGAGAGATAGCACAAAATCATTCATCCAACAACAATAACATACATAAACCAACAATACGCATGCGGAGAAATACTAATAAATAATTGAAAAAGATGAACGAGAGTAAATAAAATGGTGCCATTAGGTCTTACCTTTTAAGTCGCCTCTTGGAAGTGTGTTACACGGCCGTCGGAAGGGTCAATGCTCCGCACCTCCTCCGGTTCACTGGTTCAATATTTCCTTCGTTGCCTCACTATTTTGGGGCTGTTGTTTTCTCTATTTTTGTTGTTGTTTCTGGTCGTTGTTTTTGGGTACTGTTTGCGGTAATTTGGGATTGTTTTGGGTGACTGTTTTTGCGGTTTGGGGACTATTTGGTTACAGTTTTTTCGGTGGTTTAGGGGGACTGTTTTGGGGACGATTTTCGGTGGTTTAAAGGTGCAGTTTGAGGACTGTTTTTGTGGTTTAAGGGTGCAGTTTAGGGCTAGGTTTGTGTGATTTTTAGGGGCTGTTCGGGCTGCTATTTTTGCGGTATTTAGAGGCTGTTTAACAAAAATTCAGGGGGGTTTTTATGGACTGTTTCACGGTAATGTAGGGGTTTTTTTAAGGTTGCAGTTTTCGGTGATGGAAGGCTATTTTAGGGACTATTTTGCTGTAGATTGAGGGGGTTTCAGGGCTTGCTGGTTTCGGTGATTTAAGGGTATTTGGTGGACTGTTTCTGCGGTGATGGAGGACAATTTTGGGGCTGTTGTTTCTTAGCTTGTGCCATGAATAGTGAGCTAGTTTTCAAGGGCGTGAGTGATCTGACTGAGTGTGGTGTTTCGTGAAGGGGGCTGATGGGTGTGTCATTGCGTGAAGGGGCTGCTGGGTGTGTTGGCTAGTGGGGTGTCGTGTGAATGGCTGGTGGATGAGTGGGCTGGGGAGGTGTTGCGTGAAGTGGCTGCTGGATGAATGGGCTGGTGAGGTGTTGCTTGAAGGGGCTGCGTGAGTGGGTTTATTATTTGTTGAGGGCGAGGCTGTGTGTTGAATATAAGAGAGAGAACCAAAAGCTTTAGGGTTTATTTATTGTGAGGTTGCCGTGAATGAGCTCGAGCCTACTAAAGGTTTGGTTTGTGTGTCTTTTTATAAAAGTGGGCTAAGGTTTTCCTTGTATGGGTAGGAAAGAAATCATGCAATCATGTGGGGTATCTTCAATTGGTGTGTTATAAGGAAAAGATCTATTCAATTTATGAAGGTGATTTGTTTTAGTTTAAGAAATGGATTTATGGGATTTTTTTAAATTAGGAAAGTGATTTATTTAGATTTTAACATGTGTTTTGTTAGACAGTAATGACCCATAGCGTCACTATTTTGTAAATGATATTGTATTATTGTACAAAATCAACTATGTAGTAATGAATTGCCTTTTACCGTTTTGTAATTTATTTACTTTGATATATAAATGGTAAAAGTCCCTATGATTAGTTCCGGATTGTGATGATATGAGACAGTATCAATCCATAAAGGTTTAATCATTAAATATCCCTAGTCGTAGTATTATCGAGATTGGACATCGATAATGCGGAATAGACTAGTACTGCACTTGTGCATGTTGTAAGGGTACAACGGCATAGTTCTCATATATTTAAGTATTGGATACTTATGCAAGTGCGGTAGGAGGTTGTGTTTTACCGATGGTACGGAAAACAGCTTCGCTCTGGATAGACCCCACGGAGTCCCATTGGTAGTATATCTGCGTGTCTATGGGAGTCCGCTTCAGGGTAGGTGCATATGATCTTAACCTGAGATTTGCATCGCTAGTACTTACGACAATCGGTAAAATTTAGGTTTGGTGGTCCAGGGCTTTAACGAGTTCTGTGTATACCTCTTCTGGGTTTATCGAGAATCGTAGTGTACTGGGTGTGATGTCAAGATGGAAGTATCACTTCAGACATATGGAGATGATGATCGCGAGGGATACAGAACGAGTACTCTATAATGGTTGCAACCATCGGGATAATATGACTAGGTCAGGATTATCCGATTCAAAGAGACTGGTTGCTTGATGTCCGATATGTGTATCGTACGGGGCAGACACATATCCAGCCCCAGGCCTTACATGTGATCATCCGATACTGGTTCGATATACACTATACTACGGTATACTACGCCTGTCATAGATCTAATATTCCAGTAAGAATATTTCTAGAGAATTGGGTAGGCATGGCGTTTTGCTAGAAGCTAACCTTGTCTTGTAAATCGGTAAAACGTAGTACTAGGTACGTACGTGTTCGAATAGTTCGACAACCGATTTACTGCCAACATATCTAGAGGTCTCTTGGGTCGCTTCCCGAAGATTCACCGATGACGTATGATTCAAACTCGATTAATCTTGGATTAATTACGGAGAGACTTTATCTTGGATAAAGTACTATAAAAAGAGAGAGAACGATTAATTTAGAATTAATCGTAAATTATTATATTCGATATAATAATCGGAATTCGATTTCGACGCGAAATTGAATTAGATTTTAATTCGGGCAAACGAGTTATTTAGAATTAATTCGTTAGCGACGTAAATAATAATTTCGCTAGGCGCAATTATTTATTTAATTCGATTTAATTAACGTCGCGACGTAAGCTCGGTATTTCGGAAATATCGAACCCGAACGCGTGAGTGCACGTGGGCCCACTTTCATTTGGAAACGTGTGGGGCCCACATGACACTTGTCATTATTTGCATTATTTAATCAAGATGTATTGCATGAAGATAGTGTACAAAGCACTCAAAGGTATTGCATGGAAATTGAGTGTTAGACACTCTAATTCTTTGCATGGTTTGTGTCATAAGTATATTATTATTTAATATAATTATGACATAAATATAAATTGATTTTTGAGACAAAAATCAAAGACTTCTCTCCCTCTCTTATTACCGAAACTGTGACAGTTTCTTAGCTCTCCATTTTCAGGTTTTTGTTGCAAAAAGCTTGAAGAATTTGTGTTTGTTTGGAACATAAAAAACACATCTTTGGCTAGCACCATCAAGGGATCATACAAGGTGTTATGGGAAACTCATCTTAGAGCTGGAAGGATCATTAAAGCTTGGAGCTTCTCTTTTCTGCTTGGCCGAATCCTCCACTGCACAAAGGAGAAGTTTTGCTTCATCAACGCATCCGCAATCCGCTTTTGTGAGTATTGTTTCCGCCATTACTTCAATATAGTTCATTCTTATATATATTTTTGCTTGTTTTGATCTTGGGACATGGTTATTAGATTTCCAACATGTTTAATGTGTTGGATATTTTTTGGAGGGGATTTGGTGGGATTGGGCGTGTGGAGCTTGGTTCTTTGGTGGGCTTGGGCGTGTGGGTTGGTGGTGTGTGGGCTTGGGCGTGTGGCTTGGTGTGGGTTGCAGGGGTTTTGGGCCGAGGATAAATTTAAACAGAGGTCCATCGAGCGATCCCGAGGCTAAGCAAACGAATTAAGTCCAACAAGGTATTGATTTTTAAATTTTCCCTTCTGACGTCCTTTTCCCGCGACTTCCGCAACTTATCGGGTAGTGCCTCCATATGAGGCTCATCATCGGGACTTATGCAAAAATGCAGTGCCTACACTAAGTCACAATCCAATCAAACAATCAATCCATTAGATACTCGTAAAAATTTGACTTCATAATTTAATAGATTAGGTATTAAGTCCCAATAGGATCGATACTTTTTATACTACTTGAACGATACGTGCGCTTGCGTTATACGCGTGTGATTACGCACCAGTCAAGGGGTGTTATGTATAGCCGTCCCCCCAGCCCTGAACAAGGATCTGTGGGCATTACGTATCACCGTCCTCCCAGTCCTCACTGTTTCAAGTTACATATTGGGGTGGGTTTTTCCCCTATGTCCCGAAAACATAAAACTCATGTTTTAAAAATATTTGTTTTCTAAATCAATGTTAATCATGATGAATAAACTGTAATTGATAAAGAAATTGGCTAACGCCTTAAAAGCAAGAATAGTAAGTCTGATATGAAAATACGAATGAGAATCAAGTAAAAGAGAAAATGTCCAATCATTGGTTTGGAATTCGGCTTGCGTAATATCACTGCACCAAAAGGATTTTTGATTCATGTGATATCTTTAATGGGTAACTTAGTTAGAATACACATATCATAAAATTCATTTCGAAACTATTATCGCTACAAGGGTGTAGGCATTGCATTTTTGCATATCAGCCCGATGATGAGTCTCGTATGGAGACACTACCTCTTTAGTAGTGAAAGCCGCAGGAAACGGACGTTGGAAGGGTAAAGTTGGAAATTAGCATTTTGTCAGATTTAACTCGCTTGTTTCGCTTGAGGTTCGCTTGTTGGACCTCTATTTAAAACAAACCAAACCCATTAAATCACATCTCACAAATTAAATAATTAAAACATTTAAAACACATCTCACAAATTGAATAATTAAAACATTTAAAATACATGTCACAAATTAAATTGAATTAAAAATAATTTAAATTAAATTAAATTTCAAAATTAAATAAATCACTCACCTAATTTAAATAATTTCATACCTTAAATAATTAAAATTAAACACACACATAAATTAATTGATTTCTTTCCTTTCAAATAAACATAACCCTACCCTCTCACTATATAAACAACAACAAACCCTAGACACCAGGGCTCTCTCCTGACGCCCCTCTCCTCTCTCACGGCCAAACAAAATAAACCCTAACACGCAGTAGCTACCCTTCCTCTCTCTCGGCAGCGACCACAAACCAGAACAAAAGAAAATAGACAACAAAAGAGAGAATTGGGGGCAGACACAACGAAGACAACAAGAGAGAGAGAGCTCACACTCACAAGGTAAACACAAAATCTTAATAGCAGCTCACTACCCTCTCACTTACGCGGCCACCTTCAAAAAAGCACACAGCACTCGGCAGCCACTGACATACTCAGGCCACGCACCTGCCTTCACATAAGCCACGCTCACACCAAAAGAGCCAACCCAGACCGACTCATACACATTACAACCCACCAACACGTCCCCACTACTCCCTCAAACAGCCCATATCACCAAACGTAGCAGCCCATTCACCGACAACTAAAAGCCCTTCAGTGACCAAAAAACAAATACACTCCACAAAGCAACAAAAACAAACCAGCTCGCCCTTCACGCAACCCTCACCGCTTTACCTAGCCACGCAACCCTCACCGCTTCACCTAATCAGGCAACTCACACACAGGCCATAAGCCACGTACACACACACGGCCGTCACTGGCCATTCACACTCAAACCCTCATGTTGCCAGTCCACACGCACAGAAACCAGGCATCATCATGTCCATGCACGTACCTGCCTTCACTTAAGCCTTCACGCACCCACCTTCAATGCATAAAGCCTTCACAGCCCTCATCCAACACGCCACATGCCCCTCACAAACCTTCAACACGCCACATGCACTCACTCAACACACATTGCCTCACTAACCTTCGCCATCACCCACGCATAAGCCCTTCTCACGCCAACAACTTCACAGCCTGCCCTTCACGAAGCCAAGACACTGCCCCCTAGCCTGCCAACAACGCCCATTGCCTTCACACGAGCTGAAGACCAAAACCTTCAACAACCCTTGAATCTTCATGCAAATAACCCTTATAACTGCCCCCTTCAACTCGCCAGCAACCCTTCACTCAATTAGCCTTCAACGCCACCTACCCTCACTAGACTTCAGCAAGTTCATCCTCACTACCAACCACAACAACACCCACTGACCAGCCGCATAATCATCTTCAAACCAAACCCAACGTCCCTCACTGCCCAGTTTGCCACATATTTAACCTCCAGAAAATTGCCACAAATCACCCTTAAATCACCTAGAAAACAGTCCAAAAAACTGCCCAAAACAATCCCCGAATTAACCCGAACTGCACCCTGAAAACTGCCACAAACTGTCAAGAAATACTGCACTGCTTGACCTCCGAAACTGCCCAATTTTTATCACCGAAACAGCCCACATCTTAGCCCTAAAAGCCACAAAACAACAAGCCTAATTCGTGACCAAAAATAGCAGTCCGAAACAGCGAAACAGCGAGGAAAATGGTTAGATTAGTAAACCGGAAAAGTTACGGAGTATCAACCCTTCCGACGGACGTGTAACGCCCTTTCTTGGACGACAAAAGAGGTTAGACCTGAGGGCACCTTTTTATTTATCATCTTTCATTTTATTTTATTTATTTTAAAATATTATTGCATGAGAGTCGTTTGAGGCATGATGTGATTGTTGGATGAGCAGGATATGTGTTCCCTTTTGTGGTATATCGGATGGAAACCCAGACGTAAATTCCGTAGCCGAATCCGAATGGACGGTAGTGCGGTTTGTACTCGGGATACAACGCCACGTACCACTTAAGAGACACGTATTTCGTCTCATCCAAACTTGTGTTTGAGCATGATGTAGTTCGTAGATTATTTAGTTATTACTTAAACCATGATGTAGTCTAGTTTATTGTTTATTTTCAAGTGTGATTATGTTATTTTATGCATGGTATTTTGTTTAGTTTATGATTATGTTTAAATAGTCATTTATTTATTTTGGTTTGATGGCTTAATATGCTCATTGTGTGATATTGCGTGTTCCCATTTAAAGACTTATATTCGAGCATGCAAACTTAGATTATGAGTTATTTTGATGAATGCATACTAGACATAGATTACCCTTGAGCATGAATGTTGAATAGATTCGGTTAGTTTATTACACAAATCATATCATCACAAGTGACATAAGTAAGGGACCATTCTGAACCCAACGGTTTGAGGTCTTCCCTTGCGAGGGGTGAGTGCGTCCTTAAATCTTTGTCCCGGTTCACACCGGGTGGCGACTCCATGTTATTTCGTACTCCCAACTAGGCCGCGAACCTAGAACAGCGTCGCCCAGGTTCTGTTGTCTACAGTCTGGCGACTCCACTGGGGATAGAGAATCGGTCCCGAAATCATGTCTTGTGATGTGTATAATTTGTGCATTAGTTGACCGTTTCTATAGTGGGTTGAGGGAGTTCAATCAAAGGCATTGTCATAAACCCGCATGAGAATGATAGTTGTATATCTTATAGAAGTTGCCCCTTTATGCTTTTGATAACCACATGCATAATATATCTCATATGTCGCATGCATCTCATGCATACATGCATCATGTTAACCCGTGTCTTAAAAGTCATCATAGATATTCGTTGGGTTAGAGAAGTAAAAAATGGTTTGTCAAGAGGAGTTTAGTTAACGTGAATCAAGAAACAGAAAAGCTTACGGAAAGGATAGAAGACCATTAGGAGGGGCCTTCAAAAAAAAAATAAAAAAAAAATAAAAAAAGGAGAGAAGAAAATAAAAAGAAAAAAGAGAAAAAAAAAAAGAAAAAGAAAAAATTGTTTGTTTTTAGTCCTTGATAGTTAAACATAAGTCCAATGATCAAATTAATTGCTTTAGGGCGAAACTTTAGAAACGATAAACTCTTGACGTGCTTTTATCTGATACTTTGAGTGATTGATCTATGTTAGACTCGTAAGCACTTGATTATGGTTCTTAGCAGTGAAAACCTGAGTAGTTGGCAAAGTGACTAGTTGAAGAAATTGTAGGTTGGTGAATGAACGTTTGCTTAGATGTCTATCATAATTTGCTTATGTTATGATGTGTGGTATGGTTGAAAATGAAAGAAAAGTCTCTAAAGAAAAGAATTGAACCACCTATAACCGATAAGCGTGAAGCTACCCATGGGCGAGTATTAGGACCACCATGAGGAGAAATGCTACCTTAAAGGGTAGGTGTGTTGAAAAAATGAAAAAAAAATGAAAAAGAAAAAAAAAAAAAAAATGAAGTTCAAAATGAAAAGGAAAAAATGAGAGACAAAGGAAAAGAGAGATAAAGCCATACCACATTGAGCACGAAAAAGCAATTGCGGAATATAATTGAGACATCTAGGTTGGTTTGACCCACCGATCCCGATTTTTGAAATGAAATCATTGAGGATTGCTTTAGGATCAATGTGAAAGAACCTTTGCACACACACATTTTGAGACTGGCATAGATCATTTATTCAAAAACTCAGATTTGAGTTGCATTGAGTGTTTTGAATGTTCTTTGATTTCATTACTGAGCATTCCTTGAGGACGATAATATGTATAACTATTGGGACTATTTCGTAGCATGTGATATAGTATGATGATATGGAAGGCTCCACCATGTGGTTCATCTTGACCAAGTGCAAACAATAGAGAATATAAAGCTAAATTAAGACTGGGAGCGACCAGTCTACCACCCCGTGAATAAGAAGAATAACAAGAAATTGAGCCATGAGACCAGAGAGAAGACTGAGCAATCACTTGGAGAACTGGGGGAAGACCTAACCCAGCGGAACATGAAATTCATTCATGCATGCATGCATACACGTAACATATTTTGCATTCTTTTTTTGTGTTTGTTTTGTTTTGTATTCACAGGTTTCAAAGAAGAAAAAGAGAAAGCGGCAAAGACAAGCCAACCATAATCAGAAACATATGAGTAGTAGTTTTGGGGATGAGTCCCAGGGTTGAGGCCCAGATCAGTTTCAGTTTGGGGATGAGTCCTAGGGTTGAGGCCCATATCAGTATTCGTTTAGGGATGAGTCACGGGGTTGAGGCCCACATCAGTATCAGTTTGGGGCGAGGCCCACGTCAGTATCAGGTTTGGTGCAAGACCCACATCAGTTTTAGTCTGGGGGCGAGGCCCATATCAAAATCAGTTTGGGACGAGGCCCACATCAGTATAAACTCAGGGTCGAGGCCCACATTGTCAGCAGCATCGGGAATGAATCCCAGGGTCGAGGCCCATATTGTCAGTAGTTTTGGGAATGAATCCCAGGGCCGAGGCCCACGTCATCAGAATTTGGAATGAATCCAGGGAATGAATCCCAAGGCCGAGGCCCAAGTCGTCAAAATTTGGTATGAATCCAGGGAATGAATCCCAGGGCCGAGGCCCACGTCGTCATAATTTGGAATGAATCCATGGAATGAATCCTAGGGCCGAGGCCCACATCGTCAGAATTTGGAATGAATGCAGGGAATGAATCCTAAAAGGCCCACGTCGTCAGAATTTGGAATGAATCCAAGGAATGAATCCCAGGACCGAGGCCCACATCAGCATCAGTCTGAGGGCGAGGCCCATATTAGCATCAGTATCAATCTTGCCGGGTATGGCACTCTAGGGGTGAGTCCCACATCATTATCAGCATCAGTTTTGCCGAGTATGGCACTCCGGGTATGGAGACATCAGTATTAGTTTTGCCAGGTACGACACTCCGGGTATGGAGATATCAGATCAGTTTTGCCAGGTATGGCACTCCGGGTAGGGATACATCAGGTCAGTTTTGCCAGGTACGGCACTCCGGGTATGGAGAGATCAGATCAGTTTTCCAGGTACGGCACTCCAGGTATGGAGATATCAGATCAGTCAGGTACGTCACTCCGAGTATGAAGACATTAGATCAGTTTTGCCAGATATAGCATTCTGGGGGCGAGGCCCACATAGCATCAGATCAGTTTCTACCGGGTATGGCATTCTGGGGGGAAGGCCCACATAGCATCAGATCAGTTTCTGCCGGGTATGGCATTCTGGGGGTGAGGCCCACATCACATCAAATCAGTTCTACTGGGAATGGCACTTCGAGAATGGAGATATAGTCCGGGAATGGACAGCTCAAGAATGAGCACGCCCAGAATGGCACGCCGGGAATGGCACTACGAGAATGGAGATATAGTCCGGGAATGGACAGCTCGAGAATGAGCACGCCGAGAATGGCACTCTGAGAATGGAAGATCAGCATCAGTTTGGCCGTGTATGGCACTATGGGGCGAGGCCCACATCATTATCAGTATCAATGTTGCCAGGTATGACACTCTAGGGGCGAGGCCCAAATTAGTTCAGTATCAGTCTTGCAGGGTATGACACTTTGGGGGCGAGGCCCACATCTTCATTAGTATCAGTCTTGCCGGGTATGGCACTCTGGGGTTGAGGCCCACATCGTTATCAGAATAAGTCTTGCCGGGTATGGCACTCTAGGGGGAGGCCCACATTAGTTCAGAATCAGTCTGGCTGAGTATGGCACTCTGAGGGCGAGGCCCACTTTAGTTCAGTATCAGTTTTGCCGAGAATGGTAATCCGAGAATGGAGCAGAGTTTGAGAATGAACAAGCCGGGAATGGCACTCCGAGAATGGAAACACAGTTTGGGAATGAACAAGCCGGGCAGTCTTGCCAGGTATGGCACTCCGGGTACGGACACATCAGTATCAGTTTTGGGGATGAGTCCCAGGGTCGTGACCCACATCATCAGTTTTGGGGATGCGTCCCAGGGTCGTGACCCACATCATCAGCAGTTTAGGGATGCGTCCCTGGATCGAGGTCCACTGCATCATCATTTTCGGGATGCGTCCCAGGGTCGAGGCCCATATTTTGTCAGCGGTGTTGGGTCGAGGTGCCCCCGTTATCGGTTGTAGTTCCGGGTCGAGGTGCCCAGGGTCGAGGTGCCCACTACATCATCAGTTCGAGGGCGAGGTCCCTATTGTCAGCGGTGTTGGGTCGAGGTGCCCAGGGTCGAGATGCCCCCGTTGTCTGTTGTAGTTCCGGGTCGAGGTGCCCACTACATCATCAGTTCAAGGGCGAGGTCCCTATTGACAGCGGTGTTGGGTAGAGGTGCCCAGGGTCGAGGTGCCCCCGTTGTCGGTTGCAGTTCTGAGATGCATCCCAGGGTCGAGGGCCCACTGCATTATCATCACAGTTCACATTCGGTGGTTCGGGAACAAAGCCCAGAGGTCGAGGCACCTCGCCACCATATAACCTACATCATCAAATCAGTTCAAAGTAGCAGGCAAGTCAGGTGGCAGCTGGCGAGCCAGGTAAGTAGAAATACATTGCACGTACTTTGATAGGATTGTCATTGTCACACACTGCACAAGTCCCATCAAAGTGGGGACGACTGTAGGCATTGCATTTTTGCATATCAGCCCGATGATGAGTCTCGTATGGAGACACTACCTCTTTAGTTGTGAAAGCCGCGGGAAACGGACGTTGGAAGGGTAAAGTTGGAAGTTAGCATTTTGTCAGATTTAACTCGCTTATTTCGCTTCGGGTTCGCTTGTTGGACCTCTATTTTAAAACACACCAAACCCATTAAATCACATCTCACAAATTAAATAATTAAAACATTTAAAACACATCTCACAAATTGAATAATTAAAACATTTAAAATACATGTCACAAATTAAATTGAATTAAAAATAATTTAAATTAAATTAAATTTCAAAATTAAATAAATCACTCACCTAATTTAAATAATTTCATACCTTAAATAATTAAAATTAAACACACACATAAATTAATTGATTTCTTTCCTTTCAAATAAACCCTAACCCTACCCTCTCACTATATAAACAACAACAAACCCTTCACGCAACCCTCAGCGCTTTACCTAGCCACACAACCCTCACCGCTTCACCAAATCAGGCAACTCACACACAGGCCATAAGCCACGTAC
Source organism: Zanthoxylum bungeanum (assembly GCA_019454045.1). Taxonomy (NCBI): domain Eukaryota; kingdom Viridiplantae; phylum Streptophyta; class Magnoliopsida; order Sapindales; family Rutaceae; genus Zanthoxylum; species Zanthoxylum bungeanum. The sequence continues at coordinate 129,572 of SKCR01024863.1, read as the reverse complement.
ACACACACGACCCTCACTGGCCATTCACACTCAAACCCTCACGTTGCCAGTCCACACGCACAGCCACCAGGCATCATCATGTCCATGCATGTACCTGCCTTCACTTAAGCCTTCACGCACCCACCTTCAATGCATAAAGCCTTCACAGCCCTCATCCAACACGCCACTTGACCCTCACAAGCCTTCAACACGCCACCTGCACTCACTCAACACACATTGCCTCACTAACCTTTGCCATCACCCACACATAAGCCCTTCTCACGCCAACAAATTCACAGTCTGCCCTTCACGAAGCCAAGTCACTGCCCCCTAGCCTTCCAACAACGCCCATTGCCTTCACACGAGCTGAAGACCAAGACCTTCAACAGCCCTTGAATCTTTATGCAAATAACCCTTATAACTTCCCCCTTCAACTCGCCAGCAACCCTTCACTCAATTAGCCTTCAACGCCACCTGCCCTCACTAGACTTCACCAAGTTCATCCTCACTACCAACCACAACAACACCCACTGACCAGCCGCATAATCATCTTCAAACCAAACCCAACGTCCCTCACTGCCGACTTTGCCGCATATTTAACCTCCAAAAAATTGCCATAAATCACCCTTAAATCACCTCGAAAACAGTCCAAAAAACTGCCCAAAACAGTCCCCGAATTAACCCGAACTGCACCCTGAAAATTGCCTCAAACTGTCAAGAAACACTGCACTGCTTGACCTCCGAAACTGCCCAATTGTTATCACCGAAACAGCCCACATCTTAGCCCTAAAAGCCACAAAACAGCAAGCCTAATTCGTGACCAAAAACAGCAGTCCGAACAGTGAAACAACGAGGAAAATGGTTAGATTAGTGAACCGGAAAAGTTGCGGAGTATCAACCCTTCCGACGGACGTGTAACGCCCTTTCTTGGACGACAAAATAGGTTACACCTGAGGGCACCTTTTTATTTATCATCTTTCGTTTTATTTTATTTGTTTTAAAATATTATTGCATGAGAGTCGTTTGAGGCATGATGTGATTGTTGGATGAGAGGGATATGTGTTCCCTTTTATGGTATATCGGATGGAAACCCGGACGTAAATTCCGTAGCCGAATCCGAATGGACGGTAGTGTGGTTTGTACTCGGGATACAACGCCACGTACCACTTAAGAGACACGTATTTCGTCTCATCCAAACTTGTGTTTGAGCATGATGTAGTTCGTAGATTATTTAGTTATTACTTAAAGCATGATGTAGTCTAGTTTATTGTTTATTTTCAAGTGTGATTATGTTATTTTATGCATGGTATTTTGTTTAGTTTATGATTATGTTTAAATAGTCATTTGTTTATTTTGGTTTGATGGCTTAATATGCTCATTGTGTGATATTGCGTGTTCCCGTTTAAAGACTTATTTTCGAGCATGCAAACTTAGATTATGAGTTATTTTGATGAATGCATACTAGACGTAGATTACCCTTGAGCATGAATGTTCAATAGATTCGGTTAGTTTATTACACAAATCATATCATCACAAGTGACATAAGTAAGGGACCATTCTGAACCCAACGGTTTGAGGTCTTCCCTTGCGAGGGGTGAGTGCGGCCTTAAATCTTTGTCCCGGTTCACACCGGGTGGCGACTCCATGTTATTTCGTACTCCCAACTAGGCTGCGAGCCTAGAACAACGTCGCCCAGGTTCTGTTGTCTACAAAGGGTTTTTCAATTAACTCATGGTGATTTAAACATATAAAAATGATGATAAGAAGTATTTTGGATGGCCTCTAAAATCCCAAATCATCACTGGATTGGTAAAAATTATACCCTTGAAAATGGTCGTGCGTCACGACGCGGCCTGGAGAAACTCAAAACAGAAGGATGACTTTTGGTTCGCATCTCGATGTAAGTACACGCGCGTCGTGACGCAAACAAGAAAAAAATGAATCTGGGGCCTGTTTCCAGAATGCGTCACGACGCAAAGTGCCTGGCGTCGCGTCGCAAGGCCAGTTTCAGAGGTCCAAGACATGTTATAAGAATAGATAGCAATGTCCTAAGAATATTCACTCTAGAGAGTGGGAAGAGAAAACAATAAGAAAGTAAGGCAAGAAGCACAAATGTTTAAGCAATCAGAGGCGATAAGAGATAGACATATGAAATCAGATAGATAAAAAATGTGTTAGAATCCATAATAGTAAGAGGAGAATGGAATAAGCCTGAGCAAGAAAAATGGTGTTAGATAAACTTAAGTAATGATTCCTTCCTTCCAAGTAAGATTTATTTCCTCCTCAGAAAATTCTTTCAATCAATCCTATAATCTTTGAATATCCCGTATAGATAGCAAATTCCCTGAATGATGAAGAATAGTCAGAAAGATAAGAGAAGCAAAAAATCTGAATTAGTCGTGAAGGTGTCCAATAGACACGAGATACCAAAGAAAATGTAGAGATTCTAGAACCCAAAGCCATGCTTATAAGTAAATGAAATAAAGAACTAAGGAAAAATGGTTAGTTGCTTTAACAAAGGAAATCGATATAGATTCAGCCCGAAGATACCTAGAATTCAAACCTCATAGTATTACCGAATAAGGAAGTTGTCCTGACAGAATCTACATCATACCTATCTTACATAAGTAATAGACCCTACCAGGACATAGAACATCAAAACAAGGATACCGACATCATTTGAAATGTAAATTCTTGTCCCATTCTTTACCACCACAGACAAATATAACAGTAAGGAAGCTTAACGATAATTTATCTAAACATGGAACATAGAACACTGAAAGATAGACCACTTAGAGAATAATTAATGAGGCTTCAACGGATATAAAATAAATAACCTGACCCATGTCAAAATGAATAAGTTTACAGTACTTGTGAAAACCCTTAGATCAGACAAATGGCTGTAGAAATATTTGTGAGCTTAAAGGAATAGACCCATGAGATTGGAGGTATTCGGGAGTCAGCAAGAGTACCAGAATGAACAGTAAGATTAGTTAGCATAATTGTAGCCTATAGTAAGAATAAAGAGTAGAAGTCTAGAAGAAGCCCTTACGAAAGAGTTACTAATAGCCTTCGACAGGTCAACCTAGAGTCCGCGAACCACTTCAGCTCGAGCACCTATACATCATGCAACTAAACCAAAATTCACAAAGAAAATGTAGTATTCCATAAAATGCAATCCAGTAAATCTCAAATAAATGTTTACACCCAAAAGTATGTGAAAACATGAGTTTGTCCTAAATTTCCTATCTTAAAAGCCAAAAGAAATATCTAGACTAACCCGACTGATGGCTGTGGCAAACGAGTCAAATCCGGGTATCTCAGAAGCCAGCCTTGGTGAGCTTCCTCCCTTCATCAGTAATATTTTGTATCGATGGCATAAACGTCACAAAATTATTATTGTCTGGATCGAAACCATTACTCCATAATGATCAGATGACTATTCACTCGTTTACCACCCAATTCATCTTATTAGAATCATACCATCATGCTAGCTCACTGATTGGAGACTCACCTGTTGGCCATCTAAACCAAAACTTAGAGCATAGCATATGGAAATAATAAAGAAAAATACGGGAAATGAAAATAAAGTTCAGTATATTTAGACATATAAATAACGTAAATGGAAACCTCCTTAGACATGGAGTAGTCAACCTAACCAGACTATCACCGAGATTAAGTAAATGATAGAAATATGTATTCACATATCTCTATGAAATACATGTACTCACCCCTTAACTTAGAGCTCAGTAAAGAGAATAACCAGTAAATGAGAGTATTTAACATAATAGACGGATCACGAGACGGCTAGATAGCCGAAACAATAAGTTCAATGGAACATATATAAGAATCATGAGATGGAAATGTTCTATATGAGATAGAATAGTTTGAAGTCACAGTAATCCGAGCCAAATCTAGAATTCATCGTTGAATTGGAAGCCCTTAAGGGAGTAAAGGCTTAAAAGAGTGAAAATACCAAAGAGAGTGACTCTCAGGAATATAATATATAACTGATAAAGAGTCTCATTGTATCGAGATGGAAAAATTAGTAGGAGAATAACACCAGAACCAAAAGTTTTAGTAGAGATGCCCTAAGCAATCGAAGTTGATGGAGTTCCTAGGGGAGTAAAAATGTAAGGAGTTCAAGGAACTGAGATAAAGAGGAAATCTAAGTATCAGAGTAAACTTCATAAGGAGTAGTAACAAAGGGAGTACAGTAGGACTTTGAGAAAGAATAACCCTTAAGAAGGTTCTCATTAAAAAAGGTAGTAAGGTCAATAGATGAAAAATAATCAGAAATATAGTCGAAGTGAGATAATTAAGATAATACCTAGAGGAAGTACCTTAGTGTGGAAGTCAACACCAATAAATACGGGAGCTTTAGGCTTACAGATGAGTAGCACATACAAATACAACACGAATAGCTAGTGAGATCACCACATCCAGAAAGGCTTCAGGACCAAACCCCACATTCCCAACCTTTATTATACAACAGCAGCAATGATGGACCCCGATGATTGCCTCAAAATACTTCCGGAAAATAAGTGAATGCGTAGTGGAAGAAGACCAAAATATAAAACCCTCAGACTTAGTACAAGAGCATAATAGAGGAGGAAAATAACTCTAAGTAAAAGATTTGGGAAATAAGTTGTTTAGATAGAGTGATGAAGAGATAAAGTAGTAGTCAACTAACAATGGGAATACAAAAGAAACAGCGTTAGACATAATTGGAGATATGTAAAAGAAGATATCCTTCGGATAAGAAGACGTATGGGACAACAAGAAAAATATTTGGAGGTGGAACCATCGAGATAAGATGAAAATAGAAAAGACACTACATAAACAATGACAGAGATGCATATATGCTAAGATAGACTTATAATGGTTAAGTTTAGTAGTACTACATAATAACAAGCTTTCTAAGCGTCAAAATAAGATTGAAATTCTATCAGATAGAAAAAAAAAAGGTAGCGAGTATAACTCTTAAGTTTCCATGATATGTACCTAGCCAATAAACAAGACAAAATTTGACTAGGAATAGATTTATTAAGGTACAACATAGAGATGGCCTAAGAAACTATGTGTACATATATTGTTAAGACGAGGAAAACACCTGACATAATAAGACTATGGGAATAACTGAAGTAAGATATTTTAAGTACATTCAGGCTAAGAGAACAAGTTGGTGCAAAGGATGGATAACTAGATTTATATTAATAATGAATCTAAAGGTAAAGATAATAGAACTTAGAGGTTGGAGCCTGTAAGTAGTTGAAAGTTTGCGAAAAGGAAATAGACAATTAAGCAGTCAAATTAAGAGAATAAATGCTAAGGTCAGGTTGAGCATGTGGAACTGGAGATGTATTAAGTATGATCATTTTTACTAGCGACAAGGATTTTCCTTGTATATATTTATTATGGAGTTATAGTAGAACGTGAAGAACCTAACAATAGGAAACGTAATCACCTCTTAAAATGTGAAGGCGTTAGATAAAAAGGAATTGAAGATACACTCAGTAAGGTCATTTAGAGAGTTATATTATAAAAAGGAAGTGAAAATTTGAGGTATACTTAAAGTCAAAGGAAACGAAGGTTATCGGCTGTAGTACAAAGTACAATAGTGATATATTAAGTGTGAACAGTAGCAGAACCCCAAATGATATTCAAGAATTATTATGATCATGGAAAGAGATATAAGAAGTGAGAATAAAAGATTCAATTGGAACAGTCGTGGATATGATCATATTAGCACGAATGCATCAAATTCGTTTATGACCTTACAAGTTAAGTATGCAATAATGAGATAAGTGAACTTTTGGTAAATCTAAAGAGGTAGTAAACCCTTAAAGAAAATGAGGAGATTAAGTAAAATACAGTCATAGAGTGTCAAACAGAAAGGAATAATTCACGCGGGCACCAATTCGAAAGGGAACATCTACGAGAAGGCTAGATATCTGATACGAACTCCCAAGATTAAGCATTCATCAATAAGAATTAAATAGAGTATATCAAGATAAGAGATTCCCAGAAGTCATAGTATCAAGTTCTTGAGAAGAATAGTAGAAAGCAAGTAAAGGAAGACAAGACTAGTAGAGACTAGATGTTAGTGTCCTGGACATGCCCAAGGTCTCTAAATCATGATATTGTGTGTGAATGATCAAGAAAGTTGCGGAAAAACTTACATTGATCGGATGTGGGATTTCAAAAACTTTGTATGTTGATGAAGCTCCAAGCTTTGAAAATGGATTCCCAACTCAAGGATGAGTTTCATGTTCACCTCACAAGACTCCTTTAAGTGCTAGCTTAAGAAAATTTTGCATCAAATTTTTTTTCCAAGGGAGAGGCTCACGGCATTTGAAGGAAAAAGAGAAGATGAAGTTGTTTGATATTTTGTTTCCAAAACTAATACACCAAAGTCAACTTTTCAAAAGTGTATATGTTTTTCTAAAAAGCAAAAGCAAAGTGTGTTGAGCAAGTTACTTTAAATGCTCCCATCTACTTCCATGAACTTGGTGACAATTGATGTGAGGTAGTGGGTCCCATCACTTAAATTCAAAATTCAAGTTGGCTTAGACAACACACTTCGGGCTCGGGTTTGTTTAATCCGATTAAACAAATTTTCCGTTGGGACGCAATTAAATCCAATTTAATTAAATAATAATGCCTAGAAAAATTATTACGAAAGTCGCTACGAATTAATTCAAAATTAATTCGTTCGCCCGAATTAAAATCCAATTTTAATTCCGTATTGAAATCTGATTTCAATTAATATATCCATATATATTTAATCGATTAATTCTAAATTAATCGCGTTCTCTCTTCTATTCAAATTTTATCCCAAATAAATTTTTGCCGTAATTAATGCCTGATTAACTTTCTCTCTCATAATTAATCCCAGATTAATTCTGTTCGAGTCAAATGTCATCGGTGAATCTTTGGGAAGCGACCCAAGAGATCCCTGGATATATTGGCAGTAAATATGGTCATCGGACTATCCGAACACGTGCGTACCCCGTACCACGTTCTTACCGATTTACAAGACATGGTTGGCTTCTAGCAAAGCACCGTGCCTACCCAATTCTCCAGAAATATTCAACGAGGAATATATAATCTTTATCAGGCATAATATACTTTGTATTACGTATTACGATCCAGTATCAGATGTCACATGCTAGGCCTGGGGTTGGAATTGTGTCTGCCCCGTACGAAGTATATATCGGATCACTAGCAACTAGTCTCTGTAATCGGATAATCATGACCTTGTCATATTATCCCGATAGCTGCAGCATTTAAGAGTACCAGTTATGTATCATGTGTGATCATCATCTCCATATGACTGAAGTGACACTTCCATCTTGACATCACACCCAATACACTACGATTCTCATTAAACCCAGAAGAGGCGTACACAGAACCTGTTAAAGCCCAGATGACCAAAACCAAAACATACTGATTGTCACAAGTATTAGTGATGCAAGTCTTAGGTTAAGACCACATACACCTATCCTGATTCGGATTCCCATAGACACATAGTCATACTACAATGGGATTCCGAGGGATCTATCCAGAGCGAAGCTGTTCCCAGTCCAATGGCTAATAGAACCACCTATCACACTTGCATAAGTATCCAATACTTAAATATATGAGAACTATACCGTTAAGCTTCCATAACGCACACAAATGTAATACTAGCCTATTCCGTATTATCGATGTCCAGTCTCGATAATACTACGAATAGGAATATTTAATGATTAAACCATTCGTGGATTAATATTGTCTTATATCTTATTAATCTGGAACTAATCATAAGGACTTTTATCATTTATATATATCAAGTAATCTAATCACAAAATGATAAAATAGCAATTTCCTTTGTCACATAGTTAATTTGTACAAAAACACAATGTCTTTTACAAATAGTGATGTTATGGGTCATAATTGTCCAACAATCTCCCACTTGTCTCATAGCCAATCACTCAAGTATCTAACATATGAACTATGTGCATGTCGCTCAAACTTTTGCTGAGAGATAGCTTTCATCAGCGGATCTGCAATGTTGTCATCTGAAGCGATCTTTTCGATCTTCACATCGCCACGATGTATGATCTCACGAATTCGATGGAAACGCAAAGTACATGTTTAGATCGTTGATGATACCGCGGTTCCTTAGCCTGCGCTATAGCCCCGTTATTGTCACAATGTAAAGGAACGGGCTCAGCTGCTAACGAAACTACTCCTAATCCAATTAGGAATTTACGGATCCAAACTGCTTCTTTTATTGCCTCAGCTGCAGCGATATATTCCGCTTATGTTGTTGATTCGGCAATAATTTCTTGCTTGGAAGATTTCCAGCTCACTGCTCCGTTGTTCAAACAAAATATGTACCCATATTGCGACTTAGAGTCGTCTTTATCGGTTTGGAAACTTGCATCGGTGAACCCAGTCACCTCAAGTTCTCAATCTCCATATACTAAGAAAGCATCATTAGTTCGTCTAAGATACTTAAGGATGTTCTTAACAGCAATCTAGTGACCATCACTTGGATCGGCCTGATAGCAACTACAAATGCTCAAAGCATATGAGACATCAGGTCGTGTACATATCATGGCATACATGATCGATCTGACTGCAGAAGCAAACGGGATCCGACTCATGTTATCTCTCTCATCTTGAGTTTTAGGACACATGTCATGAGATAGAGAGACGCCATGTGACACCGGAAGTATTCCCCTCTTAGACTGATCCATGTTGAATCTCTTTAACACTTTATCAATGTGCGAGCTCTAGGAGAGTCCAACAGCTTTCTAGATCTATCCCGGTAGATCCTTATTCCCAGAATAAAGGCTGCTTCTCCCAGATCTTTCATGTAGAATTTTATGAAAGCCAAGCTTTCACCGATTGTAGCATGGGAATGTCATTGCCAAGAATCAATACATCATCAACATAAAGGACAATGAATGTCAGTGCGCTCCCACTAACCTTCTTATATACACAATGATCATCTTCGATTTGAATGAAACCATATTCTTTTAAGATCTCATTAAAACGTTGGTTTCAAGAACGCGATGCTTGCTTCAATCCACAAATGGATCGATTTAACTTGCAAATCCTGTTTGCATGTTTTGGCAAGACAAAACCGTCAGGTTTTTGTATATAAACACCCTCCAAAAGGTTTCGGTTAAGGAAAGCGGTTTTGACGTCCATCTACCATATTTCATAATCGAAATATGCAGCAATAGCAAGCATTATCTGAATGGATTTAATCATGGCAACATGTGAAAAGGTTTCATCGTAATCGACACCATGTCGTTGACGATACCTTTTTGCTACAAGCCTAGCTTTGTACATTTTTATGTTGCCATCCATGTCCGTCTTCTTCTTGAAGACCCATTTATAATCAATCGGCTTAACACCTTCTGGTGCATCAACCAGTGTCCAAACTTGGTTGGTATACATGGAATCCATTTCGGACTTCATGGCATCTTGCCATAAAGGGGAGTCGATACCTTGTATCGCTTCCTCATACGTAGTCGGTTCGTCTTCCTCAATAAGATTAATATCCACATTAGGTGAGATCAGAAACCCATAACTCTCAGGTTGTTTTCTGACTCTCTCTGATCTACGCGGTTCTTGTGTTTTAGAAGATTGTGGTACAGTCTCATCCCTGATGAAATGTTCTTGTTCCGTAAGGGAGTCGGTGTCAGTAACAGTATCACTTCGATTTTCATCGAGTTCTACTTTCCTCCCAGTTACCACTGTATTTAAGAATTCCTTTTTGAGGAAAACCGCATGGAGAGCAACAAATACCTTGTTCTCTTATGGGTTGTAGAATTAATATCCTTTGGTTTCCCTAGGATAACCTATAAATAGGTACTTATCCAATTTGGGTTCTAGTTTGGTACCATCCAAACGTTTAACATATGCTCAGCATCCCCAAATATTCAAGAATGAGAAACTCGATTTCTTTCCAGTCCATATTTAATATGGAGTCTGTCCAACAGACTTTGACGAAACCTTATTCAAAATAAGTATTGCACTGTTCAATGTGTATCCCCATAAGGAAATTGGTAGCTCAGTACGACTCATAATTGACCTTACCATGTCCAACAAGGTTCGATTTCTCCGTTCGGACACATCGTTTAACTGAGGTTTTCCTAAAGGAGTCCATTGTGAAAGAATACCATATTCTTTCAAGTAATCGAGAAACTCATTGCTTAAGTATTCTCCACCACGGTCCGACCGTAATGTTTTAATACTTTTACCTGTCTGTTTTTCTACTTCGTGTTGAAACTCTTTGAATTTCTCAAAAGTTTCCGACTTGTGTCTCATAAGATACACATAACCATAACGTGATGCATCATCCGTAAAGGTTACTAAGTATTCATATCCACCTCTAGCCTGGCTAGACATGGGCCCGCATACGTTACTATGAACGAGGACTAACAGTTCGGTGGCACGTACACCTTTACCGCTAAAAGGCATTTTAGGCATTTTACCTAATAAACAAGATTCACATACGTCATATGAATTAGGATAAAATCCGTCCAAGTATCCACTCTTCGAAAGTGTGGATATACGAGTCTTGTTAATGTTTCATAGACGACAATGCCACATATAAGTTTCTTCCATTTTACTCAATTTGAGCCTTTTGTTTGTCATTTTATATGTTTGAGATTCATTTATATTCAAAATATAAAGACCATTGTTAGAATCAGCAGTACATATCTCAAAATCATCTTTATAAACAAAACACCAAGTGTTCCGGAATACAAAGGTATACCCATATTAGGTTAAACAAGATACAGAGATAATGTTTCTAGTCATACTACGTACATAATAACAGTCTGATAAAGTAAGTACATGCCCCGAGGGCAGTTCCAAAATATAGGTCTCTACAGCCAAAACAGCGACTCTCGTCCTGTTTCCAACTTGTAGGTCAATCTCACCTGAAGCCAGTCTCCTGCTAATCTGCAGATCCTGCACATCAGTACATATATGAGTACCACATCCAGAATCAAAAATCCAATTTTTAAAACTAGAAGTAGACATGTTTATTTCAATTACAAACATACCTGATGTTGGAGCCTTACCGGCCTTCACTTCCTTCATATGCGCCTTGTACTCATGGTAGTTACGCTTCTAGTGACCTTGTTTGCCATATTGTAGGAAGACATCTTAGGATTTGTCATTGGTCTTCCCAAAAGACTGTGATGATTTGGCCTTGCCCTTTCTTTTCTTCTTCTTCACACCTCCAGAAGCCTTCGGCCAAGCCTTGGCCTTTTGAGATGTCGAAGTGAAATGTGCCTTGCGTTTCTTGCCTTTCAAAAGCTCTGGCTCTGCTTCTTTCAGCATCGCCATCAACACTCCAAGAGTCTTCTCTTGGTTCATCATATTGTATTTCATGATGAACCTGCCCCAGCTATCAAGCAGAGACTGTAAGATCAAATCTATGGAAGTCTCAGCCTTGAAGGTAATGCCCAGCTGACCTAGCTGTTCGATGTTAGCAATCATCTATGACACATGGTGCTCGACAGATTTACCCTCTGACATACGAGAGCGAAAGAGCTTCTTCTGCAATTCATACTTCTGAGATATAAGTTTAGATCTATTAAGGTCGTTCAATTTCAACATCATGTTGTAGGGATCCAATCCCTTGTTTTGACGATAAAATAGATGGGTCATTGCGGCAAGCATAACGAATTGAGCAGTTGAGTTGTCATCACTATGAGTCTTCCAAAGCTCAAGCTCAACTGGCTGCTCAACTCCGGGCTTAGGCCCGAGAGGTTTCTTTATCGTATAAAGTAACTTCTCAGCCCCCAAGACAATCCTGAGGTTCATATCCCAGTCTGGAAAATTTGCGTCGTTAAAGACATTATCACAGATGATGATGTCTCTAACGCTGATCTTTCCAACCATCTTGATTGCAATAGTCCAACTGTTCAATCAACGATTTTGGGTACACTCAAAATGTAATGGTTACTATAGTCCAACTATATAACCAACTACAAGTGGAGTAGTAATGGAATAGTCTAACTGTTCAAAGAAAACAAAAAAAAATTAGTCCAACTAATATAAATATATAACGACGAAAATAATTTAAAAGCGCATATTTGGCAAGTATTAAACAAAATTGAAAATTAATACTGGTCTCCCACTATTTTTCGGCGAGCCTTTAACCCTATGTTGAGTACTCAGGAAACCTAGTTTCCTAGTGGGCTAGGATCCCGTTAAATAACACACAACCTTGACTTTGGCCAACAAGCTGTATGAAACTTAACTAGGTAGATCTCTAAGATCAATTGGATCTCATCCAATTCCTAGATCCGGTAGGTGGACCTCAAAGTCCAAGATATATATCCAATATATATTTCCTAACTTTTTCCTCTGAATCAACTAAGCCTTGGCTTTGGCTCAACAAGCTTAATAATTCCACTTAAATGCTGCTCATTGACAGTGGGAAAGCTTCGTAATCAACATCGATGAACAATAAGTGACCTTGACTTTGGCCAACAAGTCACAACTTCCAAAGACAAGCGATATATAAAAAAGACTTTGTGGTTCAAACACATCCGCGATGGACAATGATTTTGACTTTGGCCAACAAATCAAAGCCAATATTGGATCTTGAGAAAGAACCACTCAATGGAAGGAATACGCTTAATATTTAAGTGAAGGGTTTTCACGTAAATTGGCATCCAATTTATTATCTTTGATTAGGTCTCATCATACACCCTTAAACATGCATTCTAAAAGAATAATAAGGCGCGAATAAATTAATAATGATATGCGGATGGATATATAACAATTTGTTCCTAGAACAAATCTCTCTTTTTTCCTGTCTCCCACTAGCACTATTCATACTTCTACCCAATTACATAAAACTGTAGGACACAGAAATCGGCGTCGTTGTCCCGAGCTCGCGGCCCGGTTGGGAGTATGGAGTAGCCCACGGGGGAACTAAATCGGAGAAATAACATGGAGTCGCCATCCGGTGTGAACCGGGAAAATGATTTAAGGCCGCATTCACCCCTCGCAAGGGAAGACCTCAAACCGTTAGGTTTAGAATAATCCCTTACTTATGCCACTTGTAATGATATGATTTGTACAATAATCTAACCAAGCCTAAGCAACATATATTTCCAAGGATAATCTACTTCGAAGTTCATGCATAAAAAATGAATTGGAATAACAGCAAACATATAATTTCATGAACATATTATATTGATAAACACAGAGACGTAAATAAGCAATAATTGTACAAGCATGCATATTAAAGAGAGGTAATTAAGTGCATAAATATTGAAGAGAGCTAACTAAACATATGATGGGGAAGGGAATGACTATGAGAACAAACATACATGAAACATGATAAAAGAATCTGTCCAGTGTGTGCGCGTTCGTGTAGCGTTCGTAAATGCGTTCGAACGATAAACAGAATACAAGCGTTTGAGTAGCGTTTGATAACACGTTCGAACGGTAAACAGAATGTCCACGTTCGTATAACATTTGATAACGCGTTCGAATGAGATGAGACCTGATACATGATGTAATAAAATGCATGTGCGTTTGAGTAGCGTTCATAAACGCATTCAAATGGTAAACAGAATATCAGCGTTCGAGTAGCATTCTGAGGCGCGTTCGAACGGAAATAAGACAGAATACATACGTTCATGTAGTGTTCGTAAACGCGTTCGAATGAGATGAGACAGAATGCATACGTTCGTGTAGCATTTAGAAACACGTTTGAACGAGATGAGACAGAATGCATACTTTCGTGTAGCGTTTGGAAATGCGTTCGAACGAGATTGCCAAAATGGCATCTGAAATGACGCAAACACATATATTAATAAACAATACACAAGGTAGGACCTTATGTGCCCGATGGAACACATTTTACATTCAATCGGGTGCACCTAGTCCGGCACGGCAAAACATAGTGGAAAAGGTAGCCTTTTAGGCATTTTCCTCGAATAGAGGACCTTTAATCCACCCTAGTTATCCCATGCGCACAAGAATGCAATGCATGCATAAATAAAGCAACGATATGCAAAGGGTAAATGACATAATAAAGGCGCGGCAAAACATCGCAGTAAAGGTAGCCTTCAGACATTTCCCTCGAATAGAGGACCTTTAATCCGCCCTAGTTAGCCCATGCGCATTATGTTACCATGCATATAAAATAAAGACAACAATAATATAGGACCTCGTATGCTCGATTAAACATATCTCCCATTCAATAAAACATACTCTGTCCGGCGCGGCAAAACATCGTGGTAAAGGTAGCCTTCAGGCATTTCCTCGAATAGAAGACCTTTAATCCACCCTAGTTATCCTATGCGCATTATGTTACCATGTATATAAAATAAAGACAACAATAATATAGGACCTCGTATGCTCGATTAAACAAATCTCACATTCTATCAAACATACTCCGTCCGGCGCGGCAAAATATCGTGGAAAAGGTAGCCTTTTAGGCATTTCCTCGAATAGAGGACCTTTAATCCACCCTAGTTAGCCCATGCACACTATATCATCACGCATAAATAAGTAACATGCAGAAAGAAATAGCATACTAACGACTAAATCATGCTTAAAAGATAAATAACATGCTAGCAACCCAATCATGCTCGAATACAAGGTTGGATGAACAAAGTGTGTGAATCTCTCAAGTGATACGTGGTATTGTATCCCGAGTGCAAACCGCAATATCAGCCATTCAGATTCGGCTACAGAATTTACATTCGGGTTTCCATCCAACATACAACAAGAGAGAACACATATTCCATTCACTCAAGGACCACAATATATATCAACAAACGACTCTCATGCAGGAGAATTCTAATAAACAACAAAAAAAGATGAGAATAAATAAGAAGGGTGCCCTCAGGTCTAACCTCTTAGGTCGTCTCTCGAAAGTGTGTTACACGGCCGTCGGAAGGGTTGATGCTCCGCAACTCCTCTGGTCCACTGATCTACTGCTCTCGTTCGCTACTTCACTGCTTTGAGCTATCGTTTCCTCTGTTTTGCTACTGTTTTGCTGCTATTTCTTGGGGTTTTTTTAAGGGTATAGGGCTGCTGTTTTGTGCTGTAAGTTAAGGGTTTTAAAGTGCAGTTTTTGGTGATTTTAGCTACTGTTTAGGATGATTTTTTGTGTGATTATAATACAGTTTCAAGGGGTTTTTTCGGTGATGTAGGGACTGTCTGGAGTTGTGTTTCGGTGGTTGTTTATGCGACAATGGAGGGGGTTTGATGGATGAGTATTCGACAATACAGAGAGAGGAGAATGAGAATTGTTTGTTTGTTACTTCTTGTCTTAGGCGTGAATGCTAGGTTTATTGTTTTTGTGAGAATGAGCTAGGGGTTCTAAGGTTGGATTTTTGTTTCTTTTATAGGCAAAGGCTAGGGTTTCTCTTGTTTGAATAGGAATGGGATCAAGCAATTATGAGGGGAATTTTTCTAATTAGTGTTTCAAAAGAAAAATATCTAGTTAATTAGGAAGATCATATATTTGATTTGTTTTGATTAGGTATGTTATTTGTTTAATTTAGGAAGGATGTTATTTTAATTTGTGACATGCTTTAAATGTTTTAATTATTTTTGGGTGGGTTTTGGTGGGCTAATTGGGCTTGGGCATGAGGTTAGCAACAAAACCAGAAGTACTGACATCGTTCGAACGCCGATTCGAATGATACACGAACATCCGCAATCTGCTTGACGTTCGAACATGTTAACGAATGCAGCACGAACGAAAGTAGTGAACATGTGAATTGAATCTGATGACATACTTATTCTGAATTTCCCATTCCGACATTCATTTCCCGCGACTTCTGCAACCTAAAGAGTAGTGCCTCCATATGAGACTCATCATCGGGACTTATATGCAAAATACAGTGCCTACAGTCACCCTCATTTTGATGGGACTTGTGCAGTGTGTGACAATGACAATCATATCAAAGTTGTGCAATGCATTTTTACTTACATGACTCGCCAGCTGCCACCTGACTTGCCTAATGCTTCGAGCTGAGTTGATGATGCAGTGGACCTCGATCCTGGGACGTATCCTAATAACTGCAGCCGATAACGGGGGCCTCGACCCTGTGATGCATCCCAATACCGCTGAGAATGTGGGTCACGACCCTAGGACACATCCCCAAAACTGATGATGTAGGGGGCCAACGACCCTGGGACGCATCCCGATAACTGCAACCGACAACGGGGGCCTCACCTTGGGACGCATCTCGATAACATTGATAATGTGGGTCACGACCCTAGGACGCATCCCCAAAACTGCTGATGATATGGGTCACGACCCTACGACTCATCCCCAAAACTGCTGATGATATGGGTCACGACCCTGAGACGCATCCCCAAAACTGCTGATGATCTGGGTAACGACCCTGGGACGCATCCCCAAAACTGATGATAATGATGCTGATGAGGGCCTCGACCCTGGGACTCATCCCCAAAACTGATATTGATGCTGATGCGGGCCTCGCCCCTAGGACTCATCCCCAAACTAATACTAATGTTTTGGGTCACGACCCTGGGACACATTCCCAAAACTGTAGATGCTGATGTGGGCCACAACACTAGGACGCATCCCCAAAACTGATATTGATACGTTGTTGCTTCTGGTTGGCTTGCATTTGCCACTTTCTTCTTTTCTTCTTTGAAACCTGTGAATACAAAACAAAACAAAACACAAAAAGAATACAGATACGTTATGTGTATGCATGCATGCATGAATTCCTTATCCCGTTGGGTTAGGTCTTCTGCCAGGTCTTCTCTTTCTCAAGCGAAGTACTGTTTCAATATGTCCACGTTGATCGGCTCGGTGAACTCTTTCCCTTCCAAATCTGACAGTCTCACTGCCCCATTTCCCATTACTTTCTGCACTATGTAAGGTCATTCCCAGTTAGGTCTGAACTTTCCTCTTGGGTATGTTGTCGACGGCATCGACTGCTTAAGTACCAAGTCACCATTTCTAATCTTAGTAGGACACACCTTCTTGTTGAATGCCCGAGCTAACCTCTTCTGGTATATCTGCATGTGATGCAAGGACATCATCCTCTTCTCATCCAGTAGTGCTAAATGCTCAAATCTCAGTGAGGCCCATTCCTGTTCAGGCAACTCTGCTTTTGCTATAACCCGTAGGGATTGTATCCCAACTTCCATTGGCAGCACTGCTTCCATTCTGTAGACCAAATAGTAAGGTGTGGCTCCTGTTACTGTTCTCACTGATGTTCTGTACCCCCACAGGGCGTATGGCAACTTATCGGCCCAATCTTTGCAGTTCTCTGTCATCTTGGCTAATATCTTTTTTACTGTCTTATTGGCTGCCTCGACTGCCCCACTTGCCTGTGGCCGGTAAGGTGACAACTTGTGATGTCATATCCAATATCTCTTTAGCATTGCCTTCGTTTCCCCTTGAAACTGAACTCCGTTATCTGTCACTACATGATGCGGCATCCCATATCGACATATGATGTTCCGAGCTATGAAATTTGCCATCTGCTTTGCTGTGACGTTACGAAATGACTCGGTTTCCACTCATTTTGAGAAGTAGTCCACTGCCACTACTATGAAACGATGTCTATTCGATGCATTCGGTCGAATCTCCCCGATCATATCAATTCCCAAAGCTGAGAAAGGCCATGGCTCTGATAGCCCGTGTAACTCTGTATGAGGCAGATGGTTCAAATTACCGTGTGCCTGACAATAATGACAATATTTTACCATCTTTGCACAGTCTGTCTCCATGGTCAACCAGTTGAAGCCTTGTCTTACAATCTTGCGAGACAAGTTCAACCCATTCATGTGCGGTCCACATACCCCGGCATGTACTTCTTTCATTGTCTTCTGAGCTTCTTCTTTTCTCAAACACTTCAACTGAACGCCATTTTCCTGTCTCTTGTGCAATTCTCCTTTCAAAACCACATACTGAGAAGCCAACTTCTGAATAGCTATCTTGTCTTTTCTGCTTGCTTATTCTGGGAGTTCTCTGAGTTCCAGGTATTGCTGAATATCATGGTACCAAGTTTTTCCGTCATCGATCTCCACTTCCAAAACTCTTTCTATCTCATAAACGGGTTTGCTTGCTGTTGTTAGTACCAGTGGTTTCATCACTAACTTCTCTGGATTTTCCCAAGTCACTGCAAGTGTAGCTAATGCGTCTGCCATCTGATTCTCTTCTCGCTGCAAGTGCTGAAACTTACAATCAGGGATAGCCTGTGCCAACTTTCTGAGGTGAAAAAGGAAAGGTTTCAACCGTTCTTTCGTCAGTTCCCATTCTCTATGCATCTATCGGACTACCAACATCGAATCTCCGTAGACCTCCACGCTCTCAGCCTTCAAGGCTATCAATGCAGTCAATCCAAAAGCACATGCTTCATACTCGGCCATGTTGTTAGTTACTCCGAACGTCAACCTCTTGGCCATAGGTAAGGTTTCTCCCTCGGGGGTCACTATCACGATCCCAATTCTGGCTCCTTTGTAATTTACTGCGCCGTCGAAATAAATCTTCCATCCTTGAACTGTTATTGCTTGGATCTCTTCATCTGGGAATTCAAACTTGTACTGATCCCCTTCAATAGGTTGCAATTCTAGGAACTCTACTATGGCTCGCCCCTTGATTACTTTGGTGGTGAGATACTCAATGTCAAACTCTGTCAACAACACTAACCATCTGCCCAACTTCCCCACTAGCGAAGGTACTGAATGTAGATACTTCAAGGGATTTTCTTTGGCCACCACCTGGATCTCGTAAGACTGAAAGTAATGCCGCAGTTTTCTGGACGTCTATACCACTACCAAACAGATCTTCTCTACCTCTTGATAACGGGCTTCGTACGGAAGCATCTTTTTACTGAGATAGTATACTGCATGCTCTACCCCTGTCTCATCTCACTGTACCATCATTGCCCCCAGTGCTTCTGATTCAATGACCAAATACAATATCAAGGGTCTACCTGGTCTCGGAGGTTTCAATTCATGAGGCTTTACCAAGTATTCTCTGATTTTGTCGAAGGCTGCTTGACATTGCTCATTTCATTTCACTGGCTGGTCTTTTCTCAGCAGTTTGAAGATAGGCTCACATACTGATGTCAACCTAGCAATGAACCGACTGATATACTGAATTTTCCCGAGGAATGCTCTGACTTCCTTCTCAGTCTTCAGTGATGGCATCTCTGTGCGTGCTTTGATCTTATCAGAGTCTACCTCTATTCCTCACATTCCCACTGTATGTCCCAACAATTTTCCTGATGTTACCCTAAACACACATTTTTTGGGATTCAGCCGCAAGTTGTATTTGTCAACCCTCTGAAGGAACTTCTCCATTGCCTCTATATCCCCAATTCTTGTCTCTGATTTCACCATCATATCATCCACATATACTTCAATCCCTTTGTGCATCAAGTCGTGGAATAGTGTAGTGGCCATCCGCTGATAAGTAGCTCCTGCATTCTTGAGCCCAAACGGTATCACCTTGTAACAATATGTGCCCCACTCGGTGACAAAGGCAGTCTTGTATTTGTCTTCTTTAGCCATGAGAACCTGATTGTATCTTGAAAACCCATCTGCAAATGAATACATGGCAGATAAAGTCGCACTGTCAACTATCACATCTATATGAGGTAGAGGAAAATCATCTTTCGGGCAAGCCTTGTTAAGATCTCTGTAATCCACACAAATTCTGACCTTCCCGTCTTTCTTCGGCACCGACACAATAATTTCCAACCACTAGGATACTTCACTACTTCTAGGAACCCCACATCTATCTGTTTCTTGACATCCTCTCTGACTTTTTAGGCCCACGCAGGTCTCATCCATCGAAGTTTCTGTTTCACTGGCTTCATATTCAGATAAGTTGGTATTGTATGTTGGGCGATGCTTTTGTCTACTCCAGGCATGTCCTCATAGGACCAAGCAAACACTTTGGCATATTTGGCTAATATTTCTTCTAATTTTTTTCGCTCCTCAGAGGTAACCTCACTTGCAATTAGGATTTCCCTGGGGCTCTCAGGTGTACCAAGGTTAAATGCATTTGTTCTGGTTGAGCTGATATCAAATATACTCAAGTCGTGCAAATTGAAAGGGAGAGACTCAGACGAGTAAGCAAAATGATTGTCTTTATTACTAGCAGATGCAGGAATACATTCAAATAAATCAGAGAGATAAACATCTTCATCCTCCACAGATGCTTCATCTCCCACAGCTGGGTCTTCCTCCTTTTCATCGAGGGTCAGGCCCTCCAACTTCATCAACTCTTCTTCCCATTTCTCTTATTCATTCTTCATAATTTCCGATGCCGGTGACTTCTCACTTATCACCTCCTGAAAGATCTCAAACCCGGGCACCACAATCCCATTGACTTCTATTGGTTCAGGTTCTCCCTGATATCTCGTTGCCTTCACAAAGCATTCCATCAGCTTCAACCATTTCTCATTGGCATTCAGCTTATCCTCTTCAGACATGTACATAGTTCGGGTGTCAAGCACTCGAGTGACTGGATATAGGCCAAGTGGGAGATTGTTGGACAATTATGACCCATAGCGTCACTATTTGTACATATCATGGTGTTGTTGTACAAATTAACTATGTGACAAGGAGATTGCACTCTTATCATTTGTGATTAGATCACCTTGATGTATAAATGATGGGAGGTCCTTATGATTAGTTCCTAGATTGAGATGATATGAGACAGTATCAGTCCTCGAAAGATTAATCATTAAATATCCCTAGTCAGAGTATTATCGAGATTGGACATCGATAATGCGTAAGAGACTAGTATTACACTTGTGCGCGTTGTGAGGGTACAATAGCATAGTTCTCATATATTTGGGTTTTGGATACTCATACAACTGTAATAGGAGGTTGTGTTTTACCGATGGTACGGAGAACAGCTTCGCTCTGGATAGACCCCTCGGAATTCCATTAGTATTATGACTATGTGTCTATGGAAGTCCGATATCAGGGTAGGTGTATTTGGTCTTAACCTGAGACTTGCACCGCTAATACTTACGACAATCGGTATGCTTTAGTTTTGGTCGTCCAGGGCTTTAATCGCACTGTGTACGCCTCTGCTGGGTATATTGAGAATCGTAGTGTATTGGGTGTGATGTCAAGACGGAAGTATCACTCCAGTCATAGTGGAGATGATGTCACGTAGGATACGAAACTAGTGCTCTTAAGTACTGCAGTCATCGGGATGATATGACTAGGTCATGTTCATCCGATTATAGAGACTAGTTACCAGACATCCGACATGTGCTTCGTAAGGGGCAGACACATTCCAGCCCCAGGCCTAGCACGTGACATTCGATACTGGATCGCAATACGCAATACTACGTATACTATGTCTGACATATATTATATATTCCAGTAAGAATATTTCTGGAGAATTGGGTAGGCACGGTGCTTTGCTAGAAGCCAACCATGTATTGTAAATCGGTAAGCACGTGGTACGAGGTACGCACGTATTCGGATAATCCGATGACCGTATTTACTGCCAACATATCCATGGATCTCTTGGGTCGCTTCCCAAAGATTCACCGATGACAGTTGATTTAAACTAGAATTAATATGGGATTAATGAAGATAGAGAATTAATTTGGGATTAATTAAGAGAAAGAAAATTAATATGGGATTAATTGATGTATTATTTAATCTGGGA
The DNA here is from genome assembly GCA_019454045.1 of Zanthoxylum bungeanum. Classification (NCBI taxonomy): domain Eukaryota; kingdom Viridiplantae; phylum Streptophyta; class Magnoliopsida; order Sapindales; family Rutaceae; genus Zanthoxylum; species Zanthoxylum bungeanum. The sequence continues at coordinate 107,920 of SKCR01024863.1, read as the reverse complement.
TTAAATGTGTTCGGAAGAGAGAGAACGCGATTAATTTGGAATTAATCGGTAAAATAAATTTAATGGTTAAATTTGATTTTTCTATTTAATTTATTCATATGAGCTAAAATTAATATATTGGATATATTAATATGAATTGGATTTCATTACAAATTAAAGTCGGACTTTAATACGAACGAACGAATTAATTTAGAATTAATTCGTAAACGACGTTCGTAATATATTTGTGAGGCATCGTTATTTAATTAAATTAGATTTAATTATTTAGCGACAAAAGTTCGTTTAATCGGATTAAACGAAACCGAGCCAGATTAAACGGAACCGAGCCGCGGTAAATGTTCGTAGAGACATTTTGAGTTTTGAATTCAAAATGGTGGGGCCCACTTCACACATGTCACACATGTGAAGTGGTGGTTGGAAAGTGGTTGACATTTATGCCAAAACCACTTACTTTCCAACTGTGAAACCAAATTACCCCAACTATATGGTTTTGGGTAAAAGGGTAAAACCCTTTAACAAAACCAAAAAGCATTCTCTCTCTCTTCACTCTACACACTTGTAACACATTTTGGAAAATGAAAACCCTAATACTCTCTACAATGGGCGTGAGCCTCTTCCTCTCTTCTCTTTGATTTTGTTGCAAAATCAACAAAGCTAGCACTTGGAGAAATCAACTAAGGTGATAGGGAAACTACTTCAAGAGTTGGAATCATCACTTAAAGCTTGGATCTTGGAGATCTCTTCTCAAAATTTTAAAGCTCAAATCCGTTCATTGTAAGTATATTCCGCAACTTATTTTGAATTTATGATCACTTTTTCTTGCTTATTAGATCCTTGGCATGTTCTAGGAACACTTAACAATGGTATCAGAGCCAATTTTAAGCATGAAAATTTTAGGGTTCATGAGACTAAAATTTGGGGCTTTTATGTTTTGAGCATGATTTCTTCAAATTGATGGTTTGAGCATGCTTAGATTATGTTAACTTAGAGTTGTGCATGATTAGATTTGAAATAAATTGATTGCATCAAAAATTAAAAAAAATTTTAGCATGGCCGAATATTACTAGGCAGTGGACTGCAGTTTTTTTGATTTTTGTAACATGAAATGATGTGTTTAAATGCATGTTTAAATGTTGATTGTTGGTTTGATTGGATTGGAATCAAAGTCAATAAAGTTTATGTTAAAATCAAAGAGCATGTTGTGCATGAAATGATGAATTTAGGATTCAATTTGTGTTGAGCATGAAATGATGTGTTTTGGCTTCAATTTGTGTTGAGCATGAATTGATGGATTAAGCATGGATCCAATTGGGCCCAAAACCAATTCCATAAAGTCCAAATATATCACTTGACCCTTTAAAGAATTTAATTGGGCCTAATGGGCCTAAATTGATTTGTTGGCAATAGGGTGATTCCTATTGGGCCTTGGCATTTTGGGTTTGATCCATTATGGCCAAAGCCCATGCCTTAAGAATTAATTAAAAGCCCATTGGACCTTAATTAAAATGACATTGGATGTTAATGGGCCTTTGAGACCCATTAAGATTGGATTGGAATCCAAGTCTTTAAGGCAAATAAATAACTGTAATTATTTAATTTGGAATTAATTGGAATTAGTATTGAATACAAATAAATTGGATTTAAAGTTATAGTTCAATATAATTCAAGAATATGTACTTTAAGTATTTATTCTTAAATGAGTTGGACTTGTGCAAATCAAATCGTTGTTTGAACATTGGATGGTCATTAATTCAAATATTAATTAATTGGATTAGATTGATTGAATAACATGATTTGTATGATTACATGAATTTGTTGTATGAATAATGTATATCGGATGGATATTAGAAGGGCAAAGGCAGTTTTGGAAATTGTTGTAATAAGTTTAGAATTTATTAAATTGGACCTACATGTCCAGCCTTTTATCTCCTCTCTCATTGTATTTCTCTTCTCACCTATTCCCCTCAATGTAAATGAGGTTTATTTATTGTATTTTGTAATTGGGTAGAAGTTAGAATAGTTCTAGCCGGGGAGAGGAAAGGGAGTGATTTGTTCTAGGAACAATTTGTGACATATCCATCCATATATCATTATTAATTTATTTATACGCGTTTTATTATGTATTTAGAATGCATGTTTAAGGGTGTATGATAATGAGACCTTAACAAAGATAATAAATTGGTTGCCAATTTGCACGCGAAAAACCCTCAAAACATATTAAGCGTTTTTCCTTCCGTTGAGTGATTCTTACTCAAGATCCAAAGTTGGCATTGGTTTGTTGGCCAAAGTAAAGACCTTTGTCAATTGCGGATGTGTTTGAATCATGAGAGTTTTGTTCCATATCGGTGTCTTGTCCAAGTCGTGATTTGTTGGCCAAAGTCAAGATCACTTCTTGTCCATCGACATTGATTACGAAGCTTTCCATGTCAATGGGTTCCGATTAACTGGGATCATTAAGTTTGTTGTGCCAAAGCCAAGGCTTAGTTGATTCAGAGGAAAAAGGTTAGGTAATATATTTGATATATTGGCATATATAAGATATATGTTTCGGACTTGGATGTCCACCTACTGGATCTAGGAATTGGATGAGATCCAATTCATCTTAGAGATCTACCTAGTTAAGTATCATATAATTTTTTGGCCAAAGTCAAGATTGTGTGTTATTTAACGGGATCCTAGCCCACTAGGAAACTAGGTTTCCCGAGTACTCCATAGAGGGTTAGAGGCTCGCCGAAAAATAGTGGGAGGCAAGTATTAGATTTGCAATATTCGTTTAGTCACTTGCCATAAGCGCTCAATCAAATATCATTCGTCAAATAAATTATATATTAGTTGGACTAATATTTATTGTTGTTTTAATTAAACAGTTGGACTGTATTCAAACTACTTCATTTATAGTTGATTATATATTGGATTATAGTAATCAATATATATTTGAATTTTACCCTTCAATTATAGTTGATTATATAATTGGATTATAGTAATCAATATATTGGATTTTACCAATCATTTATAATGATTATATAATTTGATTATAGTAATCAATATATATTCGATTTTAACCAATAAAATTGTAATAAGTTATATAGTTAGACTATAGTAATCATTACATTAGATTGTACCTGAAATCGTTGATTAAATAGTTGGACTATTAGAATCAAGATTAAATTGAAAGATTAGTGTTTAAAACATTATCCTAGGGAAAATGTGTTTAGACGACTTTAATTTTCAAATTGGGAATAAATTTCACGATAGTCCTGAAACTAAGAAGTTACTTTATTTGATAAAATAACATCTTAGCCCTAAGCCCGGAGTTAAGCAAATAGTAGAGCATGATCTTTGGAAGATTCATCTGATGATAACTTTAATATTTAATCCATTATGCTTGCCATAAAGACTCCTTAATTTCTAATCAGAACTAAGGATTAAATCCTTAAAGTATGATGAAGAAATTAAAGGATCTTCATAGATCTATTCTTAGATCTTAGAAGTATTAAATTGCAATTAATAACTCTTGGAGAGTTAATGGCCATTCTCAAGGAGATAAAGCCAAAGTTTGCAATAAGGCAAGTAGCGCAAGGCGCACCTTACTTCGATATTCTAGAAACCCAAGGCTTGGCCAAAGGCTTCTGGGATATAGAAAAGGGCAAAGGCAAAATCATTACTGTCTTCTAGGAAGACAAAGGACATATCCCAAGATGTCTGCTTAAACTGTTGCAAATGGAATCACTGAAGCGTGACTGCCGTATGGACAAAGCAGACATGAAGCAATTGAAGAAGGGCAAGGCTCTGACTTCAAATATGTTTGTCATAATATGTTCACTACTAGTATTAAAATTGGATTTTAAATACTAAGTGTGATACATAAATATGCATTGATGTGCTGAATCTGCTATGAGCAGGATACTGACTTCATTGAGATTAATATGCGAATAGGAAACGGGACGAAAGTCGCTGTTTTACCATAGATACCTAAGTTTAGGAACTACCCTTCTGGTGTGTACTTAAATTAGGAAACTGTTGTAATGTAACTAGTTTGACTAGAGATATTATCTATATATCGAGTACAACTCGTTGCGAGTATACCTTTATATTCTAGAACACTAAAGTGTTTTATTTTATAAAGATGATATTGAGATAAACACATTATATGTGAATAACAGTATTTATATTTTGAATATAATAAATCTCAAACATATAACATGACAAACAAATAACTCAAACTAATTTGATCAGATGAGACTTATTTGTGGCAGTGTTGTCTGAGACACAATTAAACAAGACTCGTATATCCACACTTTTGAAGAGTGGATACTAGGACGGATTTGATTCCATTCAAATGAAGTCTACGAATCTAGTTTATTGGGCAAAGTGCCTAAGAACCTTTACTTGGTAAAAAGGATAAGTGCCACCGATCTATTAGCCCTTGTTCATAGTGACGTAAGTGGGCCCATGTCTAGCTAGGCTAGAGGTGGATATAATTTTTTCGTGACCTTTACGGATGTGGCATCGCGTTATGGTTGTGTTTCTTTTGAAGAACATAAATCGGAAACTTTTAGAGTTTCGACACGAAATAGACAAACAGATCGGCTAAAGTATTAAAACATCACGGTTTGACCATGATGAAAATACTTAAGCAATAAGTTTCTCAAATACTTGAAAGAGTATAGTATTCTTTCAATGAGGACTCCTCCCGGAACACGTCAGTTTGACGGTGTGTCCGAACGGAGAAACCGAATTTTGTTGGACATGATAAGGTTAATCATGAGTCGCTCTGAGTTACAATTTTCCTTCAAAGATTAAGCATTAACAGTGCAATACTTATTTTGAATAAGATTCCATGAAATCTGTTTGACAGACTTCATATTAGATATGAACAGGAAAGAAATCGGGTTTCTCATTCCTGTTGATTTGGGAATGCTAAGCATATGTTTGGATGATACCAAACAAGAACCCAAATTAGATAAGTGCCAATTGTAGGTTATCCTAGGGAAACCAAAGTATAGTACTTATACAACTCACTTGAGAACAATGTAATTGTTGCTCACCATGCGGTTTTCCTAAAAGGAATACTGATATGCAGTGGTAAGTGGGAGGATAGTAAAACTCGATGAAAATCAGAGTTATACCGTTCAAGGCACCAAGTCCTTAATGGAACACGAACATTTCATCATGGATGAAACTATACCAGTAATCTTCGAATACACAAGAACCGCGTAGATCAGAGAGAGTCAGAAAACAACCTGGGGTATGGGTTTTGATCTCACCTCATAAAGATGTCAATCTTTTGAGAAATACCAACTAACTACGTATGAGGAAGTGATACAAGGTACCGACTCCCTATTATGGCAATGTGCCATGAGTCCGAAATGGATTCCATGTATATCAACTATGTTTGAACACTAGTTGTTGTACCGCAAGGCATTATGCCTATTGGTACTATATAAGTCTTCAAGGAAGACATACGTGGATGGCAGCATACCAACGTACTAAGCTAGGATTGTAGTGGAAAGGTATCGTTATCAACATTTTGTTGATTACAATGAAACCTTTTACCTATTGCCATGGATAAATCCATTTGGATAATGCTTGCTGATGCTGCATGTTTCATTCATGAAATATGGCAGCTGAACGTCAAAATCGTTTTCCTTAAACGGAAACCTTTTTGGAGGATGTTTATAACACCCTGACGGTTTTTTCGTACCAAAACTAGCAAATAAGATTTACAGTTATTCGATCCATGTATGATAGAAGTAAGCATTGGGTTCTTGGAACTATCGTTTTGATGTAATCATAATGGTGTATGATTTGATTCACAAACGAATATGATTCTTGTGTATATAAGGAGGTTAGTGGGAGCGCACTGAAAGTGACTGTCCTAAATAATGATGATATGTCATTTCTTGGAAACGATATTCCAATATTACAATCGGTGAAAGCTTGGCTTTCATGAAAATTCTCTATAGAATTCTTGGGAGAAACAACCTTTATTCTAGGAATAAAGATCTACTGGGATAGATTTAAAGTTGTTAACATTCTCTGAGAACTCGTACATTGAAAAATGTACGTGACCTGGTGTCTCATACGCTTTGAGCATATGGAGTCACAAACAGTTCAATCCAAGTGATAGTCACTGGATTGATATTAAGAACATCCGTTAGTATCTTAGAGAACTAAGGATGATGTCTAAACTATGGAGAATGAGAACTTGAATTGACTGGGATCACTGCTGCTGTAAGTTTCCTAACCGATAAAAACAATGGTACTATACAGTTTGAATAACGGAACAGTGAGCTGGAAATCTTCCAAGCAAGATACTGTTACCGAATAAACAACAAATGCGGGTTATTGCTGCGGCTGAGGCAGCAATAGAAGCCATTTGGGTCGATGATAAATCTAATTAGATTAGATATAGTTCTACTAGCAGCTGAGTTAGGCGTCAGCACAGGCTAAAGAATTAATGGTCTCATCAACGATCCAGATAAATACTTCGACTATTCATCTGATTTGTTCGGATCATACATCGTGACGATGTGATGATCGTATAAATCGCATCAGACGATAATCATGCAAATCCGCTGACGAAAGCCTTTCCTCAGCAGTTTGAGCGAACCGTACATAGTTCGAGTGTATGACACACGAGTGACTGGCTATAGGCCAAGTGGGAGATTGTTGGACAATTATGACCCATAGCGTCACTATTTGTACAGATCATGGTGTTGTTGTACAAATTAACTATGTGACAAGGAGATTGCACTCTTATCATTTGTGATTAGATCACCTTGATGTATAAATGAAGGGAGGTCCTTATGATTAGTTCCCGGATTGAGATGATATGAGACAGTATCATTCCTCGAAGGATTAATCATTAAATATCCCTAGTCAGAGTATTATCGAGATTGGACATCGATAATGTGTAAGAAACTTGTATTACACTTGTGCGCGTTGTGAGGGCACAATAGCATAGTTCTCATATATTTGGGTATTGGATACTCATATAAGTGTAATAGGAGGTTGTGTTTTACCGATGGTACGGAGAACAGCTTCGCTCTGGGATAGAACCCCTCGGAATTCCATTGGTAGTATGACTATGTGTCTATGGAAGTCCGATATCAGGGTAGGTATATATTGGTCTTAACCTGAGACTTGCACCGCTAATACTTGCGACAATCGGTATGCTTTAGTTTTGGTCATCCAGGGCTTTAACCGGTTCTGTGTACACCTCTGCTGGGTAAATTGAGAATCGTAGTGTATTGGGTGTGATGTCAAGACGGAAGTATCACTCCAGTCATAGTGGAGATGATGTCACGTAGGATACGGAACTAGTGCTCTTAAGTACTGCAGTCATCGGGATGATATGACTGGGTCATGTTCATCCGATTATAGAGACTAGTTACCAGAAATCTGACATGTGCTTCGTACGGGGCAGACACATTCCAGCCCCAGGCCTAGCACGTGACACTCGATACTGGATCGCAATACCCAAAACTACGTATACTACGCCTGACATAGATTATATATTCCAGTAAGAATATTTCTGGAGAATTGGGTAGGCACGGTGCTTTGCTAGAAGCCAACCATGTCTTGTAAATCGGTAAGCACGTGGTACGAGGTACGCACGTATTCGGATAATCCGATGACCGTATTTACTGCCAACATATCCAGGGATCTCTTGGGTCGCTTCCCAAAGATTCACCGATGACAATTGATTTAAATTAGTATTAATCTGGGATAAATCAAAAGAGAGAATTAATCTGGGATTAATTAAGAGAAAGAAAATTAATATGGGATTAATTGAGGTATTATTTAATTTGGAATTAAATGTGTTCGGAAGAGAGAGAACGCGATTAATTTGGAATTAATCGGTAAAATAAATTTAATGGTTAAATTTGATTTTTCTATTTAATTTATTCATATGGGCTAAAATTAATATATTGGATATATTAATATGAATTGGATTTCGTTACGAAATTAAAGTCGGACTTTAATACGAACGAACGAATTAATTTAGAATTAATTCATAAACGACGTTCGTAATATATTTGCGAGGCATCGTTATTTAATTAAATTAGATTTAATTATTTAGCGACGAAAGTTTGTTTAATCGGATTAAACGGAACCGAGCCGCTGCAAATGTTCGTAGAGACATTTTGAGTTTTGAATTCAAAATGGTGGGGCTCACTTCACACATGTCACACATGTGAAGTGGTGGTTGGAAAGTGGTTGGCATTTATGCCAAAACCACTTACTTTCCAACCACTTGGTTTAGGTAAAACCAAATTACCCCAACTACATAGTTTTGGGTAAATGGGTAAAACCCTTTAACAAAACCAAAAAGCCTTCTCTCTCTCTTCACTCTACACACTTGAAACACATTTTGGAAAATGAAAACCCTAATTCTCTCTACAATGGGCGTGAGCCTCTTCCTCTATTCTCTTTGATTTTGTTGCAAAATCAACAAAGCTAGCACTTGGAGAAATCAACTAAGGTGATAGGGAAACTACTTCAAGAGTTGGAATCATCACTTAAAGCTTGGATCTTGGAGATCTCTTCTCAAAATTTTAAAGCTCAAATCCATTCATTGTAAGTATATTCCGCAACTTATTTTGAATTTATGAACACTTTTTCTTGCTTATTAGATCCTTGGCATGTTCTAGGAACACTTAACATATACCACTACCAAACAGATCTTCTCTACCTCTTGATAACGGGCTTCGTACGGAAGCATCTTCTTACTGAGATAGTAGACTGCATGCTCTACCCCTGTCTCATCTGCATGTACCATCATTGCCCCAAATGCTTCTGATTCTATGGCCAAATACAATATCAAGGGTCTACCCGATCTCGGAGGTTTCAATACATGAGGCTTTACTAAGTATTCTCTGATCTTGTCGAATGCTGCTTGACATTGCTCATTCCATTTCACTGGCTGGTCTTTTCTCAGAAGTTTGAAGATAGGCTCACATACTGACGTCAACCTGGCGATGAACCGACTGATATACTGAATTTTCCCGAGGAATGCTCTGACTTCCTTCTCAGTCTTCAGTGATGGCATCTCTGTGATTGCTTTGATCTTCTCAGAGTCTACCTCTATTCCTCACATTCCCACTGTATGTCCCAGCTACTTTCCTGATGTTACCCCAAACACACATTTTTTGGGATTCAGCCGCAAGTTGTATTTGTCAACCCTCTGAAGAAACTTCTCCAGTGCTTCTATATGCCCAATTCTTATCTCTGATTTCACCATCATATCATCCACATATACTTCAATCCATTTGTGCATCAAGTCATGGAATAGTGTAGTGGCCATCCGCTGATAAGTAGCTCCTGCATTCTTGAGCCCAAACGGTATTACCTTGTAACAATATGTGCCCCACTCAGTGACAAAGGCAGTCTTGTGCTTGTCTTCTTTTGCCATGAGAACCTGATTGTATCTTGAAAACCCATCTGCAAATGAATACATAGCAGATAAAGCCGCACTGTCAACTATCACATCTATATGAGGTAGAGGAAAATCATCTTTCGGGCAAGCCTTGTTAAGATCTCTGTAATCCACACAAATTCTGACCTTCCCATCTTTCTTCAGCACCGACACAATATTTTCCAACCACACAGGATACTTCACTACTTCTAGGAACCCCACATCTATCTATTTCTTGACTTCCTCTCTGACTTTCTCGGCCCACTCAGGTCTCATCCATCAAAGTTTCTGTTTCACTGGCTTCATATTCAGATAAGTTGGTATTGTATGTTGGGAGATGCTTTTGTTTACTCCAGGCATGTCCTCATAGGACCAAGCAAACACTTTGGCATATTTGGCTAATATTTCTTCTAATTTTTTTCGCTCCTCAGAGGTAACCTCACTTGCAATTAGGATTCTCTGGGGCTCTCAGGTGTACCAAGGTTAAATGAATTTGTTTTGGTTGAGCTGATATCAAATATACTTAAGTCATGCAAATTGAAAGGGAGAGACTCAGACGAGTAAGCAAAATGATTGTCTTTATTGCTAGCAGATGCAGGAATACATTCAAATAAATCAGAGAGATAAACATCTTCATCCTCCACAGATGCTTCATCTCCCACAGCTGGGTCTTCCTCTTTTTCATCGAGGGTCAGGCCCTCCAACTTTATCAGCTCTTCTTCCCATTTCTCTTCTTTCTTCTTCATAATTTCCGATGCCAGTGACTTCTCACTTATCATCTCCTGAAAGATCTCAAACCCGGGCACCACAATCCCATTGACTTCTGTTGGTTCAGGTTCTCCCTGATATCTCGTTGCCTTCATAAAGCATTTCATCAGCTTCATCACTTTCTTCTTGGCTTTCGGCTTATCCTCTTCAGACATGTATCTCAACCCTCTCCGAGTAGTCTGCCCTTAAAGTTTGGCAATGTCAAACCTTTACCCGGCTCGAACTTCATCTTTTCTATGATCCTAGCCACCATAGGATCCACCCACTCCTAAAAAGTTGCCGATACCTGGAATCTTGTGAAAGGCTGTATCTCTAAAGCAGCCACAACATTATTTACTTCTGCTCGGATGGTGGCAATCTCTCCCCCATACGGGAACTTAACAACCTAATGTAGAGTGGAAGGCACGCTGTTAGTGTTCCTAGAACATGCCAAGGATCTAATAAGCATGAAAACATGTTCATAAATTCAAATAAGTTGCGGAATTACTTACATTGAATGGATTTGAGCTTTTAAAATTTTTAAGAAGAAGATCCAAGATCCAAGATGCTTCCTTTGAGATTCCAAGCTTTGAGTTGAAGATCTCCAAGATCCTTCATTTGTTGATTCCAAGCTTTTGAAGTTGTTTCCCTATCACCTTAGTTGATTTCTCCAAGTGCTAGCTAACTTGATTTTGCCACAAAATCAAAGAGAGGAAGACAAGAAGCTCACGCCCATGGAGCTCCAAGTTCACGCCCAAACACCTTGTGTTTTTAGGGTTTTTCTTTGTTCCAAGTGTTGTATTGAGTGAAGAGAGAGAGAAGGCCTTTTGGTTTTGTTAAAGGGTTTTACCCTTTTACCCAAAACCATGTAGTTGGGGTAATTTGGTTTCACCTAAACCAAGTGGTTGGAAAGTAAGTGGTTTTGGCATAAATGCCAACTACCCTCCCAACTACCACATTAAAGTGGGCCCCACATTTGAATTCAAAATTCAAATATCTCTACGAACATTTGCCGCAGCTCGGTTCCGTTTAATCTAATTAAACGAACTTTCATCGCTAAATAATTAAATCTAATTTAATTAAATAACGATGCCTCACAAATATATTACGAATGTCGTCTACGAATTAATTCTAAATTAATTCGTTCGTTCGCATTAAAGTCAACTTTAATTCGTAATGAAATCCAATTCATATTAATATATCCGATATATTAATTTTAGCCAATACGAATAAATTAAATAGAAAAATCAAATTTAACAATTAAATTTATTCTACCGATTAATTCCAAATTAATCACGTTCTCTCTCTTCCGAACACATTTAATCCCAGATTAAATATACCTCAATTAACTAGATTATTTTCTCCATCTTAATTAATCCCAGGATTAATTTTCTCTCTTAATTAATCCCAGATTAATTCTAATTTAAATCAACTGTCATCGGTGAATCTTTGGGAAGCGACCCAAGAGATCCCTGGATATGTTGGCAGTAAATACGGTCATCGGATTATCCGAATACGTGCGTACCTCGTACCACGTGCTTACCGATTTACAAGACATGGTTGGCTTCTAGCAAAGCACCGTGCTGACCGGCGCGTAAACACACACGTATAACGCAAGCGCACGTATCGTTCAAGTAGTATAAAAATATCGATCCCACGAGGACTTATTTCCTACTGTTGTTATTAATTGTTGAATCTATTTATTTAAATATCTAATTAAATGGATAAGAGAGAGATTGTTTGTTTGTTTGGTTGAATGTGGCTTTGCAAAATAAATAAATAAAAAGACAAAAGAAAATACTAAGGAAAATAACAAAAGACACAAAGATCTAGGGTTGTGATTTATTCCAATATCATTATAAAAATGAAGTGATTATTTTATAGTTAGGAAATACAATGATTTATTAACCTGGAACACAAAATTATGCGAAAGCATCTGTCGATGGTCAGACACAAATACCCAGTATAACCCAATTGAACCATATTCCTATGTCAACCACATTATCTGGATTCATTAAGATTAAGTTCCAATTATGGCTACCCCCGCCCGACAGGTATATTCCTATCCTGTAAGGAAATCTATTAAAGGGTTATCTATCCTCAAGGAAGATCGTGGGCTATTAAGTCTAAGGCTGAAACCTAAAATCCCTATGTCTAGTTCATTTTAGATTTACCTAATCAATTTTATTGGTGATCAGACAACAAAAAGCATTAAGCTTAAGACTTAATAAATAAACCTTTAAATTACCCAAACTATAATCTAACCCTTATAAACCGGTGATATTGAAATTCATTACAACCCCAGATAACTATTTAGTTATGACACATAATTAGGACTAATAACTGAAAGATAAAAGACATAAAGTAAAAATACTGAAAAGTAAAAGACATAAGTAAAATGCTGAAAAGTAAATACTGAAAAGTAATTGCAATAAAATAAAATGCTAAGGTAAAAGGAATTACTTTTACTACTACTAATTTAGATATCTCCCATAAAATAATATATAAACTTGTGATTTTATTTAACCAACCGACCAATCTGGCGGTATCCTGATTAAGTCCAATTAAGTCCAACCAGCCATATAGGCGGTAATATTTGTCCATAATCCAGCCATAAAGGTGGTACCAAAATAAATTTATCAACCGACCAATCTGGCGGTATCCTTGATTAATCAGGTTCAAACCAACAGAAAATAAATATACCAACCGACCAATATAGCGGTATCCTTTATTAATCAGTATTTTAAGTGTAAATATATTTTTTAAGGGAGATTAATCTAAATAGTAACAGTAAAAGAATTACCTTTCACCCTAGCTGGGAAATTACTTTCTCATGAATAGTAAAAACTGTAAAAAGTAAAAAGTAAAAATTAAATTACTATTATTACAAATGGTAATTAAAATAAATTACAAATAAATAAATTAAAAAAAAACTAAAAATAAAAATAAAAATAAAAAATTCTAGAGAGAGAAACTCTCTCTAGAGAGAGAAATCAAGAGAGAGAGAGGTGTGAGGTATTTAAAATCTGAAAATTCGCCATCTATTTATAGCAAAAGTTTTCACTGTTTGGTCACTGTTCGCGCGTCGCGACGCCAAGCCCTCAGCGTCGCGACGCTGGATTTTGTCGACGTGGCACAATGAGGAGATGACACGTAGCAAGGCGGCTGACTGTTTAAAGCGACACGTGTCATGGCGGCTAAAGCTCAATTATTATGCTGACGTCATTGGTGACGTGTCACTGTTCATGACGTCATTGGTGTTGTCACTCTGATGATGTGGAAGACAACGTGGCGACACGTGGGGCGGCGGCCGTCAGACGAATGAGAGGTTGACACGTGTCGCGCTGTGATTGGCTGATGATGACATGGCATGTTGACTCGGTTGACTTGCTGATGTGGCTGCTGATGTGGACGATGATGTGGCGACACGTAGGATGACACGTGGGGCGGTGGCCGTCCAAGCAATAGGATTTCGACACGTGGCACGGCGCATTTTAGCATCTCTGTTGTGATGGTGACACGTTTCACGGCGCACGTTAGCAAAGTAACTTTTCTCAGATTCTGATTTTTGTGGACCCGGCGATGTTAGCAGATTCGGCGCACGGTGGGCGTCGCGACGCTGAAGGTCTGGGCGGCGCGACGCTGGAAATTACCAAAATGCCCTTTTTCACCAATTTTCACTGTTTTATTCCAAATCACCTCCAGAATGTCCTGAAACTTTATTTATCTACAAATAACACAAAACACATCAAAACATTCACAAAACTCAAGAAACTATACAAAATATTAGATTAAATGAGTGGGAAATAGTGATATAAATACCACTCATCACACCCCCAAACCTAACATTTTGCTAGTCCTCGAGCAAAATACAGAATAAATTTAACTAAGCCATTTCGTAGGGATCACAGTTGCATTTAGCATATGCAACAAGCCTTTAAACCCCTAGGTGTCCCTAGTGGACGAGTTGTAGTCTCGTGAGGGTTTACAGCAATGATACCCACAAACATTTTACAAAAGTAAAAAGGTATTAAAACTAATGCACACAAAAGCAAAAAGACAAGAGAAAAGAGAATAAAGAAGTTAGTAACTAACCAGGTGAAACTTCTACTACAAGTTACTAGTTGTTTTGTTTCATTCTAAATTACTAAATAAGTAAATTCTCCTATTATTTTTACCATTCTTCATATACACAGCTAACAAAATATTAATCAACTCATTTTTGCCCACAACAGTTATAAGTGCAGTTGATAAGAGAGTAATATTTTTGTCCTAAAGTTCTATCAGATTTCACACCTTTTTGTAGCAATGGAATAATTTTCTGATTTTTTCTGATTTTTTCTTTGATTTTTCAGAATTTTGCCTTTTTATTTATATACAATACCTTCCGTCTATGTAGCGAGCTTTGGGTTGGTGACTCCCAAACCAGTTGGCTTTAGGGCACCAGGTGTTAAGACACCCCTACGAACTTAATTACTCAGACTTCAGATATGAATATATTTTTGCAGTATCTTTGATCCATGTAGCGAGCTTTGGGCCAATGACTCCCAAACCAGTTGGTTTTAGGGCACTAGGTGTTAAAACACCCTTACAGACTTAATAACCCGGATCTTAGATACTTTATTTTTGTACATCAGAAATTTTTTTTTTTTTTTTTTTTTATTCCATAACTATCTATAGATGCTTCCTCCAATTAAACTATAGCACGGAATATTACAAATTTTTCAATTACAGCTCATGTCTGTATGTTACTATGTATGTTGATAATACCTGTCAAATGAGCATATGAAGATCCATTTTAGTCAGTATTATGGAGAATTCACAATTAAATAATTCAAAAGGAAAAAAAACAAAAATTAACTTATTTCGAAATAAATGGTTTGAAATACGTCTCAGGAGCGGAAACTCCTTACTCGGCTATTTCTTACCAATTCACCTTTTTAGTCAAAATAAAAACACAAAAAAGCAAATATTTTTGTAATTTTTGAAAATTTTCAATTTTTTTTGTATTTTTCGAAAAATTTTGGACTAAAAATAAAACACAATACAAACAAGTACTATTAACTATACCTCACCCCCAAACCTAAATGAGACATTGTCCCCAATGTCTTAAACAGTAGAAGAAGAGTTTAGAAAATAATACCTGGTTAGTTGAAATTCTACAGGAAAATTACAGGTTAAGATCCAGATTAATTCGACGTCTCTTACCACGATCGTCCTCGGACCAATTTATCTTTGATATGATAGAGTCAACTTTCGGTTCATAGGCTATGAGTTGGTCAATTAAATCTGGAGCAGTTCTGGCAGTAAGAGGAGTTCTTTTAAAGGTTTTGACACGAACCCATTTCTTCGAGCATCATCAAGAAACACACAAAGAAAATCATAAAACCCATCAACGTTGTACAGCCCAATTGGTTTCTGGTGTATGTTTAGGTTCGCCCAAGATAGTACAATAAAAATTTCCTCCAATGTGCCCAAACCACCTGGCAAAGCAATAAAAGCATCAGAACGGTTAATCATTTCTACCAGTCGTTCAGACATACCTGGCACGATCAGTTCCTCTCCGTTTGTTGGTTCAATAAGATTTGCTTCTGCCAAGGGTTTTGGGATGATTCCTAAAACATGATTGCCTCCTTCCTGTACGGCCTTTGATACAATCCCCATTAGTCCGAGATTACCTCCGCCATATATTAAGTGTATATTTCTTGCGGCTAAGACTCGACCCAATTCCTGTGCTGCTTCTATGTATTGTGGTTTAGTACCAACCGTACTACCGCAAAACACACAAATGTTTTCAACTCGTCTTCTTGAAGTGGCTTCCATGTTTTACTCTGGATATCTTCAAATGTGCAATGATGAGTTGAATTTATAATACCTGAAAAGGGTAAGTAAAATAGCACAAGTATCTTCCAGAGGAAGCTTGTTAGCTAAACAACAAAATGAATCGTGAAAGGTCAAAAGTCTGGATCCTGTCTACGAAAATAAAGATAATTACAAAAGAAAAGTGAAACAAAGCAATAATTAAGGCAACGGAATTGTGTATGCAATACGCCACTCGCGTAGTATAAATTCATTAGGATTTGTCTCAAGATTTTATTCCTTATTCAGCCATCGCTAATGAATTGTTTCTCATCTTTGATTGCCAAACATAATTCTTTCTGTCTTAAAATGCTTGCTTGTGCTTTTCCCTACAAAAATAACATACAAAATTAAAAGTTCACACTATGTATACACAAAAGAGATTAGAAGATATTACCTAGTCAGCTGAAATTTTACAGGAAAATTACCGATAGGAAAATTTATGTCCAATTGATACTTGACGATTTTTTTTTAGTGAAAATTTCGACAGAGTCTCCTTTAAAAATTTAAAATCTCCCCAAATTCATCCTAAAAAATTATCACCAATCAAATCCCAACTTTGGCATTTTTTAGAAAATCCGACAGAGTCCCCTGAATTTTTGATTATCCAACACAACCTAAATCTATCAAATGCCACAAACACTCCAATTCAATTCTTCGCCCCCACAACTACTAATCAAACTACCAACAATCCAACACTTCGTAATCCAATCCACAGTCATAATCAACCAAATCACAATTCAATTTTTTTTTTTTTTTCTCAGTTTACCCAATTACCAAATCAACTTTTTTATCAAATTATTACCGTTATTTCAAATTCTGATTTTGGCAGTGGTGATACTCTCGGCAGTGAAGATTTGGTGGCTGTTTACGGTGGTTCACGGTTTCTGGGTGTGGGTTGTTGGACGGCAGTGATGGTCACGGCTTCTCTGGTTCTCGTTTGTGGTGGCTGGGTGTGGTGGTGCGGTCTGGCGAAATGGTTGCGGTGATGGCTTCTGGTTTGGTCGATGGAAGGCCGATTTGGTTCGTTGGCTCGCGGTGGTTGTTGATGCGGCTGGTGGATCTCGGCTGGCGAAGACTCGGTCACGGTGATGACAATTGATTTCGAAGAGGAAGATGATGATGGGTTTGATAGATCTCGGCTAAGGAAGGTTCGGTCACGGCAAGGGTGGTAATGGTTTCAGTTCAGCTTCGGTTGTGGATTTTGGCGATCTCACGGTGGCTGGATGGTTTGGTTTGGCAAGGATGGCTCACGGCAGATCTTGGTGTTTGGTGAGTGGATCTCGGTTGTGGGGTGATGATTGGTGGTTGGTGGTGATGATTTGGTTTCGGTTGTGGATGGAATTGGCTGCTGGGTTGAGAGAAAATGGTGAGATCTGTGAAGAAGGAGGAGTGATCTGTGCGTGGTGGCTGCTGGTTTTAGGCTTGTAAACAAACCAGTGTCGCGACGCTGAAATTGGTCGTGCGTCGCGACGCTCGGTAATTTTTAGGGTTTTTTTTTTTTTTTTTTTTTTTTTTTTTTTGGCAAAACCATGTCTTGCGACAGATGAATCCATAGGGACGCGTCCAAAAGTAGACTTCTTACTCGGCCGTCTTTTCTGGATTGACTTTGTATCTTCGTGATTTTGTCAAATTTTTATTTTGTGAAAATCCCGCTTGTACTGGTTTGCTTGTCCTGATAAATTCCATTTTAATTTTTCCTGCAAAACTACACACAATTAAAAAGTTCACACACAAAAATAAATAAATTAATAAATTACAACAAATTGCATGGGTTGCCTCCCTGCTAGCGCTAAATTTTTCGTCTTCAGCCAGACGTGACTGAATTCATCTGTTATGGAGGTTTCAATGTCGTTTTGGATGTCCGATTAAAGACAATCCCGTGAGCGTTGCTTTTGAAGGGTCTCTTCCAACAGTAAAGTGGCAAAAAGAATTTTGTTATTCAGTGCTCGTGTCACCTTTTTGATCTTGTTGTTCCAGTGGTTCCTGCAAAGAAAGAAATAAAATCAGGAGGTCTCGTATGGTGCTTGACTTGGAATGGAAATTCCATTTTGTCAAGCTTCTGAGTGGTTTCTTTGATTTGTACTCCCCAAAACAGCGATGTTTCTCCTGAATGCTCTGGATCTTTAATAAGGTCAGATATTTGCTTCTCCATTTGCTCTGTTTCTTGCTCCACCTTTTCTTCACAGATGTATTTGAAAATTTCTGCATTAAGCTCTTCATCTGTCATCTGTGAAATACATGTTTCAAAATTGTCAACCTGAAAAGAAATGTTAGATTTTAGGTCTTCATCCTCTGATCTGGTTGAAATGATTGGCTCAGGTAGATCTTCTTCAAACATTTGTGCAATGGAATCTCCTAGATCTTCATTTTGAGGATACAGAATTCCATCCTCAATTTTTGATGCATTTGGAACAAATATCTCAGTTTCATCTTCGTCAGAATCTGAATAATAGAAATCAAATCGAGACTTTGTCGGTTCGGATTCCTGAACTGATACCTCTGGTTGTTGATACTGCTCAGCTTCCTCCTCTGTTAAGGTGTCATTGTGAAATGTTTGGTACTTTGAGGTTTCATCAGTGTCATCTGAAACTGGTTCTTGAGGTATGATGTTCTGGTTTTCTATTAATTGTCTGATTTGATCTGTCATTCTCTGTATGGATCCTGCGTTATTCTGAATTTGTGCATCAAATCGAGCTTCTTGTTCTTTGAACATGTGAATTAATTGATCTTCCTCGGATGGTTCTGGTTTTTGATAAGGATCGAAGGAAGATGGTGGATAAGATGGAAAATGTGATTCTGTGAAATGTGATGGCTCTTCGTACCATGATTGTCTCCAGAAATTTCTCCCACTCTGATCGATATATACATTGATCGCTCGGGTGGTTACTATCACAAATCACACATCTCCCCATTTCGTTCTGATGAACAAATGTAGCATTGCTTGGTTCTGGCATCCAGTGATAATTATTGGGCTCGACAACAGGCCACAGAAAACGGACTGTTGCTCCCAGATTTGGGGTGTATCTTCTTGTAACGCTTGTAATTTTCAATCTCCCAGTAGTGTTCCATTTTTTTAATCACCTGAAAACAAAAGAAATAAAATTACAAAATAAAAGAAAGAAAATTAGATATAAGTAAATTGGATAGTCAATTAATTAATTTAATTACTCAATAAATATTGTATAAATATTGATCACGAGCGTAAAATACGTATAGAACGAAATATATAATACAGGAATAAAGTATTTAGTGTTTATTATGTATTGAATTGATTAAATCTAAAATTTAAAAACTGATATATAACGCAAATATCGTTCAAGTAGTATCGATACGAGGACTTATTTCCTATGTTGTTATTAATTGTTGAATCTATTTATTACAAATATCTAATTAAATGGATAAGAGAGAGATTGTTTGTTTGTTTGGTTGAATGGGCTTTGCAAAATAAATAAATAAAAAGACAAAGAAAATACTAAGGAAAATAACAAAAGACACAAAGATCTAGGGTTGTGATTTATTCCAATATCATTATAAAAATGAAGTGATTATTTTATAGTTAGGAAATACAATGATTTATTAACCTGGAACACAAAATTATGCGAAAGCATCTGTCGATGGTCAGACACAAATACCCAGTATAACCCAATTGAACCATATTCCTATGTCAACCACATTATCTGGATTCATTAAGATTAAGTTCCAATTATGGCTACCCCCGCCCGACAGGTATATTCCTATCCTGTAAGGAAATCTATTAAAGGGTTATCTATCCTCAAGGAAGATCGTGGGCTATTAAGTCTAAGGCTGAAACCTAAAATCCCTATGTCTAGTTCATTTTAGATTTACCTAATCAATTTTATTGGTGATCAGACAACAAAAAGCATTAAGCTTAAGACTTAATAAATAAACCTTTAAATACCCAAACTATAATCTAACCCTTATAACCGGTGATATTGAAATTCATTACAACCCCAGATAACTATTTAGTTATGACACATAATTAGGACTAATAACTGAAAGATAAAAGACATAAAGTAAAATACTGAAAAGTAAAAGACATAAAGTAAAAATGCTGAAAGTAAATACTGAAAAGTAAATTGCAATAAAATAAAATGCTAAGGTAAAAGAATTACTTTTACTACTACTAATTTAGATATCTCCCATAAAAATATATAAACTTGTGATTTTATTTAACCAACCGACCAATCTGGCGGTATCCTGATTAAGTCCAATTAAGTCCAACCAGCCATATAGGCGGTAATATTTGTCCATAATCCAGCCATAAAGGTGGTACCAAAATAAATTTATCAACCGACCAATCTGGCGGTATCCTTGATTAATCAGGTTCAAACCAACAGAAAATAAATATACCAACCGACCAATATAGCGGTATCCTTTATTAATCAGTATTTTAAAGTGTAAATATATTATTTTTAAGGGAGATTAATCTAAATAGTAACAGTAAAAGAATTACCTTTCACCCTAGCTGGGAAATTACTTTCTCATGAATAGTAAAAACTGTAAAAAGTAAAAAGTAAAAATTAAATTACTATTATTACAAATGGTAATTAAAATAAATTACAAATAAATAAATTAAAAAAAAACTAAAAATAAAAATAAAAATAAAAAATACTAGAGAGAGAAACTCTCTCTAGAGAGAGAAATCAAGAGAGAGAGAGGTGTGAGGTATTTAAAATCTGAAAATTCGCCATCTATTTATAGCAAAAGTTTTCACTGTTTGGTCATTGTTCGCGCGTCGCGACGCCAAGCCCTCAGCGTCGCGACGCTGGATTTTGTCGACGTGGCACAATGAGGAGATGACACGTAGCAAGGCGGCTGACTGTTTAAAGCGACACGTGTCATGGCGGCTAAAGCTCAATTATTATGCTGACGTCATTGGTGACGTGTCACTGTTCATGACGTCATTGGTGACGTCACTCTGATGATGTGGAAGACAACGTGGCGACACGTGGGGCGGCGGCCGTCAGACGAATGAGAGGTTGACACGTGTCGCGCTGTGATTGGCTGATGATGACATGGCATGTTGACTCGGTTGACTTGCTGATGTGGCTGCTGATGTGGACGATGATGTGGCGACACGTAGGATGACACGTGGGGCGGCGGCCGTCCAAGCAATAGGATTTCGACACGTGGCACGGCGCATTTTAGCATCTCTGTTGTGATGGTGACACGTTTCACGGCGCACGTTAGCAAAGTTAACTTTTCTCAGATTCTGATTTTTGTGGACCCGGCGCATGTTAGCAGATTCGGCGCACGGTGGGCGTCGCGACGCTGAAGGTCTGGGCGGCGCGACGCTGGAAATTACCAAAATGCCCTTTTTCACCAATTTTCACTGTTTTATTCCAAATCACCTCCAGAATGTCCTGAAACTTTATTTATCTACAAAATAACACAAAACACATCAAAACATTCACAAAACTCAAGAAACTATACAAAATATTAGATTAAATGAGTGGGAAATAGGGATATAAATACCACTCATCACGTGCCTACCCAATTCTCCAGAAATATTCTTACTGGAATATATAATTTATGTCAAGCGTAGTATACGTAGTATTGCGTATTGCGATCCAGTATCGGATTGTCACGTGCTAGGCCTGGGGCTGGAATGTGTCTGCCCCGTACGAAGCACATGTCGGATGTCTGGTAACTAGTCTCTATAATCGGACATACATGACCTAGTCATAATATCCCGATGACTGCAGTACTTAAGAGCACTAGTACCGTATCTTACATGACATCATCTCCACTATGACTGGAGTGATACTTCCGTCTTGACATCACACCCAATACACTACGATTCTCGATATACCCAGCAGAGGCGTACACAGAACCTGTTAAAGCCCTGGACGACCAAAACTAAAGCATATCGATTGTCGCAAGTATTAGCGATGCAAATCTCAGGTTAAGACCAAATACACCTACCCTGATTTCGGACTTCCATAGACACATAGTCATACTACCAATGGAATTCCGAGGGGTCTATCCAGAGCGAAGCTGTTTTCCGTATCATCGGTAAAACACAACCTCCTATTACACTTGCATGAGTATCATATACCCAAATATATGAGAACTATGCCGTTATGATCTCACATAACACGCACAAGTGTAATACTAGTCTATTCCGCATTATCGATGTCCAGTCTCGATAATACTACGACTAGGGATATTTAATGATTAATCCTTCGTGGACTGATACTGTCTCACACGCCCCCAAGCTTGTGAAACCAAGGTCTTCCCAACAACAAAGCAAAAGTGGCCGGGATATCCAGCACTGTGAACTCAACTTCATCCTCAATCGGGCCGACCCTGACTACCGCAGTAAAGGTACCATCAACTCCCCGCTTGCTATCGTCATAAGATTTGATAGTCATACTGGAGGGGTCCAGATCCGTTGCCTTCATACCCAGCCTTGCCAAAACCTTCAATGGTCACACATTGATGGATGAACCGTCATCTATCATCACACAAGATGTCTTCTTGCCCCTCACTTCAGCTTTGATGAACAAAGGTCTATGGTTCCTTCCCTCAGCCGGGAGTTCCTCCTCAGAGAAGGTTATATGTAGAGCTTCCTTTTGCACTGATCCAACAAACATCGCGGGGTTGGAATCCTCTATCGCTATTATCTTGCTCAAAGCCTCAACCATGGCCCGCTTGTACTCCTGAGATGCACATAATAACTCCCAGATGCTCACTTGTGCTCGGGTCTTCCTCAACTGACTCAACACTGCATCCCCCTCAGCATTCTCCACATTTTCAGACACTTTTATACCTTCCGCTAATACTCCCTTACCCTTCTCAGTTGTATCACTGTAGAAACGCCAACTGAGTGTCATTCCTCTCACCTCCTCTTCATCACTACTGGAGAAGTCTTCCCAGATATTCTTCCCCTGTTCTGTTTCATCCTCGCTGTTGCTATCCCAAATTCCCAGGCAAATGGCGTGGTAGTCAAAGGATTTGAGGACAAGGCTTTCGGGCAGGCCATAGTTTATCATGTAGGTTGGTGGTGGGACGGAGTGGTAATTCGGCAGGGGGTTTTTGTGTGTGTTAGGCTGTTCTTTTTCAGGGTCGGGTATTTTTTGGGAGTCTATAAGGTCTTGGATTTCATGGCGGAGGCGAGCACAATTGTCAGTGTCATGGCCCTTCTGTTGATGGAAATGGCAATAGTGGTTTAGGTTGAGATGCGGTGGTGGTGGGTGTGGAAGTGGTTTGGTCTCTAGGGGTTTCAGAAGTCATTGTCTCGTTAACTTCTCCACTACCTTAGACAAGGGTCTACCCAGGTTGGAGAAACGCCGGTTCCGGATAGCAGCAATCTCAGCAGCAACAGGCTTGGTACCTGATGGTCCCCCAATGGGCCTCCTATTCAGGCTATAGAACTTTATGTTCTCAGGTTCTTCTTCTATATCCATGACAGTCTCCCTCAACTGTCGAAAATCAGTAATCATGGAGGTCATTCTCCTCAGCTTTCCATAAATCGAGGGCTTAGTACCCTTGATAATCATCTTTATATGGTCCTTCTCTGAGGGCCGAGTCTGCATTTTTAAAAGCTGGCTCCTCCAACGGTCTACATATTCCTCGAAGCTTTCTTCTGGCTTCTGCTTGGTGTTTTCTAAGTCCCGGAGTGACAAGTCAATCTCCAGATCTGTGACATACTGTTTCAAAAAGGCCTCTACCAATTCCCTTCAATCCTCATTGATCTTCCTCTCCAGGTTGTGATACCATACCACGGGTGCCCCCTCGAGTGACATCCCAAATATTTTCTGAACCTGACGCTTGGATAAACCTACTGAAGTCATAACTGAAACATACTGACGGAAATGGACCCTCGGATCCCCATTCCCATTGAACCTGGCCACATATGGCATCTTGAATTGAGCTGGCAACTGTTCTTCAAAGGTCATTGCCTCATAATCTACCAAGTCTTCATGTTTGCCCATCATCTTACGGGTAACTGACTCTACCTAATCTCGGAATTTCTGCAGTTCAGCTTGAGACACTGCCACTTTCCCCGCAGCATATTCAGCCAAATCATCATCAAAACCCAGAATATCATCATTCAATCTAGTCGGAGGGTCTTCACACCTCTCATTCTCATAGTTTCCCCCAGCACGGGGCACATCCATATTGGCCATAGCAGCAGTCAAGGCTTGCAACTGTTCAGTAACCTTGGTGAGATTGGTTTCCAACTGATCTATACGGGATGTTTCATTCTCTGATTCACTCATGTTTGCTATCGGCCTTTTAACAAGTCTTCCATTTTCCCTAACCCAACAGATATCTATGGTGGCTCTTAAGACACAGGAGAGTTAACATGATGTGTGTATGCATGAGATGCATGAGATACGGGCGATGTATGGAACATATAATTCGGCCCATTGTCATTTTAAAGCTTCAATCGCATTATTGCAAGGTGCAAACTTGTCCCAGTTGAAAAGGCCCAACAGGTTTACACCTTTACGACAACATGGTTAAACAACTTCAAATGATAAAGAGCCCAAACACAGGATGGCTCATCGGCATTTCAGAAACTTTTAGCCCAATTGTCATAGGATACAAACTCATCCCAGTTTAAATGGCCCAATAAGTTCGTATTTCTGACAAGAAGTCCAACTGAATCCAAATGGTGATGGTCCCCAAATACAATCATAAAGAGATAATTCAAGCATAAAGTAATAATTTCTACAGAGCGGCCCATCGACATTTCAGAAGCTTTTGGCCCAATTGTCATAGGATACGAACTCGTCCCAGTTTAAATGGCCCAACAAGCTCGCATTTCTGACAAGAAGTCCAACTGCATCCAAATGAGGATGGTCCACAAGCACAAGGAAATAGTTGTTATAGGTCATACAACTCATGTCTACATGTGGCTTTGCAGGAGTGTAGACAAAGACTCTCACCGGTGAAGGATTACCCACAACTAGGTCTCCCCACTCAAGGGTTCGAGCGACCAAGTGAACGCACCTTTTTCATACCTTACGGTACGTGCCAATGAGTTATGGTGCGTGACTGACTGTCAAATGGATTTCCCGTTGTAGATTCCCCAGAGGGAGGGCGGAGCGAACTCTCTTAAAAACCCAAGCCTCTTAGGCTTTTATCGCTTGGTGACAGGAATAAACAACGAGTCCTCCAAATTAGTACATCACAGTAGGCTACAAGTATATGATTATCTAGATGCCTTCGCAGCCTTTCCTTATAGAAAGGTAGTGAATGAGGGAAGACACCAAACCATTACCTAGCCTTAAAAGTGCCTTTGATTAAACCCCTTTCAACCCACTATGGACACGGTTAACTAAAGCACAAATCACAATCATTACAAGGCATTATTTCGGGGCCAATTCTCTATCCCCAGTGGATTCGCCAGACTGTAGGACACAGAAATCGGCGACGCTGCCCTGGCTCGCGGGCCGGTTGGGAGTACGGAGTAGCCCACGGGGGAACTAAACCGGAGAAATAACATGGAATCGCCACCCGGTGTGAACCGGGAAAATGATTTAAGGCCGCACTCACCCCTCGCAAGGGAAGACCTCAAACCGTTGGGTTCGGAATGGTCCCTTACAAGACACTTTTAATGATATGATTTGTGCAATAATCTAACCAAGCATAAGCAACATATATTTCCGGGGATAATCTACTTCGAAGTTCATACATAAAAAATGAATTGGAATAACAGCAAACATATAATTTCATGAACACATTATATTGATAAACACAGAGACGCAAATAAGCAATAATTGTACAAGCATGCATATTAAAGAGAGGCAATTAAGTGCATAAATATTGAAGAGAGCTAACTAAATATATGATGGGGAAGGGAATGACTAGGGGAACAAACATGCATGAAACATGATAAAGGAATCTATCCAGTGTGTGCGCGTTCGTGTAGCATTCGTAAACGCGTTCGAACGATAAACAGAATGCAAGCGTTCGAGTAGCGTTTGATAACGTGTTCGAACGGTAAACAGAATTTCCGCGTTCGTATAGCGTTTGATAACGCGTTCGAACGGGATGAGACCTGATGCATGATGCAATAAAATACATGCGCGTTCTAGTAGCATTCGTAAACGCGTTCAAACGGTAAACAGAATATCAACGTTCGAGTAGCGTTCTGAGGCGCGTTGGAATGGAAATAAGACAGAATGCATACATTCGTGTAGCGTTCGTAAACGCATTCGAACGAGATGATACAGAATGCATACGTTCGTGTAGCGTTTGGAAATGCGTTCGAACGAGATGAGACAGAATGCATACGAGACTCATCATCGGGACTTATATGCAAAATGCAGTGCCTACAAATACTTTAAAGAAACCTCATTTACATTGAGGGGAATTTGTGAGAAGAGAAATACAAAGAGTAAATCGATGATAGGCTGGACTCGCAGGTCCAATTTAATAAATTCTCCATACGAGACTCATCATCAGGACTTATATGCAAAATGCAGTGCCTACAAATACTTTAAAGAAACCTCATTTACATTGAGGGGAATTTGTGATAAGAGAAATACAAAGAGTAAAGAGATGATAGGCTGGACACGCAGGTCCAATTTAATAAATTCTAAATTTATTACAATAATTTCCAAAATTGGCCTCACCCATCTAATATCCATCTGATATACATTATTCATACAAATACATCTAAGTATTCACACAAATCATGTTATTCAATCAATCTAATCCAATTAATTAATCTTTGAATTAATGACCATCCAATGTTCATACAACGATTTGATTTGCGCGAGTCCAACTCGTTTAAGAATAAATACTCAAAGTACGTATTCTTGAATTATATCGAACTATAATTTTAAATCCAATTTAATCTGTATCCAATACTAATTCGAATTTAATTCCAAATTAAATAATTACACTTATTTATGTGCCTTAAAGACTTGGATTACAAATCCAATCCAATTGGGTCTCAAATGCCTAATTAGCATCTAATGCTAATTTAATTGAAGTCCAATGGGCTTTCAATTAATTCTTTAGGCATGGGCTTTGGCCAATTTGGATCCAATCCAATAGCCAAGGCCCAATAAGAAATCATCTTTTTGCCAAAAATTAGTTTAGACCCATTAGGCCCAATTAAATTATTTAAAGGCTAAAAAGTCATATTTGGACTTTATGGAGATGGTTTTAGGCCCAATTGGATCCAATCCAATTGTCCACAACCAAACTTGGCCCAACCAAGCCTATTAAGCCCAAATACAACAAATTAGCCCAATCCAATTTTAAAGACTAATTTATATTAACATAATATTCCAAATATCGCATTAATTTTAATTAAAGTGTAATTAACATAATTAATTTATTAATCTAATATTTCCAAAACATTAACTAATCAAATTAATCATGCTTAATTATCCAATTCATGTCCAACACAATTGAAGCAAAATCAATCCATTAAACATGTTATAGCTCATGGTAATGGGCATAAAATAACACTCAATTTGATTTCAATCCAATTAAATCAACATACAAGATTTACATTATGCCATAAACACATCCAATGGTCTAATTAACAAAAATCACCATGAGATTACAAGGGTCTATATTCGGCCATGCAAAGGAATTTAGGGAAATTTTAGATCCAATCAATTTCTCAAATTCAATGATTCACAAATCCAATTTATCATCATCAATACACAACCAAACAACCAATTTGGAAAAATATATACTTCAAGCACAAAATCCCTAAATGAAGTCCATAAATCATGAGATTGTGTGTGAATGATCAAAAGAAAGTATTGAAAAAACTTACATTGATCGGATGTGGGATTTCAAAAACTTTGTATGTTGATGAAGCTCCAAGCTTTGAAAATGGATTCCCAACTCAATGATGAGTTTCCCTATCACCTCACAAAACTCTTTTAAGTACTAGCTTACGAAAATTTTGCAACAAAACTTTTTTTTCCAAGGGAGAGGCTCACGACATTTGAAGGAAAAAGAGAAGATAAAGTTGTTTGATATTTTGTTTCCAAAACTAATACACCAAAGTCAACTTTTCAAAAGTGTACATGTTTTTCCAAAAAGCAAAAGCAAAGTGTGTTGAGCAAGTTACTTTAAATGCTCCCATCTACTTCCATCAACTTGGTGACAATTGATGTGAGGTAGTGGGTCCCACCACTTAAATTCAAAATTCAAGTTGGCTTAGACAACACACTTCGGGCTCGGGTTCGTTTAATCCAATTAAACGAATTTTCTGTTGCGACGCAATTAAATCCAATTTAATTAAATAATAATGCCCAGCAAAATTATTACGAAAGTCACTTACGAATTAATTTCAAATTAATTCGTTCGCCCGAATTAAAATCCAATTTTAATTCCGTATTGAAATCTGATTTCAATTCATATATCCAATATATTATTTAATCGATTAATTCCAAATTAATCACGTTCTCTCTTCTATTCGAATTTTATCCCATATTAATTTTCTCTCTCATAATTAATCCCAGATTAATTCTGTTGGAGTCAAATGTCATCGGTGAATCTTTGGGAAGGGACCCAAGATATCTCTAGATATGTTGGTAGTAAATACGGTCATCGGACTATCCGAACACGTGCGTACCCCGTACCACGTTCTTACCGATTTACAAGACATGGTTGGCTTCTAGCAAAACACCGTGCCTACCCAATTCTCCAGAAATATTCAACGAGGAATATATAATCTTTATCAGGCATAGTATACTATATATTGCGTATTATGATCCAGTATCGGATGTCACATGCTAGGCCTGGGGCTGGAATTGTGCCTGCCCCGTACGAAGTATATATCATATCACTAGCAACTAGTCTCTGTAATCGGATAATCATGACCTTGTCATATTATTCCGATAGCTGCAGCATTTAAGAGTACCAGTCCTGTATCATGTGTGATCATCATCTACATATGACTGAAGTGACACTTCCATCTTGACATCACACCCAATACACTACGATTCTTATTAAACCCAGAAGAGGCGTAAACAGAACCTGTTAAAGCCCCGGACGACCAAAACCAAAGCGTACTAATTATCGCAAGTATTAGCGATGCAAGTCTCAGGTTAAAACCACATACACCTACCCTGATTCGGATTCCCATAGACACATAGGCATACTACCAATGGGATTCTGAGGGGTCTATCCAGAGTGAAGCTGTTCCCGATCCAACGGCTAACAGAACCTTCTATCACACTTGCATAAGTATCCAATACTTAAATATATGAGAACTATGTTGTTAAGCTTCCATAACGCGCACAAGTGTAATACTAGTCTATTCCGCATTATCGATGTCCAGTCTCGATAACACTACGACTATGGATATTTAATGATTAAACCGTTAGTGGATTAATATTGTCTCATATCTTATTAATCTGGAACTAATCATTAGGACTTTTATCATTTATATATATATCCAAGTAATCTAATTTCAAAATGATAAAATAGAAATTTTCTTTGTCACATAGTTAATTTGTACAAAAACCACAATGTCTTTTACAAATAGTGATGCTATGGGTCATAATTGTCCAACACTAGATATCTTCAAACTAAACTGATCCTAAGAAGTTCAACATTAGAAGGGATTCGAGGACGAATCTTAATTAAGGGGGGAGAATTCGTAAAACCCGGTAACCCCGATGACTTGTATGTTGTCAGAGGCCGACAACTATTACGCTATGGAAGGTATGATACATGATGTAAGAGATGTTCCAACATGTACATGAACAAATAAATTACTTTTCGGGTAATTGCTCATTCTTCGCAGCTGACCGGCGTAAACACACACGTATAACGCAAGCGTACGTATCGTTCAAGTAGTATAAAAAGTATCGATCCCATGATGACTTAATATCTAATCTATTAATTTTATGAGGTCAAATAATTACTAGTATCTAATAGGTTGATTGATTGATTTGAAATGGTGATGATTCTAAATTTAAAAACAAGTAAATAAAATTGCACGAAGGTAGGTTTAAGAAAATTCAATATTAAAAACTATCTAGGGTTGTGAATCTTTATAATATCTTTTAAAAGATGAAGTGGTTATTTCATGTTTGTGTAATAAATCGGTTTACTAACCTGGAACACTAAATTATGCGAAAGCCTCTGTCGATGGTTAGACGCAAATACCCAGTTTAACCCAATTGAACCATATGTCTATGTCAACCAAATTATCTGGATTCATTAAGTTTAAGTTCCAATTATGGCTACCCCCGCCCGACAGGTATATGTCTATCCTGTAAGGAAATCTATTAAAGGGTTATCTATCCTCAATGAAGATCATGGGCTATTAAATCTAAGGCTGAAACCTAAAATTCCTTTGTCAAGTTTATTTTAGATTTACCACATCAATCTTATTGGTGATCAGAAAACAAGAAGCATTAAGCTTAAGACTTAATAAGTAAACCTTTAAATTATCCAAACTATAAAATAACCCCTTATAAACCGGCGATATTAGATTTCATCACAACCCCAGATAACTAACTTAGTTACGACACATAACTAGGGCTAGTAAAAACTTAAAAGTAAAAGACATAAAGTAAAAATATTGAAAAGTAATTGCGGTAAAGTAAAAGCTGAAAAGTAAATTACAATAAAATAAAATGCTAAGGTAAAATGATCAACTTTTACTATTTACTATTTAGATATCTCCCTTAATATAATATATTAATTTGTGATTATTTTACCAACCGTCCATATAGGCGGTAACCTGATTAAGTCAAATTAAGTTCAACCAGCCATAAAGGCGGAATCTAATAAACCTGCCGTATATGCGGTAAGAAAATTTAATTACCAACCGACCAATCTGGCGATATCCTTGATTAGTCAGGTTTAAACCAGATTAAAATGAATTACCAACCAACGAATATAGCGGTTTCCTTTTTAAGTCAATATTATAAATAGTGAATATATTATATTTAAGAAAGATTAATCTAAATATTAACAGTAAAATAATTACTTTTCACCCTAGCTGGGCAAGCTACCTCCTCATGGTGAATAGTAAAAACTGTAAAAAGTAAAGAAAGTAAATTACTATTATTACGTAACGTAATTAAAATTAATTACAAAACTAAAATTAAAAAAAAACAACTAGATAAAAAAACTATCTATTTACATCAGAGGATTCGGAGAGGAATGCACATCTGAAACTGAAATTTCGAGCTCTATTTATAGGCGTCAGTAGGGGGTCGGCGTCGCGACGCCCATTTTGTCGACGTGGCAGCTTCTGGTTCGTCGGCTTCAGATTCTGGATAAGGTGATAAGGTGACACATGGCAAAGTGGTTGAGACTCAATTATTACGACACGTGGCGGCTCGTGATTGGCTGATGAAGATTCTTATCCGCCACGTGTCAATTTCGGATAAGTGAGTAAATAATTGGCGCTGACGTGGCGACACGTGGCGAAGGTGACTGTCGACACCATAGAATGATGACACGTGG
Organism: Zanthoxylum bungeanum; assembly: GCA_019454045.1. NCBI lineage: Eukaryota > Viridiplantae > Streptophyta > Magnoliopsida > Sapindales > Rutaceae > Zanthoxylum > Zanthoxylum bungeanum. The sequence continues at coordinate 76,458 of SKCR01024863.1, read as the reverse complement.
CACGCTGTGATTGGTTGATGATGATGTGGCACGTTGACTCGGTCAACTGGTGATGTGGATGATGACGTGGCAGACACGTGGAGTGACACATAGCAACACGTGGTGATGCCGACTGTTGGCATCGTAGGATGATGACACATGGCACGGCGCACGTTAGCAGATCAGCTGTGATGGTGACACCTGGCACGGCGCATGTTAGCAAAGTCAAACTTTTCTCAGATTCTGACTTGTGGACCCGGTGCATATTAGCAAGTCTTGGTGCATGTTAGGCGTCGCGACGCTAAAGGCTTTTGCGTCGCGACGCGCAGAATTACGAAAATGCCTTTTTTTTTCCAATTTTCACTGTTTTGGCCCAAATCACCTCCAGAGAGTCCTAAAACTTTATTTATCTACAAAATAACACAAAACATATCAAAATATTCACAAAACTCAAGAAACTATACAAAATATTAGGTCAAATTAGTGGGAAATAATGATATAATTACCACTCATCACACCCCCAAACCTAGCATTTTGCTAGTCCTCGAGCAAAACATAGAATAAAATAACATAAACATCTTTAAAATAAAATTTAACAAAACCACTTTCGTAGGGATCAGGTTGCATTTAGCGTATACAACAAGCCTTTAAACCCCTGGTGTCCCTAGTGGACGAGTTGTAGTCTCGTGAGGGTTTACAGCTATGATACCCACAAACATTTTACAAAAGTAAAAAGGTAGTGAAACTAATGCACACAAAAGCAAAAAGACAAGAGAAAAGAGAATAAAGAAGTTAATGACTAATCAGGTGAAACTTCTACTCCAAGTTACTAGTTGTTTTGTTTCATTTTAAATTACCGAATTAGTAAATTCTCCGATTATATTTACCATTCTCCATATACACAACCAACAGAATATTAAACAACTCATTTTTGCCCACAACAGTCATAAGTGCAGTTGATAAGAGAGTAATATTTTTGTCCTAAAGTTTTATCAGAATTCACACTTTTTTGTAGCAATGGAATACTTTTTCTGATTTTTTTCTTTGATTTTAGATTTATTTTATTTTATTTATATACAATATCTTCCATCTATGTAGCGAGTGTTGGCCCGGTGACTCCCAAACCAGTTTGCTTTAGGGCACCAGGTGTTAAGACACCCCTACAGACTTAATTACTCATACTTCAGATATATATATATATATATATATATATATATATATATATATATATTTTGCAGCATCTTTGATCCATGTAGCGAGCTTTGGGCCAGTGACTCCTAAATCAGTTGGCTTTAGGGCACTAGGTGTTAAAACACCCTTACAGACTTAATAACTCGGATCTCAGACGTTTTTTTTTTTACTCCATCACTTTTTGAGATGCTTCCTCCAATTAAACTAGAGCACTGAATATTACAAATTTTTCAATTTTAGCTCATGTCCGTATGTTACAATGTATGTTGATAATATCTGCTAACTGAGCATATGAAGATCCATTTTAGTCAGTTTTATGGAGAATTTACAAATTAAATAATTTAAAATGAAATAAACAAAAAATAACTTGTTTCAAAAATGGTTTGAGATACGTCTCAGGAGTGGAAATTCCTTAGACAGCTATCTCTTACCAATTTCACCTTTTTTTAGTCAAAATAAAACACAAAATATTTTTTTAATTTTTGAAAAAATTTCATTTTTTTTTGTATTTTTTGAAAAATTTTGGACTAAAAATAAAAATAACACACAACTAAAAACAAGATACTAATCAACTAATTCCCTCCCCCAAACCTAAATGAGACATTGTCCCCAATGTCTTAAAAAGTAGAAAAAGAGTTTAGAAGATAATATCTGGTTAGCTGAAATTCTACAGGAAATTAAAGGTTAAGATCCAGATTAATCCGACGCCTCTTACCACGATCGTCTTCGGACCAATTTATCTTTGAAAGGATAGGGTCAACTTGTGGTTCATAGGCTAAGATTTGATCAATTAGATCCGGAGCAGTTCTGGCAGTAAAGAGCAGTTCTTTTAAGGTTTTGACACGAACCCATTTCTCCGGGCATCATCAAGAAACACACAAAGAAATTCATAAAATCCATCAACGTTAAACAGCCTAATTGGTTTCTGGTGTATGTTCAGGTTTGCCCAAGATAGCACTATAAAAAATTTCCTCCAATGTGCCCAAACCACCTGGCAAAGCTATAAAAGCATCAGCACGATTAATCATTTCTACCAGTCATTCAGACATACATGACACGATTAACTCTTCTCTGTTTGATGGTCCAATAAGATTTTCCTCCGCCAAGGGTTTTGGGATGATTCCCAAAACTTGACTGCCCCCTCATGTACAGCTTTTGAAATGATCCCCATTAGTCCAAGATTGCCTCCGCCATATACTAAGTGCATATTCCTTGCAGCTAAGACTCGACCCAATTCTTGTGCTGCTTCTACGTATTGTGGCTTAGTACCAACACTAGTACCGCAAAACACACATATGTTTTCAACTCGTCTTCTTGAAGTGGCTTCCATGTTTTACTCTTGATGTCTTCAAAAGTGCAATGATGAGTTGAATTTATAACACCTGAAAAGGGTGAGTAAAATAACAGCACTAGTACCTGCCAAATGACAATTATTAGTTAACAGTAAAATAAATCAAGATACTCAAAAAGGTATGGATCCTGTCGGAGAAAATAAAAGAAAACAACAAAACAAATTACAATTATGAGGAAAAGACAAAGAGATATAATATGTAAAAGAAAATTAGTGGCTTGATTGACGTCTATGCGTCAGGGACAAGCTTCCCATCCAATTTTCTTATAAATTGGCAAACAGGGTCTTTTTTAGTCAGATTCTCGAGACTTAACCGTTGTCTTTCTTTTTTAAATTGTGCATATAACAAACGAATTTCGTGATACACATATCCACTGGGATACGTCTCAAGAGTTTTAGATATATCATCCAAAGACTCCTTACTCAAGCCATCCCTAATGAAATTAATCTTATCTTCGCGATTGTCAGACACCATTCCTAAAGAACGACAACGAGTATCACAAAACATACGAGCACATTTATAACAAACACACATTCTTTTGGTTCTTCTCTTTTTAGTATATGTGCTCCTTCCTAAACCAGGCAGATATGAAATAAAAGAGTCAGAAGACTCACCTACCAATCGGACCCGTGCTTCAATAATCCAACGAATGTCAGTGGAATACCTTTGATCATCGGTAGTCTAATTCGTTCCAAGCGAGCTTTGTAAACTTTCATCAGAGATTTTTGAGGGAGAGAAGGAAATTGCTTGTGAAGATTTGTGAGAGCTTCTTCTATCCTGGAATGTCTTAATCTGCAAAAACTAAACACAAAAAATAAATCACACCAAATCACAATATATACAAAAATTGCATGGGTTGCCTCCCTGCGAGCGCTAAGTTTAAACGTCGTCAGCTAGACGTGACTTCTCGAACGTTAGGCTGGATCTGAAAGTGTGACACTTTCTTTTTGTCGCTCAAATGATTCTCCCAGTAGTGTTTGACACGCTTGTTTTTAACCTTGAAAGTTTTGTTGGTGTTGGGATCCAGTAACTCAACAGCTCCATATGGTAAAACCTGAGTGATCACAAATGGACCTGACCACCTTGATTTTGGCTTCCATGGGAAGAATTTCACCCTTGATATTTTTAATAGTACCTTCTGCCATGGTTCCAGTTGTATGCGCACCAACTTCTCATCATGTTTCTTCTTGGCCTTTTCTTTGTACAATTGGGAATCCTCAAAAGGCTGATTGTGAAATTCCTCCAATTCGTTGAGCTGGTGGAACTTTTTCTCTTATGTTACTTGTAGTGCAAGAATTGGATTTTTTAGTGCAAAAGACGCTTTATCTTCAGGCTCCACAGGCAATTGACATGTTTTAAGTTTGTCATTAGAACTTTGCATTGCATTGGAGTTCTGAATGGTACTGTGTATCACATCAAGTCTGAAACATTCCTCTTTCTTTTCATCATCTGGGAAATTCATGGCCTTGAAAACATTGAATGTTACTTCTTGGTCTTTTACCCTCATGGTTAATTCTCATTTTTGTACATCAATAATGGTTCGACCTGTAGCCAAGAATGGTCTCCCGAGGATGATTGGCACGTCTGCGTCTTCCTCCATATCAAGGACAATAAAATCTGCTGGGAAAATGAATTTGTCAACCTTGCCAGCACATCCTCAACTATGCCTCTTGGAAATACGAGCGTTCTATCATCAAGTTGTAGAGAGACTGAAGTTGGCATTGTTTCTCCAATCTGCAATTTCCTGAAAATAGAAAAAGGCATCAAGTTAACATTTGCACCTAAATCACAGAAAGCCTTACCAAAGTTATGTTCTCATATGATGCAAGGAATGGTGAAACTGCCAGGATCCTTCAACTTTGGGGGAAGTTTCCTCTGAATGATGGCGCTGCATTCTTCTATCAATGCTTCTGTCTCGTAATCTCCCAATCTCCGTTTTCGTGAAAGAATGTCTTTCATGAATTTTACATAGTTAGGCATTTGTTCCAAGGCTTCTGCAAATGGAATGTTGATGAGCAAACTGCTTGTCCATTTTGTTTTCCTGAAGACGTTGAGGAAAAGGTGGAGGTGGAGTGATATGTTCTTTTTCCTTTGCTTCTTTTTCCTCCATCTATTGCTTTGTTTCTTTTGGAACTTCCTCATCAATTGTTTTGGCTCCAACATCTTTGTTGATTTCAGTACCGCTTTTTAACATGATGGCATGACACTGCTCCTTTCCTATGTTCCTTGGATTTAGTTCTGTGTTGCTGGGAAGATTCCCTGGCGGTCTGTAACTCTGAGCATTGGCCAGTTGTCAAATTTGATTCTCCAGTGCTTTGATGGAAGCTGATTGGCCTTGAAAGATAGCATCATATGCTGCTTGTTGCTTTTTGAACATCTATGCAATCCATTCTTTCATTTCTGGTTCTTTTTCAAACTCATGGTTTTGTTGTTGGGATCCTGGTGGTGGATAGTTCTTTTGCCCTAAGTTGTTCCTCCATGAGAAATTGGGATGATTCCTCCACCGTGGGTTATAGGTGTTGGAATATGGATTGTTCCACTGTCTGTTGAAATTGTTGACAAAATTCACCGTCTCTTCAAGTTGGTTTGGTTCTGGTGCTCCTCCATATGGTGAACTTGTGGATCCAGTGGTAAGAGTCTCCATGAATTTTCATATCTGATCCAGCTTGGCGTTGACTGCTGTATTGGCTCCACTTTCATAAATTCCTGCAATTCTTTGGATCATGCTTCTTTCTGTTGGCCACAAAGAATTGTTGTTGGCCATTTCTTCGATTAGGTCCCAGGCTTGATCTTCTCCTTTTGCCATTAAAGCTCCTCCAGTAGCAGCATCGATTGTGGTTCTCATTATTCCAGAAAGTCCATTATAGAATGTTTGGACTTGAAGCCATTTTGGAATCTCATGGTGAGGACATTTCCGGAGCAAATCTTTGTACCTTTCCTAAGCTTTGTCGAGAGTTTCTGAGTCTTGTTGTACAAAGGATATGATGTCATTCCTTAGCTTTCCAGTTCTGGCTGGTGGAAAGTACTTTGCAAGAAATTTGGAAGCTAAAGTGTTCCAAGTTGTGATAGAACCTGCTAGTAGTGAATGTAGCCAAGCTTTAGCTCTATCCTTCAAGGAATATGGAAAAATACGCAGTCTCATTGCTTCTTCAGCTTCTCGGTTGTAATTGAAAGTGCCGCGAACTTCCAGGAAGTTGCTGATGTGGGCATTAGGATCTTCAGTTGCATTCCCCCCAAACTGAACTGACTGCTGAATCATTTGAATGCCTGTTTTGATGTCACCCGCATTTGCTTGTAAAGGAGGAAGTACAATACATGAAATGAGTCTGTCAACCACTTGAATGGTTCTGTCTCGAATGGGAATTGGTGGTGCAACCTCCAAAGGTTCAGGTTCCATGTTGACTAAAGCTTTTTGGCCTTCTCGCTTTTCCCTTCTCAACTTTCTGATGGTTCTTTCAATTTCTGGGTCAAGCTGTCGGAGTTCAAAGCTTCTGGTTTGTCTCATGAAGTTTCTGAGAGCCTGAAACACAAGAAAATAAAAACAATAAGTAAAAAGAAATTAGATACAAGTAAAGGTATCTAACCCCTAAACTAATAGTGAAAGATAAATAAGTCCCCGGCAACTGCGCCCAAAAACTTGACCGGCATAAACATACACGTATAACGCAAGAGTACGTATCGTTCAAGTAGTATAAAAAGTATCGATTCCACGAGGACTTAATACATAATCTATTAATTTTATGAGGTCAAATGATTACTAGTATCTAACAGGTTGATTGATTGATTTGAAATGGTGATGATTCTAAATTTAAAAACAAGTAAATAAAATTGCACGAAGGTAGGTTTAAGAAAATTCAATATTAAAAACTATCTTGGGTTGTGAATCTTTCTAATATCTTTTAAAAGATGAAGTGGTTATTTCATGTTTGTGTAATAAATCAGTTTACTAACCTAGAACACTAAATTATGCGAAAGCCTTTGTCGATGGTCAGACGCAAATACCCAGTTTAACCCAATTGAACCATATGTCTATGTCAACCAAATTATCTGGATTCATTAAGTTTAAGTTCCAATTATAGCTACCCCCGCCCAACAGGTATATGTCTATCTTGTAAGGAAATCTATTAAAGGGTTATCTATCCTCAAGGAAGATCGTGGGCTATTAAATCTAATGTTGAAACCTAAAATTCCTTTGTCAAGTTTATTTTAGATTTACCACATCAATCTTATTGGTGATCAGACAACAAGAAGCATTAAGCTTAAGACTTAATAAGTAAACCTTTAAATTACCCAAACTATAAAATAACTCTTTATAAACCGGTGATATTAGAATTCATCACAACCCTAGATAACTAACTTAGTTACGACACATAACTAGGGCTAGTAAAAACTTAAAAGTAAAAACATAAAGTAAAAATGTTGAAAAGTAATTGCGGTAAAGTAAAAGCTGAAAAGTAAATTACAATAAAATAAAATGCTAAGGTAAAAGTATCAACTTTTACTATTTACTATTTAGATATATCCCTTAATATAATATATTAACTTGTGATTATTTTACCAACCGTCCATATATGCGGTAACCTGATTAAGTCAAATTAAGTCCAACCAGCCATAAAGGCAGAATCAAAATAAACCTGCCCTATAGGCGGTAAGAAAATTTAATTACCAACCGACCAATCTGGCGGTATCATTGATTAGTCAGATTTAAACCAGATTAAAATGAATTACCAACGGACCAATATAGCGGTATCATTTTTAAGTCAATATTTTAAATAGTGAATATATTATATTTAAGGGAGATTAATCTAAATAGTAACAGTAAAAGAATTACTTTTCACCCTAGCTGGGGAAATTACCTCCTTATGGTGAATAGTAAAAACTGTAAAAAGTAAAGAAAGTAAATTAGTATTATTACATAACGTAATTAAAATTAATTACAAAACTAAAATTTAAAAGAAACTAGATAGAAAACTCCCTATTTACATCAGAGAATTCAGAGAGGAATGCACATCTGAAACTGAAATTTCGAGCTCTATTTATAGGCGTCAGTATGGGGTCGGCGTCGCGACGCGAGCTCGCGTCGCGACGCCCGTTTTATCGACGTGGCAGCTTCTGGTTCGTCAGCTTCAGATTCTGGATAAGGTGATAAGGTGACACGTGGCAATGTGGTTGGGACTCAATTATTGCGACACGTGGCGGCTCGTGATTGGCTGATGAAGATTCTTATCCGCCACGTGTCAATTTCGGATAAATGAGTCAATAATTGATGCTGATGTGGCGACACATCGCGAAAGTGACTGTCGGCACCATAGAATGATGATGTGGTGATGATGTGGCATGTTGACTCGGTCAACTGTTGATGTGGATGATGATGTGGCAGACACGTGGAGTGACACGTGGCGACTGTTGGCACCGTAGGATGATGACACGTGGCACGGCACACGTTAGCAGATCGGCTGTGATGGTGACACGTGGCACGGCGCATGTTAGCAAAGTCAAATATTTCTCAGATTCTGACTTATGGACCGGTGCATGTTAGCAAGTCTTGGTGCATGTTAGGCGTCGCGACGCGCAGAATTACGAAAATGCCTTTTTTTCCATTTTTCACTGTTTTTGCCCAAATCACCTCCAGAGAGTCCTGAAACTTTATTTATCTACAAAATAACACAAAACTCAAGAAACTATACAAAATATTAGGTCAAATGAGTGGGAAATAGTGATATAATTACCACTCATCCGCAGCTCCGATACAGAAATTATTTTAAGATTCAATATGGACAATCCTTAGTATTCGGGCCATAATTGTTTCATACGAACTCCAATTTTTATGAATTCGATATCGTCGGAAAGCTAAGACCGAGACATACAATCTCTATGTTGAATAGTTTTCCAAATTCAAACCAGAAGCAGGTCAAAAATTAAACTCAACAACTCGAATGAATAATACATGTGGACCTATCTAGAGAATCCTACATTTCTCTCCAAAATTCTTATTTTTCTTCAAAATTAAAACATTACTATTTAGTCAATTAAGCCCATAATATAAATATAATCACTATTCAAGCACCTCCTAACAATTTTGAGAAGAGAGAAATGTGAGAGAGGAGAGGAAGAAGGAAGAAGAGAGAAATAGTCATTTTCTTAACAAGGTTGAAGAAGAGTCAATGCAAACCAATCTACAACAAGCCAATGAGAGAAGTAACAAGCTTAGAAAGCTTGGAGGATGAAGAAAATAAATTAAGTTGAGGTAAAGAAACTTGACTGAAAACTTGAGTTATGGATTTTTAAAGAAATAATGTTATATTAGTGTTTTTAGCATGTTAGTAATTGCATTGAGGTGGATAGCAAACTAAGAAATTGATTTTATTAAAAGATGTTCAAGAATTAAGAAATTCTAGATAATGAGTTTAAGTTAAGAATTATGAGATTAAAGGGAATTTTAAAGAGTTGTTTGTGTAAATGTTGTAGTGTGGGAGTGTGGGAAGTGTATTTGGGCAAACTAGACATGGAAGAGTTGGTGTTGGGGCCTTAAAACACGTGAGCATTGCGAAGCCAACAAGCCAACGTCGTGATGCATTACGCAACGTCTAGCGTTGCGACGCGTGGCCATTTCTCAGGATTAATTTTTAGCCAATTCAGTTTCAACTTAGGATATTAGAGACCACCCGAAAGGTTTCGTATTATCTTATATACACGTAATATATCATGTCACAAACATAGAACATCATATAGCGATAATAGTTTCAAATTATATTCCACGATTTGTATTCTAATTAAGTTACCCATTAAAGGTCATCAAAACCATAAATTCCTTTGGAGAAGTGAATTAATGCTAGCGGCAGTCCAAATCTGTGGGTGGACCCTTTTCTCAACTGATTTCATTTAATTTTTTTTCGATATAAGACTTACTTTTAAAAGTATATAGGGCGTTAGCCAAAGTTTGATTTCAGTTATTTTACAATTGATGATGTTTTAGAAAGATTGTTTTCAAAAAGCTTGAGTTCTATGATTTCGAGACATGGGAAAAACCCACCTCAATATGTAACTTAACTCGGATATGGAATTGACGGATACAGATTTCATGTGCACACGCAGTTCAGGACTATGGATAAAAAATACCTCAAGATCCTAGATTTAAAGTCTGGAGTTAGCATAGATCCGCATCCCCGACTCTATATTTGTGGCTTGGGGGACGGCGATACGTAACGCCCCAAGTCCACCAGATTTCAGGGCTAGGGAGACGATGATACGTACGCCCATAGACGCTGGTTTCAGGGATATGATAATGGCATGCATTAGGAGACGACGTTACGTAACGCCCCAATGTCATGGATTTGCACACCTGACTCTAGTTGAGGCGTATGGGAGGCGGCGATACGTAACCCCCCCAATGTGTCAGGTTTTCAATAGACATTCAGATACATACTTTCAAAGATAGACTTACAGAAAAAGATGTTTCAAGAAAGAGTTTTCATAAGAAACTATTTTATGAGAATTTCAGAGATTTACATACCAAAAGCAGTTTTCAGAAAATTTTTCCAGAAAGAAAGTTATTTTCAGATAATGAAAGAGATTTCAGAAAAGATGATTTGGGATGAATTTGGTTTTAGAACCATGAATTTTCAAAAAGCATTTTAGTACCTATTTTTAAATTATCCACTCACTAGATCGTTTAAACGATCTAACCCCCTTACTCCCAGTGTTTTGTTTTACAAGTTTACCTGGAGGACGAGCTCGGGAGGATGGATACTGAAGGTAGTCACTAGAGTGTTGAGTCCACCAAGTCAAGTCAAAGGGAGAGCGTCTAGTCAAAGTCAAAGAGAAGTTATGTAATATTCATTGTTATTGCATTAGTCGTTGTATAAGTTAAAATGTTTATGAATAAAGTTGTCAAGGAAAGTATTATCGGGTATACATTTGTCTATATTGAGTTGCATTTCATGCTGTTGAGTCAGGGCAATGGTCCTTATGCATGAGTCAATAATTTAAGATGATTTTAGTCAAGATGATCACAGTCAGATAGTCAGAGGCTCAGGGGAATAGGTCAGCCTATTCCCTGCCGGGAGCATCCCTTGGAAGGGGATGTTATAATAATACAATTGAAAGATTATCACAATATAACTTTATAGGTCTAGAAATGGAGTCTACAATTGACATTTCTGTAATGACATTTCGCAGTCAAACAACCTGTGATGCTACACCAAAACATGCTACAAACTAAGCATGTCTTATGGAATAAGTTACTAGTGTCTGCTTGATATTTTTCCAAGATATAGTTCCACCTGCTAGCATATACACATATCCTGAGGTAGATTTCCTGTCATCTGAACAACCAACAAAGTCAGAGTCTGTATACCCTACTAGTTCAAGATTCTCAAACTTTCTTTATGTCAACATGTAATCTTTAGTCCCCTTAAGATATCTAAAGACTCTCTTGGTTGCAGTCCAATATTCCTTTCCAAGATTAGATAAAAATTTCTCAATGCACCAACTGCAAATGCAATGTCAAGACTAGTGCATACATGTGCATACACCAAACTTCATATTGCACTAACATATGAAACTACCTTTATAGACTCTCTCAACTTCATTCTCATGTGACTGTGCCAAGCTTAATTTATTACTTTTAGCAATTGGCACATCCCAAGATTTACAATCATGCATACTGAATCTCTTCAGTATCCGCTCAATGTATGCCTTTTGAGAGATACCTAATACCTTTCGAGTTCTATCTCTGTGGATTTCAATACCTAGAATAAAAGATGCTTCTCTAAGATCTCTCATATCAAAATTCCTAGACAATGACTGTTTTACCTCATGTAGTATCCTAGATCATTACATGCAAGCAAAATAACATCTATAAAGCATGAGAAAGATAAATTTGCTCCCACTGATCTTGATATATATGCATCTATCAACTTTACTTTCCACAAAGCCTAAAAAAGAGATTTCATTTTCAAACTTTAGATATCACTGTCGAGAGGCCTATTTCAGACCATAAATAGAATTTTTAAGTCTACAAACAAGATGATCTTCACCATCTTTCTAAAATCTTTTAGGTTGTACCATATAGATCTCTTCACTTAATTCTCTATTTAGGAATGCGATTTTAACACCCATCTGATGTAGCTCTAAATCATAATGAGCTATTAGTGCCATGATTATTTTAAATGTATCTTTAGAAGATACTGGAGAAATGTTTTCAATGTAATCAATTCCTCATCTCCGAATAAATCCATTGGCAACTAATTTGGGTTTAAACCTCTCAATATCCCATTTGGAGTCTTTCTTGGTCTTATAGACCCATTTACAGCCAATAGGTCTACAATGTTTAGGTAATTCATCAAGCTCTCATACACCATTATATCTCATAGATTGTATTTTATCCTTCATTTCATTCCACCATAGATTACATGGAGAACTAGAAACAACTTCTTTAAAAATTATTGGATTAACACAATGACTTATGTTAAAATCAATCTCAAATATACTTCATAATCAGAGGGAACAGCAGTCTGCCTTACCTTGTTTGACCTTCTTACTGGAACCTCTATAGTTATTTCCAGTAATGGTTGAACCTCATTAACCTGTATGGGTTCCTCCTCCATAACTGGATTAGTCGCAGTTGTAGGTTCCAAAATCTCAGACTGTATAGGTATAGGTATATATATATGAACAATTCTTGTCTGTTGTCTTTGATTTGACATTTCTGTATGATTATCTTTATCAGCCACATCAAATTCCAAGAACTTAACTGTTTGTGATTCTACAATCTTGGAACCCTCTTCTCTACAGTAGAATCCTATAAAATAGCAACGAGTAGATCTGGATTGCAACTTACCTTCAGTGGGATTATAAAGGCATACTTTTGAAAGACATCCCCAAATACGCTGGTGACTCATGCTAGGTTTCCTACCAGTCTATATTTCAAAAGGAGTTTTAGAAACAGATTTACTTGGAACTCTATTAAGGATGTATAAGGCTGATTTAATTGCCTCACCCTAAAGGAAGTCTAGAACATTAATACTCCTTACTATATCTTGAAGGGTACGATTCTGCCTTTCGGCTACATCATTCTATTAAATACTACCTAGCATAGTAAATTGACTTATTATTCCATAATATTTTAAGTATCTAGCAAATGGTCCATTTATTTATTCAATGACCCCATGTTTACCATAATACTCACCACCCTGGCCAGACCTAACAATCTTAATAATTTTTCCCAACTGTTTCTCAACTTCGATCTTGAAGATCTTGAATTAATCAAGGGCTTCAGAATTTTCCTTAATCAAGTATATATATATCTATATCGGGAAAAATCATTAATGAATGTTATATAATACTTATTATTGTAAATTATGGGTGAATAATGTCCACTTATGTCTGCATGAATAATTTCTAAAAGATCGAAGTTACGAGTGGATTCGTTTTTCTTTATTTTGGTTAGTTTACCCTTACAAAAATCAATAAATGTTTCTAGGTCATTAAAGTCAAGAGTAAGAGGATATCATACTTTATTGAAATTTCTACTCTTTCCTTATAAATGTGGCCAAGTCTCTTATGCCACAACATGAATGACTTTTCCTTTATTAAGGGTTTTTTGGAAACTTGTTCAACATTATATGAATTGGAATAGACTTGACTTGATTTTAAGCAGAGACTGTATAATCTGCATGACAAAACATAATGGCCAACTTTATTTGAGTTAAAATATACAGATATATAACTTGCATTAAAATCAAAACTATAACCTTGTTTGTCGAGTACAGATACCGATATCAAGCTATGTCTAAAAGATGGTACATACAAAATACTTGACAAAACAAGTTCATAATTGGAGTCTAGTTTTAAACAAACATCTCAAACTTAATGTACATCCACCAATTCATTATTGCTGACCGGCGTAATCACACACGTATAACGCAAGCGCACGTATCGTTCAAGTAGTATAAAAATATCGATCCCACGAGGACTTAATTCCTATTGTTGTTATTAATTATTGATACTATTTATTTACAGGTATCTAATTATATAGAGAAGGGAATGATTTCTTTTGGTTGGTTGAATGTGAATTTGCTGAAAAAATAAATAAATAAAAATGCAAAAGAAAATACTAAGGAAAATAACAAAAGACACAAATATCTAGGGTCGTAACTCTACACAATATTATTCTAATGATGAATTGATTATTTTATATATGTGTAATAAATCAGTTTGCTAACCTGGAACACGAAAATATGCAAAAGCCTCTGTCGATGGTCAGATGCAAACACCCAAATAACCCAATTAATCATATGTCTATGATAATCAAGTTACCTGAATTTACTAAGTTCAAGTTCCACTAGTGGCTACCCCCGCCCGACGGGTATATGTCTATCATGTAAGAAAATCTATTAAAAGGTTATCTATCCTCAAGGAAGATCGCGGGATATTGAATCTAAGGCTGAAACCTAAAATACCTTCGTCAAGTTCATTTTAAGTTTACCATATCAATCTTATTGGTGATCAAGCAACAATAAGCATTAAGCTTAAGATTCAATAAACAACTAAAGAATTACCCATTATATAATTAAATCAATTATTAAGCACGTGAATATTGTGTTTTATCACTTCCCTAGAATAAAAATAAAATGATGGGGGTTAGGGGATCCACCTTTACCAATTCTAATTTAGAAATCTCCATTATGATAATATAGAAATTGTCAGTGATATTACCAACCGACCATATAGGCGGTATCCTGATTAAGTCAGATTTTCAATTAAGTTCAACCGACCATAAAGGCGGTGTTATCATTTGTCCATAAACCAGCCATATAGGCGGTAATTATTTGTCACCTAAAGACCGACCATATAGGCGGTGTCACATTATGTCAAATAAATAAAACCAGCCATTAAGGCGGTAATCCTTTAATTTAAATTATAATTTCCATATTATAATTAAAGGAGATTGATCTAAACTAAAATAATAAAAGCTTCACACTCCCCCTAGCGGAAATCTAACTACAAAACATAATAGAAAAGAAAAGAAAAGAAATTATTACTATTACTGAAAATAAAAAATACATAATTTAAATTACAAAAAATAAACAAACAAGATGCAATCCTTAAATTCCTTACAAAAACTTACAAATGAAATGGCGTGGTATTTATAGGAAAATCTAAAGGCCCCCACCAATTGCTCCATCAAACATGGCACCAAACATGGCATCAAAAATGGCACCAAACATGCCACCAAATCCTCCACCAAACATGCAAGCATGTTTGGTGGAAGTTTGACAATTTTTATTTTTTATTTTTTTGCTTTGAAAAGGATTTTAATAATTATACATATCACACTTCTGGATGTTTCATCAATTTCGATCATGAATCTTCAGAATTCAAAATTCATTTATTCTTCGCAGTTGTAGATCTTTTTCTCTTTTTTAATCTAGAACTTGAATCACCTCAATCCGATATCGGAGTAAAAAGTTATGGCCAAAATACGACAATTATGAAAAGTTGGAATTTTCGAAATTGTACTTCGCCATTTCAAGTTTCCAATCTCCAAAATCAAAATGTCAAGTCCCGTTTTTGCCCTTATTTGTTCCACATTTCGTCCTAAATGATTCCATTGAGTCCCAATTTTATTTTATCTGTAAAATAAACTAAAACACATCAAAACGTTCATCAAACCCGAGAAACTAAATAAAATATTAGGTAAAAGGGGCGGTAAATAGTGATATATTTTCCGCTCATCACACCCCCAAACCTAACATTTTGCTAGTCCTCGAGCAAAACAATAAAATAAAATGCAAAAATAATTAAAATTAAACTAAGCCACTTTCGTAGGGATCACGGTTGCATTTAGCGTATGCAACAAGCCTTTAAACCTCTAGGTATCCCTAATGGACGAGTTGTAGTCTCGTGAGGGCTTACAGTGACGATACCCACAAACGTCAATCTAATGCACACAAAAGCAAAAAGATAATAAAACTAATGCGCACAAAAGCAAAAAGATAATAAAACTAATGCACACAAAAGCAAAAAGACAAGAGAAAATAGAATAAACAAGTTAGTGTCTAAACATGTGAAACTTCTTCTCCAAGTTAGTAGTTGTTTTCTTTCTTTCTAAATTACCAAATAAGTAAATTCTCCGATTATTTTTACCATTCTCCATACACACCACTAACAAGGTATTAATCAAGTCATTGTGCCACAATATTCATAAGTGTAGTTGAAAAGAGAGTAATATTGTTGTCCTAAAGTAATATCAGAATTCACACCTTTTTTAGCAATGAATTTTTTTTTTTTGATTTTTTTTTTTGCATAAAATAAAGAAAGCAACATCTTCAATCCATGTAATGAGCTTTGGGCCAGTGACTCCCAAACCAGTTGGCTTTAGGGCACTAGGTGTTAAGACACCCCTACAGACTTAATTACTCGGATTTCAGATGTTTCTTTTTATTTTTTTAACATCTTTGATCTTTGTAGCGAGCTTAAGGCCAGTGACTCCCAAGCCAGTTGGCTTTAGGGCACTAGGTGTTAAAACACCCCTACGGACTTAATGACTTAGATCTCATACATTTTTTTTTACACTTTTGTTTTCTTTTTTTTTATCCCATCACTTTTTTAAATGCTTCTTGCAATTAAACTATAGCACTGAATATTACAAACAAGTCAATTACAACTCATGTCCGTATGTTACCATGCATGTTGATAATACCTATCAATTGAGCATATGAAGATCCATTTTAGTCGGTTTTATGGAGAATTCACAAATTAAATAATTCAAAAGGAAATAAACAAAAATTAACTTGTTACGAAATAGGTTGAGATACGTCTCAGGAATGGGAATTACTTACACAGCTATCTTACACCAATTTCACCAGATTAGTCACATAAGAACACAAATACATAAAAAAAATTTTAATTTTTTAAAATTCTCAATTTTTTTATTTTTTTCGAAAATTTTTGACTAAAAATAACACAATAAAAAAAAGATACTAGTCAACTATTCCCCTCCCCCAAACCTAAATGAGACATTGTCCCCAATGTCTGAAAATAAGAAGAAGGGTTTAGAAGACATCACCTGGTTAGCGCAGATTCGACAATTGCTCCTATAAAAAATTAGTGATTAAGATCTAAATCCAATCTACGCTTCTTTCTACGATCACTATCAGACCAGTTCAACTTGGAAACAATTGGGTCGATTTTTGGTTCATAAGCTAAAAGTTGGTCGATTAATTCATCGGCTTTTCTCGCAGTTAGGAATATGTCTTTTACTAGTTTGGAGATAAGCCCAAGTTTGTTAGCATCTGTAAGAAATACAAAAAGGAAATCGACAAATCCATCCATATTAAATAGTCCAATGGGTTTCTGGTGGATGTTCAAATTTGCCCAAGATGCAATTATGAATATTTCTTCCAACGTGCTTAGCCCGCCTGGTAAAGCAATGAAAGTGTCAGCGTGATTGACCATTTCAATGAGTTGTTCGGACATGCCTGAGACAATGCATTCATCTCTGTTTGAGTCTCCGATGAGGTTTGTCTCTGCTAATGGTTTTGGAATGATTCCCAAAACATGGCTGCTACCTTCTTGCACGGCTTTTGAAACACATCCCATTAATCCAAGATTGCCACCGCCATATACTAAGTGCATGTTTCGTTCAGCAATAACTATCCCCAATTCCTTTGCGGCCTCCATAAATTCTTGTTTGGTCCCAGAGTTAGATCCATAAAACACACAGATATGAGTAACTCGTCGCTTGGAAGTGGTTTCCATTTTTCTCTTATCTGAATTTTTATCTGGATGTGTAGAAGAGAAGAATGACGAGCTGAATTTATAGATCCTGAAAAGGGTGAGTAATATAGTTTTAATACATGTCAAATGACAATGAACGTTAAAATAAATCGTGAAAGTAAAAAATTATAGATCTTGCCGGCGAAAATAAAAGAAAATAACAAAAGAAAAGCAAATCAAAGCAGTTATTAAGGCAACGAAATTGTGTACACAATACGCCACTCGTTTGGTATATAAATTCATTATGATGTGTCTCAAGAATTCATTCCTTACTCAGCCATCACTAATGAATTAGATCTCATCTTTGTGATTGCCAAACACCATTCTTTTTATCTTGCTTTGCCTTAAATGCTCCGTTTATGCTTTTCCCTGAAAATAACACACAAAATTAAAAAAATCTACAACATGTATACACAAAAATATGCAAACATAAATTACAATAAATTGCATGGGTTGCCTTTCTGCTAGCGCTAAATTTTTCATCTTCAGCCAGACGTGACTGAAATTCATCTGTCAATGAGGTTTCAGTGTAGTTTTGGATGTCCGATTAAAGACGATCCCATGAGCGTTGCTTTTAAAGGGTCTCTTCCAACGGTAAAGTGGAAAAAATAATTTTGTCTCATTCAGTGCTCGTTCCATCTTTTTAATCTTTGTCGTTCCAGTGGTTCCTGAAAAGAAAGAAAGAAAATCATGAGGTCTCGTTTGGTGCCTGACTTGGAATTAGAGTTCCATTCTGTCAAGCTTCTGGGCGATATCTTTAATTTGTACTCCCCAAAACAGTGATGTTTCTCCTGAATGCCTGAGATCTTCAATTTGGTTAGACTGTTGCTCTTCTATTTGCTCTACTTCTTGCTCCATTTTTTCTTCGCATATGTATTTTAGGATTTCCGCATTCAATTCTTCATCTGTCATCTGTAAAATGCATGCTCCATAAGTATCAACCTGATGATGTAAATATGTATCTGATTTTAGGTCTTCATCCTCTATGACTGGCTCAGGTAGATCTTCTTCAAACATTTGTGCAATGGAAGCTCCAAGATCTTCATTTTGAAGATGGAAAGTTTGATCCTCCCTTGTTGGTGCAGTTGCTATAAACAGCTCAGCTTCTTCATCCTCGTCAGAGTCAAAATAATAAAAATCAAACAGAGACTTCGCTGGGTTGGGTTACTGAACTGATACCTCTGGTTCTTGATACTGCTCAGCCTCTTCATCTGTCAATGTGTCATTTTGAAATGCTTGGTACTCGAAGGCTTTGTCAGTTTCGTCTGAAAATGTTTCTTGAGGTATGTAGCTCTGATTTTCTGTTAATTGTCTGATTTGATCTTTCATTCTCTTTATGGATTCTGCTTGACACTGAAATTGTGCATCAATTTGAGCTTCCCTTTCCTTGAACCAATCTCTGAGCATGTGAATCATCTGATCTTCCTCCGATGGTTCTGGTTCTTGATAAAGATCGTATGTGGATGGTGGATAAGATGGAAAATGTGGTTCTGTGAAATATGTTGGCTCTTGGTACCTTGATTGATTCCGATAATTCTGCCACTCTAAAATGTATATGCATTGATCGGTCGGGTGGTTACCATCGCATATCTCACATCTCCCCATTGCATTCTGTTGAGCAAATATAGTATTGTTTGGTTCTGACATCCAGTGATAGTTAGGCTGGACAATAGGTCTCAGAAAACCGGACTGTTACTCCCGGATTTTGGGTGTATCTTCTTCTAGTAAAGCTCGTAATCTTTCTATCTCCGAAAAAAGATCCATATCAACCACCTGAAAAATAAAAGAATGAAATAAAAATTACAAATAAAAATAAAGAAAATTAGATACAAGTAAATTAGATAGCTTCAAAATTAATAACTCAAGAAAAATAAGTCCCCGGCAACGGCGGCAAAAACTTGACCCGTGTAATAACACGCGTATAACGCAAGCGCATAAATCGTTCAAGTAGTATAAAAATATCGATCACATGATGACTTAATTCCTATTGTTGTTATTAATTATTGATACTATTTATTTACAGGTATCTAATTATATGGAGAAGGGAATGATTTCTTTTGGTTGGTTGAATGTAAATTTGCTGAACAAATAAATAAATAAAAACGCAAAAGAAAATACTAAGGAAAATAACAAAAGACACAAATATCTAGGGTCGTGACTCTACATAATATTATTCTAATGATGAATTTATTATCTTATATATGTGTAATAAATCAGTTTGCTAACCTGAAACACGAAGATATGCAAAAGCCTCTATCGATGGTCAGATGCAAACACCCAAATAACCCAATTAATCATATGTCTATGTTAATAAAGTTACCTGAATTTATTAAGTTCAAGTTCCACTAGTGCTACCCCCGCCCGACAAGCATATGTCTATCCTGTAAGGAAATCTATGAAATGGTTATTTATCCTCAAGGAAGATCGTGGACTATTGAATCTAAGGCTGAAACCTAAAA
This sequence comes from Zanthoxylum bungeanum, assembly GCA_019454045.1. Lineage (NCBI taxonomy): Eukaryota > Viridiplantae > Streptophyta > Magnoliopsida > Sapindales > Rutaceae > Zanthoxylum > Zanthoxylum bungeanum. The sequence continues at coordinate 56,696 of SKCR01024863.1, read as the reverse complement.
TCTCTTCGTCAGGTTCATTTTAAGTTTACCACATCAATCTTATTGGTGATCAAGCAACAAGAAGCATTAAGCTTAAGATTCAATAAACAACTAAAGAATTACCCATTATATAATTAAATCAATTATTAAGCATGTGAATATTGTATTTTATCACTTCCCTAGAATAAAATAAAATGATGGGGGTTAGGGGATCCACCTTTACTAATTCTAATTTAGAAATCTCCCTTATGATAATATAGAAATTATCAGTGATATTATCAACCGACCATATAGGCGGTATCTTGATTAAGTCATATTTTCAATTAAGTCCAACCGACCATAAAGGCGGTGTTATCATTTGTCCATAAACCAGCCACATAGGCGGTAATTATCTGTCACCTAAGGACCGACCATATAGGCGGTGTCACATTATGTCAAATAAATAAAACCAACCATTAAGGCAGTAATACTTTAATTTAAATTATAATTTCCATATTATAATTAAGGGAGATTGATCTAAACTAAAATAATAAAAGCTTCACACTTCCCCCAGCGGAAATCTAACGACAAAACATAAAAGAAAATAAAAAAAAAAGAAACAACTACTATTACTGAAAATAAAAATACATAATTTAAATTACAAAAAATAAACAAATAAGATGCAATCCTTAAATTCCTTACAAAAACCTAAGGAAAGCATGGGATTTACAAATGAAATGACTTGGTATTTATAGGAAAATCTAAAGGCTTCCACCAATTTCTCCACCAATTGCTGAACCAAACATGGCATCAAACATGGTACCAAACATGGCACCAAATCCTCCACCAAACATGCAAGTGGAAGTTTGACAATTTTTTATTTTTTATTTATTTATTTATTTATTTTGCTTTGAAAATGATTTTAATAATTATACATAACACACTTCTGGATGTGTCATCAATTTTGTTCATGCAATCTTCCGAATTCGAAATTATTTTATTCTTTAATGTTGTAGATCTTTGAGTCTTCGTTAATCTGGAACTTGAATCACCTCAATCCGATATCGGAGTAAACAGTTATGGCCAAAATACGACAATTGCGCAAAGTTGGAATTTCCGAAATTGTACTTCGCCATTTCAAGTTTCCAATCTCCAAAATCAAAATGTCAAGTCCCGTTTTTGACCTTATTTGTTCCACATTTCGTCCTAAATGATTCCATTGAGTCCCAATTTTATTTTATCTGCAAAATAAACTAAAAAACATCAAAACGTTCATCAAACCCGAGAAACTAAATAAAATATTAAGTAAAATGGGCGGTAAATAGTGATATATTTTCCGCTCATCAATTGCCAACTACAAGCTTGAACTCATCATTTTTTGATTTTCTCTTGTTTATGAATCCCTGCAATGTGAAAGCAACATGATTAGTTGCTCCACTATCAAGACACCAAGAACTGTGTGTGGCAATAACATAATTGGATTCACATACAATCAAAACCAAAGAGTTACCTTTATTCCCATATTTCTCTGACCAAACTTTATATTTGAAACACTATACTTCTTTTACCTTTTTCTTTTTATAAAGAAACACTTAAGTTATTTCTTGAAGACACATTTAGTACCACCCACAGCACTTATCTGACCATTTTTATTGTAATTCTGAACATTATCAGAAACTGAAAATTGAGATTCCTTACCTTTCTTGCGAGACTTAGAAACAATGTGAGTTGAATCTATATGCCCAGCCTTGAGCTTCTCTTCCTCAGCAACATATATGGCAATGAAATCATTAACATTCCATGGTTCTTCCCTCGAATTGTAAGTAGTTACAATTATATCAAACTCTGGAGGCAGAGTATTCAATATATTGTTGGACAATGCAAGCATCAGGAAGAACAATGTTAAGATTTTTAAACTTTTTCTGAATATAGACCATCATCAAAAATATACTTCCTAACACCTCAATTATCATGATATTTCATTGAGTATAATTACTTCAGAATGGTACTAATTTCCGCATTGATTGAGACTTTGTATCTTTCCGATACAATTGCTAGGAAATCTTTTACTATAGTGGTTTCTGGAAGACCACTTAGCAAATGCTCATGAATGGATCTCTTTATAGTCAAATAGCACATATGATTTGTCTTATGCCATATTGTATGAGCTGTTTATCAGTATCAGTACTGGAACTATTAATATCAGTTGGCTTATGAGTAATCATATTTAGATCAATATATGCTAATTTCATAGCCAACTCCACATCTCTCTTCCACACTTTAACATTGGAGTCAGTTAACATCTCTATAGTCACATTATTGTTATTAACTAAAAAGGTGACTGAAAAATAAATAACATTATAATTCTTTAGTTTAAGCACAACACAAGATAATAAATAATACTCCAAGTCATAAAAGAGCATTATATTAAGAATTTTAACACATCACTGTATAATATATTTGGGCAGAATATATAATATGTAATTAAAAATTCTCCATATAAGACAATTAAGAAACTTATCGAATCCTCGTAAGTTTACCATCTTTGGGTGAATAAACCATTCATACCAGTTCAATCCCAATCACATGTCTCATATGTTACATTTCTAAAATTTAACATATAATCCACATCTTTGGACAAAAGACTGCACATCAAAAAAATAGAAACATCCTTAAAACATGTAAGATCGTCATCAATTAAAAGATTCAGTCAAAATGTCACTTTGGTGGCTGCAATTTCACTAAACTTATAAGCAATTCTCATATCGGGATATACTTTATATTATCTTGATAAATAACCTTAATAATGTAATTTTCTTCTTCATAGACAAAGGGCTTGATTGTCCATAAAATTATACTCCTGAATATTGTGATAAAATTTAAAAGAAAAATTAATTCTTTATATTTATCTCAGTGTCACAAAGAAATTAATTGCATTGAATTTTTCTTTATGAGAGTGATTAATTCTCTCTAATAAATGATAATTTTTATACCCATGTATAAATAAAACTTTATGAGATAACAATTTATCTCTTCAATTATCACAAATAATTAATAATGATTTTATATTTAAAATATGGGATAAAATTGAAGTTAAAATAAAGTCTAGAAATCAAAATATAATACCGAGTGACCTAAATACTATTGAACAGGGGCCTCAACAAAATCTTTCAAATTTGGGGTATGTCTGTGCGCTCTATCAGCGCGCGCACACTCCTGACAGCTTCAATAAGAAGCTGTCTCGCAGCCCAGCCCCACGAGCCATAATAATCCCATTTCAAAATTTTTTTTTTTTATTTGTTGGCTTCCTTTTGACTACTAACGAACAGCCCCACAAGTAGGGATGGCAATTTTACCCGCAAACCCACAAACCCGCAAAAACCCGTCCGCAATGGGTAGGATTTGGTAAATGTATTAGCGGTTTTGGTGCGGGTGTGGTAATTTAAAGCAGAACCCGCTGCGGGTGCGGTGCGGGTTTGGTATTTATGTAAAATATGTGGATACTCGCTGCGGGTATCCGCATACCCGCAAAAGTCATTTTTTTTAATTTACATTTTTAGGGCAATCTAAAAAAAACCCTCATGATTGCCTCATATAAAAACAACTCACAAAACCTAAGCTCACACTCCCAAGCCTTAGCCGCAACCTGCTCCTTTGGTCCTCATCTTCTGATTCGCTTCTGGTTGTCTTCTAATCTGCCGTTCTAGATACTGCTGGTGGTTTGCTAGTTACACGTATTATATCTTGAGTTTCTTCAGACAAGAACATTCCACTTCCTAGTTCCTATCTATCCATCCTCTGTTCTCTGTCTCTCTAATCTATTTAAACTTACCAAAGGCCTTTGCTTTGGTCCCTTAAAGTTATAGCTTTACCAAAATTGAGATCCCTTTAACAAGTTTGGGGTAAGTGATTAAACTAATGACGTTGTTGCTGAAAGAGATTTTATTTTCATTTTTTATTTTTTTTAAACTAATATGTGGTCCTGATTTTATGTTCATGCATGACTTCATTTTACTGAAAATGGGTTGATAATGAATCAGTGAAAGTTGTTCTCTTTCATGTTCTTTTTTGTTTTGTTGGTTGCTTTAACAATTCTTGCATAGGATGTGGAGATTGAATTGTGACTTCAAATGGCTCGTGGTTAATGGATTTCTTTTGGGAATGTAAATTTTCCTTTGCTTTGCTTCTCGTATACAGAATTCCAATATTTTAAAAACCCGCAAAAAAATTGTTGGGTACCAATACGGGTTTGGTAATTTGTTCACATATGCGGTTGCGGATTTGGTAATGAAAATTAAAACCCGCAGTGAGTATGGTGCGGGTTTGGTAATTTATTCACATATGCGGGTGCGGGTTTGGTAATGGAAAACCCGCACCGAACCCTACCTGCTGCCATCCCTACCCAAAAGCCACAATAATGCCATTTCAATTTTTTATTTTATTTTATTTGTTGGCTTCCTTTTGACTATGAACGAAAGTAACAATAATAATTCCTTCATGTTGTTGTAATAATAATTATTTTAAATAAGTAAAAGCAATTTTTGCTTATTAATACATATCCAATATTCGGCTCCTCAATTTCAAATTCAGACTTCTTTTCACCAAATTTCAGTATTTCATAAATTCCAAAACTCACAAATCTGATTTAATAATTAATCCAATAAACCTTATGTGTTTAAAATTGGATCAATTAATAATAACCATCAACAGATCAAAATAAATATAGATTCAACAAAAAATTCATTCAAAAAATTCATCAGAACCAGCTCGTTTCATGAACAGTGAGGTGGTAAAATAATGGATTGGTAATAGTAGTAGTATTGGAGTCTATCCGAGTGTGAGTAAAAGGGAACCGTCTTCAACCATATTGTATAAACACTTTGAGAGTCAGTCAAGTTTAACCATGTCTACTATAGAGTTTTCTTCTTCATCATCTAATCCTGCTAGTGATCTAGTTATGATATCTTCTACTTTTTCCTTACCACATTCTTGTTCTAAAAGAATAGCTTCAAAGACTGATAATCTTGTGGAATATTCACATGTTTAAGAAGTTGTTCAAGTCACCAAGACCTTTTCACTTCTGTTGAACCCTTACAACCTGTATAGAAGACCCAGTACTATTACTCGTAGTATTCGTACTTTGATTTCTACAAATCGTCCGACTTCTAAAGAGTATGTCCAGTCCTCCAAGCTGGATCAGTATGCTCTTAAAGCAACAAAGGATTAGCATTATATTGTTCTGGAGATTCCAAAAGAATTTGTCTCAAGTTGGAAATCAGAAGGGTACACCCAACTCCACATTGGTGCAGTAAGAGTTATCTTAACTCTTCACGGAAGGAAATGACTACCAGTGACAGCCAGACTTGCTCTGTTGGATTCCAGATTCAATGAGTACTAACACGTAGTGATTGGCACAGTTCTCAGCACTCTCTATGTTGGGAGTGTTTTGCTAACCTTTTGCCCAAACTTTAATCTGTCTTTACAGGATCCAAATCTGCCGACAGCCTTGAAGATTCAAGTACAGATCCAAGGAGCAGCTCAAGTCGAGACATCAATGATGGCTACCTTACATCACCAGTTGATGTATCTAAAAGTATTCCTAGAACATGCCAATGATCTATAAGTCATGATTTCATGTGTGAATAATCAAAGAAGTTGCGGAAAAATACTTAAAATGAGCGGATGTAGGATTTCAAAAATCTTTGAGTTTCGGAAGCTCCAAGCTTTGTATGTTGAATGAAATCCAAGGATGAGTTTCCCTCTCACCTCACAAGACTCCTTATGTGCAAGCAATGAAGATTTTTGAAGCAAAAATCATGAACAAGAGAGGGAGAGTTTCGGCCACATGAGAGGAGATGAGAGAGTTTTTATTTTTTGATATTTTTGTTTCTAAAACACATACCAAAATCAACTTACAAAATGGTGTATATCTTTTCCAAAAAGATAAAGTGTGTTCGAGGGAAAAATACAAGTAATGTATTCAACTACTTCCATCACCAAAAAGGTGACTAGATGTCCATCACAAAAGTAGATACTTGATGTAAGTTGGTGGGCCCCACTTTAAATTCAAAATTCAAGTGGGCTTGATCAACACACTTCGGGCTCTGGTTCGTTTAATCTGATTAAACGAATTTTCCGTCGCGACGTAATTAAATGAAATTTAATTAAATAATAATGCCTAGCAAAATTATTACGAAAGTCGCTCGCGAATTAATTCTAAATTAATTCATTCGCCTGAATTAAAATCCAATTTTAATTCCGCTTTGAAATCCGATTTCTATTAATATATCCAATATATTATTTAATCGATTAATTCCAAATTAATCGCGTTCTCTCTTCTATTAGAATTTTATCCCAGATAAATTCTTGACGCAATTAATCCCATATAATATTCTCTCTCTTAATTAATCCTAGATTAATTCTCTTCGAGTCAAATGTCATCGGTGAATCTTTGGGAAGCAACCCAAGAGATCCCTGGATATGTTGGCAGTAAATTCGGTCGTCGGACTATCCGAACATGTGCGTACCCCGTACAACGTTCTTACCGATTTACAAAACATGGTTGGCTTCTAGCAAAACACCGTGCCTACCCAATTCTCCAGAAATAATCAACGAAGAATATATAATCTATATTAGGTATAGTATACAATGTATTGCGTATTACGATCCAGTATCATAAGTCACATGCTAAGTCTGGGGCTGGAATTGTGCATGCCCCGTACGAAGCATATATCGGATCACTAGCAACTAGTCTCTTTAATCGGATAATCATGACCATGTAATATTATCCCGATAGTTGCAACATATTAGAGTACCAGTTTTGTATCCCTACGTGATCATCATCTCCATATGACTGAAGTGACACTTCCATCTTGACATCACACCCAATACACTACGATTCTCAATAAACCCAGAAGAGGCGTACACAGAACATGTTAAAGCCTCGGACGACCAAAACCAAAGCGTACTGATTGTCGCAAGTATTAGCGATGCAAGTCTCAGGTTAAGACCAAATACATCTACCCTGATTCGGATTCTCATAGACACATAGTCATACTACCAGTGGGATTCCGAGGGGTCTATCCAGAGCGAAGCTGTTTCCGTACCATCGACAAACAGAACCTCCCATTACACTTGCATGAGTATCCAATACCCAAATATATGAGAACTATGCTGTTACGCTTCCATAACGCGCACAAGTGCAATACTAGTCTATTTCGGATTATCGATGTCCAGTCTCGATGATACTACGACTAGGGATATTTACTGTCTCATATCTTATTAATCTGGAACTAATCATAAGGACTTTTATCATTTATATATTCAAGTAATCTAATTAAAAAATGATTCAATAGCAATTTCCCTTGTCACATAATTAATTTGTACAAAAACCACAATGTCTTTTACAAATAGTGATGATATGGGTCATAATTGTCCAACAATCTCCCACTTGGCCAATAGCCAATCACTCAAGTATGTAACACCTGAACTATATACATGTCGCTCAAACGTTTGCTGAGAAATAGCCTTCGTCAGTGGATCTGCAATGTTGTCATCTGATGCGACCTTCTCGATCTTCACATCTCCATGATGTATGATCTTACGAATCAGATGGAAACGTCGAAGTACATGTTTGGATCATTGATGAGACCGCGGTTCCTTAGCCTGCGTTATAGCCCCGTTATTGTCACAATACAAATGAACGGGCTCAGCTACTAACAGAACTACTCCTAATCCAATTAGGAATTTACGGATCCAAACTGCCTCTTTTGCTGCCTCAGCTACAGCGATATATTTCGCTTCTATTGTTGAATCGGCAACAGTCTCTTGCTTGGAAGATTTCCAACTCACTGCTCCGTTGTTCAAATAAAATATGTACCCGGATTGCGACTTACAGTCGTCTTTATCGGTTTGGAAAATTGCATTGGTAAACCCAGTTACCTCAAGTTCTCCTTCTCCATAAATTAAAAAAGCATCCTTAGTTCGTCTAAGATACTTAAGGATGTTCTTAACCGCAGCCTAGTGACCATCACTTGGATCAGCCTGATAGCGACTACACATGCTCAAAGCATACGAGACATCAGGTCGCGTATATATCATGGCATACATGATCAATCCGACTGCATAAGCGAACAGGATCCAACTAATGTTGTCTCTCTCATCTTGAGTTTTAGGACACATGTCCTTAGATAGAGAGACTCCATGTGACACTAGCAACAGTCCCCTCCTAGACTGATCCATGTTGAATCTCTTCAACATTTTATCAATATACGAGCTCTGGGAGAGTCCAAACAGATTTCTAGATCTATCCTAGTAGATCTTTATTCCCAGAATAAAAGCTGCTTCTCCCAGATCTTTCATGGAGAATTTTAATGAAAGCCAAGCTTTCACCGATTGTAACATGGGAATGTCATTGCCAATAAGCAATACATCATCTACGTAAAGGACAATGAATGTCAGTGCGCTCCCGATAACCTTCTTATATACACAAGGATCATCTTCGTTTTGAACGAAACCATATTCTTTTATGATCTCATCAAAATGTTGGTTCCAAGAACGCAATGCTTGCTTCAATCCATAAATGGATCGATTTAACTTGCAAACCTTGTTTGCATGTTTTGGTACGACAAAACCATCAGGCTGTTGCATATAAACATCCTCCAAAAGGTTTCAGTTAAGGAAGCGGTTTTGACGTCCATCTGCCATATTTCATAATCAAAATATTCAGCAATAGCAAGCATTATCTAAATGGATTTAATCATGGCAACATGTGAAAAAGTTTCATCGTAGTCGACACAATGTCGTTGACGATACCCTTTCGCTACAATCCTAGCTTTGTACGTTTGTATGTTACTATCCATGTCAGTCTTCTTCTTGAAGACCCATTTACAACCAATAGGCTTTCCGCCTTCTGGTGCATCAACCAGTGTCCAAACTTGGTTGGTATACATGGAATACATTTTGGACTTCATGGCTTCTTGCCATAAAGTAGATTCGATATCTTGTATCGATTCCTCATACGTAGCCGGCCTATTATCCTCAATAAAATTAATATCTACGTGAGGTGAAATTAGAAACCCATACCTCTCAGGTTGTTTTCTGACTCTCTCCGACCTACGCGGTTCATGTGTATTGGAAGATTGTGGTACAGTCTCATCCATGATGAACTGTTCGTGTTCCGATAAGGAATCGGTGCCAGGAACAGTATCACTACGATTTTTATCGAGTTCTACTTTCCTCTCACTTACCACTGCATTTAGGAATTCCTTTTCAAGGAAGCCGCATGTAGGGCAACAAATACCTTGTTCTCTTGTAGGTGGTAGAAGTAATATCCTTTGGTTTCCCTAGGATAACCTACAAATAGACATTTATCTGATATGGGTTCTAGTTTGGTACCATCCAAATGTTTAACGTATGCCCAGCATCCCCAAATCTTCAGGAATGAGAAACCCGATTTCTTTCTTGTCCATATTTCATATGGATTTTGTTGAACAGAATTCGACGGAACCTTATTCAAAATAAGTATTGCACTGTTCACTGCATATCCCCAGAACGAAATTGGTAGCTCTGTGTGACTCATCATAGACCTTATCATGTCCAACAAAGTTTGATTTCTCCGTTCGGACACATCGTTTAATTGAGGTGTTCCGGGAGGAGTCCACTGTGAAAGAATACCATACTCTTTCAAGTAATCAAGAAACTCATTGCTCAAGTATTCTCCACCACGGTCTGACCGTAATGTTTTAATACTTTTACCGGTCTGTTTTTCTACTTCGTGTCGAAACTCTTTGAATTTCTCAAAAGTTTCTGACTTGTGTCTCATAAGATACACATAACCATAATGCGATGCATCATCCGTAAAGGTTATGAAGTATTCATATCCACCTCTAGCCTGGCTAGACATTAGCCCACATACGTCACTATGAACGAGGGCTAACAGTTCAGTGGCACGTGCATATTTACCACTAAAAGGTGTTTTAGGCATTTTGCCTAATAAATAAGATTCGCAGACGTCATATGAATTTGGATCAAATCCGTCCAAGTACCCACTCTTCGAAAGTGTGGATATTTGAGTTTTGTTAATGTGTCCCAAACGACAATGCCACATATAAGTTTCATCTTTGTTACTTAATTTAAGCCTTTTGTTTGTCATCTTATATGTTTGAGATTGATTTATATTCAAAATATAAAGACCATTATTAACATCAGCACTACATATCTCAAAATCATTTTTATAAACAAAACACCCGGTGTTTCTGAATACAAAAGTTACCCACATTGGGTTAAACAAGATACATATATAATGTTTCTAGTCAAACTAGGTACATAATAGCAGTCTGATAAATTAAGTACATGCCCCGAGGGCAGTTCCAAAATATAGGTCCCAACAGCCAAAATGGCGACTCTAGTCCCATTTCCAACTCGGAGGTCGATCTCTCCTAAAGCCAGTATCCTGCTAATCTGTAGATCCTACACATCAGTACATATATGAGTACCACAACCAGAATCAAAAATCCAATTTTTAAAACTAGAAGTAGACATGTTTATTTCAATAACAAACATACCTGAAGTCGGTGCCTTGCCCGCTTTCACTTCCTTCATGTACGCCTTGTACTCACGGCAGTCACGCTTCCAGTGACCCAGTTTGCCACACTGTAGGTAGACATCTTGGGATTTATCCTTTGCCTTCCCAGAAGACTTTGATGATTTGGCTTTGCCCTTTCTCTTCTTCTTCTTCTTCACACCTCCAGAAGCCTTCGGCCAAGCCTTGACATTCTGAGATGTCGAAGCGAAGTGCGCCTCACACTTTTTGCCCTTCAAAAGCTCTTTTTCTGCCTCTTTCAGCATTGCCATCAACTCTCCAAGAGTATTTTCTTGTTTCATCATATTATAGTTCATGATGAACCCGCTCCAGCTATCAGGAAGAGACTGTAAGATCAAATCTATGAAAGTCTCAGCCTCAAAGACTATGGCTGGCTGTCCCAACTGTTCGATGTCAGCAATCATCTGCGATACATGGTGCTCAACAGATGTACCCTCTAACATACGAGAGCGAAAGAGCTTCTTCTGCAATTCGTACCTCTGCGATTTAAGGTTAGATCGGTGAAGGTCCCTCAATTTCAACATCATTTCGTAGGGATCCAATCCCTAATTTTGTCGACGAAATTATGGGGTCATTGCAGCAAGCATGACGGATTGAGCAGTTGAGTTGCCATCACTGTGAGTTTTCCAAAGCTCAAGCTCAAGCAGCTGCTCAATTCCGGGCTTAGGCCCAAGAGGTCTCTCTATCGTATAGAGCAATCTCTCAGCCCCCAAGACAATCCTGAGGTTCATATCCCAGTCAGGAAAGTTCGCACCATTAAAGGCATTTTCGCCCTTGATAATATCCCTAACATTGACCTTCCAGCCATCTTAATTGCAATAGTCTAACTATTCAATTAACGATTTTGGGTACAGTCCAACTGTTACAAGAAAATAATAAAATATTAGTCCAACTAATATAAATATATAAAATGACGAAAATAATTTGAAAGCGCGTATTTGACATGTATTTGAACGAAATTGCAAATTCAATATTGGCCTCCCACTATTTTTGGCGAGCCTCTAACCCTCTGTTGAGTACTCGGGAAACCTTGTTTCCTAGTGGGCTAGGATCCTGTTAAATAACACACAACCTTGACTTTGGCCAACAAGCTGTATGATAATTAACTAGGTAGATCTCTAAGATCAATTGGATCTCATCCAATTCCTAGATCCGGTAGGTGGACCTCCAACTCCGAAACATATATACAATATATATGTCAATATATTCAATATATTTCCTAACATTTTCCTCTGAATCAACTAAGCCTTGGCTTTGGTTCAACAAGCTTAATGATTCCAGTTAAGCGGGACCTATTGACAGTGGGAAAGCTTCGTAATCCATAACGATGAACAAGAAGTGACCATGACTTTGGCCAACAAGTCACAACTACCCAAGACATGCGATATATAACAAAGCTTTCGTGGTTCAAACACATCCGCGATGGACATTGATCTTAACTTTGGCCAACAAACCAATGCCAATCTTGGAAATTGAGAGAGAATCACTCAATGGAAGGAAATCGCTTAATATTGTATTGAGGGTTTTTCGCGTAAATTGGCAACCAATTTATTATCTTTGATTAGGTCTCATCATACACCCTTAAGCATGCATTCTAAAAGCATAATAAGGCACGAAATAAATAATAACGATATACGGATGGATATTTAACAAATTGTTCCTAGAAAAAATCTCTCCATTTTCCTCTCTCCCGCTAGCACTATTCTAACTTCTACCCAATTACAAAATACAATAAAGAAACCTCATTAACATTGAGGGAAATTGGTGAGAATAGAAATACAAAGAGTCAAGAGATAAAAGGCTGGACACGCAGGTCAAATTTAATAAATTCTAAATTTATTACAACAATTTCCAAAATTGACCTCACCCTTCTAACATCCATCCGATATACATTATTCATACAATACATCCATGTATTCACACAAAGCATGTTATTCAATCAATCTAATCCAATTAATTAATCTTTGAATTAATGATCATCCAATGTTCAAAAAACGATTTGATTTGCGCGAGTCCAACTCGTTAAAGAATAAGTACTCAAAGTGTGTATTCTTGAATTATATCGAACTACAATTTTAAATCCAATTTAATTTGTATTCAATACTAATTCTAATTTAATTCCAAATTAAATAATTACACTTATTTTAGCGCCTTTTAGACTTAGATTCTAAATCCAATCTTACACTACAAGAAAACTGCCAAATAGCGACAGAAAAATCCGTAGCTAATTCATCGCTAATTGACCATTAGCGACGGAAAAATTTCATTTCTACTTTGTTGGTTGCAAAAAAAATAGCGACGGATGGAAATTTCGTCTCTATATAGCGCGATGGTTAGTATTCCGTCGCTAAATAGCAACAAAAAATTTTGTTTCTATTTAGAGACGGAATCTCCATCCGTCGCTAAATAGCGAACGAAATTCTGTTTCTATTTAGCGACGGAATATTTCCGTAGCTATAATTTTTTTTGAAACAAAAAATTAAAAAAAAAAATTTAAAATTTTAGAGAGGCGGTAAATTTAAAATTTTAAAAATATTTTGCGACGGAATATTTCTGTAGCTATAATTTTTTTTGAAAAAAAATTAAAAAATTAAAAATTTTAAAATTTTAGAGAGGCTGGAAATTTAAAATTTTAAAAATATACGAAACTTTTAAAATTTTAGAAATGAAAAAATTTTAAAATTTTAAAAAAGACAAAATTTAAAATTTTAGAGAGGCGGTAAATTTAAAATTTTAAAAATATTTTGCGACGGAATATTTCTGTAGCTATAATTTTTTTTGAAAAAAAATTAAAAAATTAAAAATTTTAAAATTTTAGAGAGGCTGGAAATTTAAAATTTTAAAAATATTTTGCGACGGAATATTTCTGTAGCTATAATTTTTTTTGAAAAAAAATTAAAAAATTAAAAATTTTAAAATTTTAGAGAGGCTGGAAATTTAAAATTTTAAAAATATACGAAACTTTTAAAATTTTAGAAATGAAAAAATTTTAAAATTTTAAAAAAGACAAAATTTAAAATTTTAGAAAGGAAATTTTTTAAAATTTTAGAAAGGTGGGAAATTTTATAATTATATAGATATGAAAAATTTATAAATTGTAGAGATATTAAATTTTTAAATTTTAGATAAGGGAAAATTTTAAAAATTTTGAATGGTATAAAATTTTAAAAAAGTGGATTTTTTTAATTGTTATATATACATCTTCATTATACAAGATACCGTAATGTCCATCCATTTACGAAATGTCCACCGTTTGTTTCTTAAGAAATTTTAAAATAGTGGATAAGAAAAATGAGAGATTGATAATGAGAGTTGAGGTATGAAAAAATTTGATGGTATATGAAATGGAGTAAAATAATTTTGGATAGTGTATTGGAGTTGAGAGTTAAAAAGATTATGATGTATATATAGAGGAAAAAAATAAGAGAAGTGTGAAGATTTGTAAATTTTGTAGACATTTGAAATTTTCATAAGGCGGGAAATGTTTTGAAATTTGACGAAAATTAGCAACGGAATAGATATTCCATTTCTATTTAGCGACGGAAAATCCGTCTCTATTTTAAAAAATAAAATAAAGTGGCGCCGAAAGGAATAAATTTTGGGGGGATTGAAAATTTTAAAAATTAGCAACAGAATGGAAACGAAATAATTTCGTTTCTAATTATCAATAAAATTAAAAATTAGCTACGGAATTGAGATTCCGTTTCTAATTAGCGATGAGATAATTCCGTTTCTAATTAACAAAAAAATTTAAAATAAAAATAAAATTTAAGATTAGAAACGAAAATGAAATTTCGTTTCTAATTAGCTATGGAATTGAAATTCCGTTTCTAATTAGTTACGGAATTGAAATTCCGTTTTTAATTAGCGACGGAATTTCAATTCCGTTTCTAATTAACGACGGAACAATTCCGTTTCTACGTAAAAAAAAATTTAAAATTAAAAAAAAAATTAACATTAGCTACGGAATTGAAATTTCGTTTCTAATTAGCGACGGAACAATTCCGTTTCTAATTAATAAAAAAAATAAAACTAAAAATAAAATTTAAAATTAGCGAAGGAATAGAAATTTCGTTTCTAATTAGTGATGAATTTGAATTCTGTTTCTAATTAGCGAAGGAATTTGAATTCCGTTTCTAATTAGCGACGGAACAATTTCGTTTCTAATTAACAAAAAAAAATAAAAATAAAAATAAAATTTAAAATTAGCGACGGAATAGAAATTTCCTTTCTAATTAGTGACGGAATTTGAATTCCGTTTCTAATTAGCGACGAAATTTGAATTCTGTTTCTAATTAGCGACGGAAATATTCTGTTTCTAAATAAATTTGCGACGAATAGTAATCCGTCTCTAATTAGCGACGGATTTTCGTTTCCGTCTCTAATTTAGAGATGGAATTTTTTTTTGTCGCTAAATTTCGTCCCTAATTTCATTATCCGTTTCAATTCATTCTCTATTCCGTCGTTAAATTTTGAAACGGAATATTTCGTCGCTAAAATTGTAATTTCTTGTAGTGTTAATGGGTCTCAAAGGCCCAATTAACATCCAATGTCAATTTAATTAAAGTCCAATGGGCTTTTAATTAATTCTTAAGGCATGGGCTTTGGCCAATATGGATCAAACCCAAATTCCAAGGCCCAATTTAGGAATCACCCTATTTGCCAAAAATCAATTTAGGCCCATTAGGCCCAATTAAATTATTTAAAGGCCCAATTATTATATTTGGATTTTATGGAATGGTTTTAGGCCCAATTTGGATCCAATCCAATTGTCTTAAACCAAGCTTGGCCCAACCAAGCCCATTAAGCCCAAATACAACAATATTAGCCCAATTCAAAATTAAAGACTAATTTTAATTAATATTAAATTCCAAATTTCACATTAATTTTGATTAAAGTGTAATAGCCATAATTAATTAGTTAAACCAATATTTCCAAAACAGCAATTAAACTAATTAATCATGCTTTAATTTAACCAACTCATGTCCAACACAAATTGAAGCAAAACAATTCATTCCATGCTTATCATACTCACGGTAATTTAGCAAAATCTTAACCAATTTTGATTTCAATCTAATTAAATCAACAATCAACATACATATCATGCTTTAAACACATCCAATGGTCTAAAATCACCATGAGTTATCCATTAGGGTGTATTCGGCCAAGCTTCTTATTTTGGGAACAATGGATCCAATTAATTTTTCTCAAATCTAATCATGCATAACTCTAAGTTATCATAATCTAAGCATAACCAAACAATCAATTTTGAAAATCAAGCTCCAAGCAAAAATACCCAAATTTAAGTATATAAACCATAAAACAAATCATGCTTAAAATTGGCTCTGATACCATTGAAAGTGTTCTTAGAACATGCTTTAAAACATCCAATGGTCTAAAATCAAAAAATCACCATGAGTTATCCATTAGGGTGTATTCGGCCAAGCTTCATATTTTGGGAAAAATGGATCCAATTAATTTTTCTCAAATCTAATCATGCATAACTCTAAGTTATCATAATCTAAGCATAACCAAACAATCAATTTGGAAAAATCAAGCTCTAAGCAAAAATACCCAAATTAAAGTATATAAACCATAAAACAAATCATGCTTAAAATTGGCTCTGATACCATTGAAAGTGTTCATAGAACATGGAAATGATCTATAAGTCATGATTTCATGTTTGAATAATCAAAGAAGTTGCAGAAAAAATACTTACAATGAGCGGATGTAGGATTTCAAAAATCTTTGAGTTTCGGAAGCTCCAAGCTTTGTATGTTGAATGCAATCCAAGGATGAGTTTCCCTATCACCTCACAATACTCCTTATGTGCTAGCAATGAAGATTTTTGAAGTAAAAATCATGAACAAGAGAGGGAGAGTTTCGGCCACATGAGAGGAGAAGAGAGAGTTTTTAGTTTTTGATATTTTTTTATACTAAAACACATACCAAAATCAACTTACAAAATGGTGTATATCTTTTCCAAAAAGATAAAGTGTGTTGGAGGGAAAAATACAATTAATGTATTCAACTACTTTCATCACCAAAAAGCTGACTAGATGTCCATCACAAAAGTAGACACTTGATGTAAGTTGGTGGGCCCACTTTAAATTCAAAATTCAAGTGAGCTTGCTCAACACACTTTGGGCTCGGGTTAGTTTAATCCGATTAAACGAATTTTCCGTCGCGACGTAATTAAATCCAATTTAATTAAATAATAATGCATAGCAAAATTATTACGAAAGTCGCTCGCGAATTAATTCTAAATTAATTCGTTCGCCCGAATTAAAATCCAATTTTAATTCCGCTTTGAAATCTGATTTCTATTAATATATCCAATATATTATTTAATCAATTAATTCCAAATTAATCGCGTTCTCTCTTCTATTAGAATTTTATCCTAGATAAATTCTTGCCGCAATTAATCCCAGATTAATTTTCTCTCTCTTAATTAATCCTAGATTAATTTTGTTCGAGTCAAATGTCATCGGTGAATCTTTGGGAAGCAACCCAAGAGATCTCTGGATATGTTGGCAGTAAATCTGGTCGTCGGACTATCCGAACACGTGCGTACCCCGTACCACGTTCTTACCGATTTACACGATATGGTTGGCTTCTAGCAAAGTACCTTGCCTACCCAATTCTCCAGAAATATTCAACGAAGAATATATAATCTATATCAGGCATAGTATACAATGTATTGCGTATTACGGTCCAGTATCGGATGTCACATGTTAGGTCTGGGGCTGGAATTGTGTCTGCCCCGTATGAAGCATATATCGGATCACTAGCAACTAGTCTTTTTAATCAGATAATCATGACCTTGTCATATTATCCCGATAGTTGCAACATATTATAGTACCAATTATGTATTCCTACGTGATCATCATCTCCATATGACTGAAGTGACACTTCCATCTTGACATCACACCCAATACACTACGATTCTCAATAAACCCAGAAGAGGTGCACACAGAACCTGTTAGAGCCCCGGATGACCAAAACCAAAGCATACTGATTGTCGCAAGTATTAGCGATGCAAGTCTCAGGTTAAGACCAAATACACCTACCCTGATTCGGATTCCCATAGACACATAGTCATACTACCAATGGGATTCCGAGGGGTATATCCAGAGCGAAGCTATTTTTGTACCATCGGCAAACAGAACCTCCCATTACACTTGCATAAGTATCCAATACCCAAATATATAAGAACTATACTGTTACGCTTCCATAACGCGTACAGGTGCAATACTAGTCTATTTCGCATTATCGATGTCTAGTCTCGATAATACTACGACTATGGATATTTACTGTCTCATATCTTATTAATCTGGAACTAATCATAAGGACTTTTATCATTTATATATTCAAGTAATCTAATTACAAAATGATAAAATAGCAATTTCCTTTGTCACATAGTTAATTTGTACAAAAACCATAATATCTTTTACAAATAGTGATGTTATGGGTCATAATTGTCCAACAGTATCATCTGCAAGACCATTCTGTTGATCTACCATCTGCCAGAGCGTCCATAGATGCTCTCATGATATTGGCATATCAGACTTCAACTGACAAGGTGCCCACGATTGTGCAAATCCCGCGACAGATGCAGAAGAAAGAGCTGTTAAAGCTCATATCTTTGGAGTGGCTAACCAATTATGAAAATTTCTTTCAGAACTCTCATCCGGTCCAAAGTACTACAGTTGTCTTCTCCAGACAGACAGATGGTACTGTTCGCACATCTTTTGCTGAACCTGAACCGGAAGCCAGTGCAATACCATTCTAATGTATGATTTCTCTAGATCTGACCGATGGTCTGAGAGAAATATATATCCCAATAGAATCTTTTGACATAACAAGTTATCCAGTCTATACTGCAAAGATCGAAGGTCATTTTATATGGGATGCACCAAGGTCAGACAAGTGCGACCAAGATTGTGACTGTTATCTTCTTGATGATAGTGATGAAGATGAAAAACTCCTCAGGATGAGGAGAATAATGAAGTCAAAAAATCCAAAGTCTCCGTACAAACCAGAAAGATCTTGGCATGATGGTTCAGATCGCAGCCCTACAGTTGGCATCCACAAAGATGTGGAAAGGAATGAGCCTCAACCTTCGAGGTTCAAAGAAGAGAGAGGAAAAGATGAGATAATGCTCAAAGACGAATCTGGAAAAATTATAAAGCGTATTCCCCTCATTGGGTGTCGTCCAAAAAAAAACTTAGACTCCCACGTCTCTTCCACAGATGCAACCTTGCATGATGTTTCAGCCATCAACATCTTCTTACCGAGAGCAGTTCCCACTGCTTGAGAATATTGTTGATCCACAAACTAAAGTTGTCTTGAAACCTTATATCCAGCCAACTACAGTAACCTCTAATGGGCAGATGGAAGAACCAATACAACATGAAGCTGTGCTAAACTGGCACACACAGAACACTAGAGTGCAAAATACTGTACTTCGCAATATTGAAACTAAAGTGGATCATGTTGTTCAGCACGTTCAGAGGACAGAAACAAAGGTGGATTCATTAGCTATTCAGCTACAATAGTGTATGACAGGACAAAGGCTCAAATTTTTTCAACTTGACAGAGATCTGAGAACTATGGTCTCTCATAACTATTTTGGTCAAGAGTTTGATCATAAGAAAGCTGAGATAAAAATATTGAAAGTAGAACTTGCAAAAATGGATGCCGATAGATATACACCATTTGTTCCACAAGCTTTCGCACCTAGCCCATTTTCCCGTACCTTATCATATCCATTATACCAACCTTATCCACCGTCATCATTCACCTCATCCCAAACAGACTGGTCAAGAATCTATGGCAGTACCCATGGTACTTGGAAACCAGCACCTCCTAAAAGACTGTTTACAAAAAGCTCAGTTCCTCCAACACCACAACCGATATCACAACCCAGTCCTTCACAACCCTATACACGTCATTCCCAAACACAAAACTATGTTCCAGAAATACAATTCCCTATTGTACCGCTACAAATGTCCATACATCAACCAACTGTAATCACTCAACAACTCTATACACAATAGCTTTCAACCTTAGAGCCTGAAAGTTCTGAATATTCATGTGAATCCTCAGAACCTGAGAGAGATTCCGTCCAGACAGAATCCACTAAGTTCATCGATGAAATGGCAGACATCACAAAGACGGTAATGGCCACATCTACGGGATCAAATGAGCCAATGATAGAAGAACTTGATGACTCAACTCTGTATGTGCCTACATGAACTATGACACAACCACAGTCGGCTTCTTCTAAGCTAGTGACAGGTCATTGGTTCACTTTTGATGATGTCCCGCCATCCAAGTGGTCAAACATGATGCAAGAATTCATTGCTTGGACTGATGTTATGTTGATTAAGCCAGGAGCTACATTGCACAATGTCCTTGTAGAATTTATCTTTCGTACTTTAGGAGCCTTGAGAGAATGGTTCCTCAGTCTTGGGGAATACAGACAATGATAATTCTACTAGGTAGATTCAGCGGCCAACACTATGAGAATCGTTCATAAAGAATTCCTTGGAGATTGAGTCATATTGCTAAAACAAGCTCGCAAGGAATATTTTCAAATGAGGTGTTGTTCATTAAAGGTCAAAGATCTTAACACCCATTACTAGAGAATGACAAAGCATTTCCACAAGATCAACAGATACAATGATTCGAACCTAAAGCATACATATGATGCCTCTTTGCCAAATGAATTACATGATGAAATGGAGAGCTTGATACATGCTATGAAGTAGAGAATAATAGATATGTCACTTGGCGAGATTCATCAGATTGCCATCAAAGCTCTAGACAACCTTTGTGACCAAAGAGCATTTGTCAAATAGATGCTCAAGAACAATCAGCCATTTAAAGCTGCTTGCAAAAAGCCTTATCTGCAGATCAAGTTCAATGATATAAAGAGTTGTGCATGTCTTTCAAATAAGAAGTCTCATCATAAGCTCTTTAAGAAAAAAAGAGCAAGAATGAGAAACATCACAAGAAATGGTGGCAGTCCGATATTTCAGACAAAAGATCGGCGTGGAAAGCGTAAAGACATCAGGTGCTTCATTTGCAAGAAGAAAGGGCATTTCTCAAAGGATTTTCCAAAGAATCTGAAGCAAGCTGCCAAGATGGTTCAAGAGATCCATCAGTCCTCCAGGATTGATCTTGATGTTACAGAGGCAGAATCATGGTTTTCAGAACAAGATCATGCTGACAGTGAAACCGTGTTTGCTCTCAACAGTCATGCGCTCTCCAACTGAGGTGAATCCAATTCAGATGATAGCAGTAGCTCAGATAGCTACATCTCGGTCTTCAATATACAATAATGCCAAGCATTAAAGCATACTGTTCCAGTTCTTTTAGTCCAGTTGCAGATCTTACCGTCAAAATATGAAAAGCCCATTAAAGTCATTGGGTTCATGGACACAGGAGCTCATAGAAACATGATGAATCCATCAGTTTTGCCTCCAGAGTCATGGATGGAGCATACAAAATATTTCAAAGCTGCTGATGGTGAAGTTTTCCATATGGATCTCATCATTAAGAAACCTATTGGTATCCGGCTTTTTCATGATTGCATTATTTGGACCAGAGTCATTGGTTCTAATTTATCAGATAAAGATATTTTGATTGGTTTTTATGTATATCATCAAGTCCAGAAGCTTCAGATCCAACCTGATGGTATTCGGTTTAAGAGATTCATTAAACCATATACTATTGTTCAAAAATCATTCCAATCATCTACAGTGAAGGTGGATTTTGAAGAATTAAAGAAGAAGTTTTCTCCGCTTTGGTCAGAGTCTCACGGTGACTTTAATCATCCAAAGCCACTATGGAGAAATGATGATTTCTTTATTAAGCTCCCTTTCAAGCTTAATGAGGATATCAACCCAACAAAGGCTTCACATCCGGGGATGACTCTTTCGGACCTTGGTTTGGACCAGAATGAATGCAACCAGTTGCTACAGCAAGGATTAATTGAGCCTAGAACTTCTGATTGGGCTTCCTAAGCCTTTTATGTGGAGAAACGATCAGAGAAGGCCCATAGAAAGAAACGTCTAGTGATATACTACAAGCCTCTCACCGTTTTCTTAAAAGATGACAAGTTTCCATTGCCCAATATCAATTCATTATTTGTTCATATCAGAGAAGCCTACATATTCTCAAAGTTTGATCTTAAGGCAAGTTTTTGGCAATTGGGTATAACCTCATATGAAATGCCTAAAACAGCCTTTTGCATACCCAATGCTCACTACCAATGGAAAGTTTTGTCGTTTGGCCTCAAGGTAGTGCCATCACGTTTTCAGAAGGCAATGACAAAGATCTTCCAACCCATAATGCATCATACACTGGTGTATGTAGACGACTTACTTCTTTTCTCAAAAGATGTTGAGTCACACTATCAGCAGTTATGTCAGTTCAGAGATCTTGTCCAAAGATATGGAATCATACTTTCAGAAAGAAAATTTTTGATCGGGAAAGATTCCATAGACTTCTTGGGAATGGTGGTCAGAGATAGATATTATTGTCCAGGAAAGCATATTGCACAGAAACGTCTACACTTTCCAGATGACAACTTCTCAAGGAAGCAACTCCAACAGTTCCTTGGGATAGTTTATTATCTTAAGGAGTTCTTACGATATGTCACCATTCATATCAGCTAGTTGTCCAAAATGATAAGAAAGAATGCACCAACGTGGGGTCCCACACAGACTGAAGCAGTGCGCCACCTAAAGCAGATTTATCAAAATCCTCCTACTTTAAAGATTCACATCGACAAACAACGCGTCTTGTAGACAGATGCAAGCGATGAATTTTGGGGAGCCATGCTCATTGAAAAGAGTGTAGAAAAGGAGTTCTATTGTGGTCATGTAAGTGGACAGTTCAAAGATGCGGAAAATATTATCACACTGTCTATAAAGAAGCTCTAACCGTAAAATACGAAATAAAAAAATTTGAATTTCGTCTCATTGGACATCACTTTCTAGTGAGATTAGACAACTCCTAATTCCGCAAGATTTTTGATTTCGAAAACAAGGCATTGCCAGCAAAGCAATTGCTTCGCCTCAAGAAATGGTTTGCCAAATATGATTTCTCCGTGAAACATATAAAAGGTGATAATAATATCATCCATGATATGTTATCCATACCACGATAAGTAAAACTCATCACCTCCTTGACAGCAATACCTTTGATCTTCATGGCATCTTCGGCTCATTCCAAAGATTATCTTTATCCTTCAGTCATCATTAAAAAGTAATTTCCTCTATGAGTGATTTTTTGTAACCCTCAAGAAATCCAGTCATATGTAAAAAATCATATGTTCCACTACTTGTCGCAACTTCAGAAGAAACATAGAGATTTTCATTGCCGCACCAAGTTTTTCCCAGAATATACTTTTGTCAACGGGTTGCTCATTAATCATAATCGAAGTCTTATAGATGAAGAACTTTGGTATTTTTGGTGTATCACGGTTCTATATTCTTAATCTCTTGCTTTTCCTTTGGAAGCTATGAGAGCCCACTTATATGACAACCTGAATCATCAGGCTTTTATCTGGACACTTTTGGAATGGTTCAGTCCCCAATCATGGTGGAGAGATCAACTTATTACATCATGCAAAAACATAAACCATTGGTGTAAACCCAAAGAAAATATGGACAATTTTGGAATCGTCTTCATTGTCCATAAGCCCAATTCCAGCATCCTGAAAAAAAATTATTTTGGGCACAAGAACAAGCCAATAAATGGAGAGTTACACCAGATATTTTTGCATTCCACTTTGACACTGGCTTACTCAGAGATCTCAAGAATTTCCTTTTTGAGATCAACAATTATCAGCGAGATAGATCAAGTCTCTCTCATACATCCTTAGGGCCACGACATGAACTTATTATTTACCTTGGAGATTCACAGCATCCAAAAGAATTCAGTGGTTTAATTATCAAGCAAGAGAATCCTGTTGGGTTTCTATTATAGTCCCAAGATCAATCAAGCAATGAAATCAATGTGAATACAATAAAGAAGTATGGCGGAATCATACTTACAATGATCGTATTTGTGATGCAATGAACACAAAAACTTTTCCTTATGCCTTGAAGCTTTCGGCAATGTCCAAAAATTTGTGCTCCAAGTTTCGGTCACCCTCCATGTGTGTGCTCCAAGCTCCAAGCTTTGTAAATGAGATTCCATGCTCAAGGGTTTGTTTCCCTATCACCTTTGGATGACTCTTTAGTGTGCTAGCACCTTGGAAAATTTGCCACAAATCTTCCTTAAGGCTTCTTGTAGTTTTCGGCATTTTGGGAAAAATTGAGAGAATTTTGGCCCTTGGCCATGAGAAGGAAAGAGAGAAAAAGAAGTTGTGTTGGTTGGTTTGATTTCAAAAATCAAGTCAAAAGATATACCAAAATTTAAATTTCCAAATCCAAAAAGGTACAAGGCAATAAAGCCTTACAACCACCCCCATCAATCACAAGTGACTAACATCATATCACTCAAAGTGACAAGACATCCATCACTTGAAATGACTAATGATGTGACGCTTGATGTGACTTGTGGGCCGTACTTGAATTCGAAATACGAGTGGGCCCGCAAACATTCCCGGGCTCGGGTTCGCTAATTCCGAATTAACAAATTTTCCATTGCGACGTAATTAAATCAAATTTAATTAAATAATTATACCTAGCAAAATTACAATTCACGTCACTAACGAATTAATTCTAAATTAACTCGTTCGCCCGAATTAAGATCTAATTTTAATTCCGCGTCGAAATCCAATTTCGTATAATATATCAAATATATTATTTTATCAATTAATTCCAAATTAATCGTTCTCTCTCTTTAAATAATATTTTATCTAAGATAAAATATCTCCGCAATTAATCCTAGATTAATTTTCTCTCTCTATTAATTAATCCCAGATTAATAATGTGCGAGTCATACATCATCGGTGAATCTTCGGGAAGCGACCCATGAGATCCCCGGATATGTTGGCAGTAAATCCGGTCGTCGGACTATCCGAACACGTACATACCTAGTACTACATTTTTACCGATTTACAAGACATGGTTGGCTTCTAGCAAAGCACCGTGCCTACCCAATTCTCCAGAAATATTCTTAAAGGAATATGTGATCTGTATCAGGCGTAGTATACAGTGTATTACGTATTGCGATCCAGTATCGGATGTCACGTGCTAGGCCTGGGGCTAGAATTGTGTCTGCCCCGTACGAAGCACATATAAGATATCTGGTAACTAGTCTCTATAATCGGATAAACATGACCTAGTCATATTATCCCGATAGCTGTAGCATATAAGAGCACAAGTTTTGTATCCTACGTGACCATCATCTCCACTATGACTGGAGTGATACTTCCATCTCGACATCACACACAATACACTACGATTCTCAATATACCTAGAAGAGGCGTACACAGAACCGGTTAAAGCCCTGGACGACCAAAACCAAAGTATATTGATTGTCGCAAGTATTAACGGTGTAAGTCTCAAGTTAAGACCAAATACACCTACCCTGATTCAGACTTCCATAGACACACAGTCATACTACCAATGGAATTCTGATGGGTCTATCCAGAGCGAAGCTATTTCCGTACCATCGGTAAACAAAACCTCTTATCACACTTCCATGAGCATCATATACCCAAATATATGAGAACTATGTTGTTATGCTCCCATAACACGCACAAGTGTAATACTAGTCTATTACGCATTATCGATGTCCAATCTCGATAATACTTCGACTATGGATGTTTTAATGATTAAACCTTTGTGGATTGATACTGTCTCATATCATCTCAATCTGGAACTAATCATATGGAATTTTATCATTTATATATCCCGGTAATCTAATTACAAATGATAAAAGAGCAATTTCCTTTGTCAAATAGTTAATTTGTACAACAACACCATGTTCTGTACAAATATTGATGTTATGGGTCATAATTATCTAAATATCTCCCACTTGGCCTATAGCCAATCACTCAAGTGTCCTACACTTGAACTATGTACGGTTCGCTCAAACTTCTGCTGAGAAAAATGCTTTCGTCAGCGGATTTGCAAAGTTATCATCTGATGTGATTTATTCAACCATCACATCGCCACGATGTATGATATGAACGAATCAGATGAATAGTGAAGTATATACTTGGATCGTTGATGAGACCATTAATTCTTTAGCATGTGTTGTAGCCTAGCTCAACTGCTAATAGAACTACTCCTAATCCAATTAGGATTATTAAGATCCAAATGGCTTCTATTGTTGCCTCAGCTGCAACAATATTATACTTCTGTTGTTTATTCGGTAACAATATCTTACTTGGAAGATTTCCAGCTCACTGTTCCATTATTCAAACTATATGGTACCCATTATTACGACTTATAGTCATTATTATCGGTTAGGAAACTTGCAGCAGTGATCTCAGTCACTTCAAGTTCTCCTTCTCCATAGCTTAAGAAAGCATCCTTAGATCATCTAAGATACGTAAGGATGTTCTTAACATCAATCCATTGACTATCACTTGGATTGGCTTGATTGTGACTCCATATGCTCAAAGCATATGAGACACCAGGTCGCGTACATTTCTTTCAATGTACGAGTTCTCTGAGAGTGCCAACAACCTTTAGATCTATCCCAGTAGATCCTTATTCCTTGAATAAAGGTTGTTTCTCCCAAGAATTCTACGGAGAATTTACATGAAAGCCAAGCTTTCACCGATTATTTTATGGGAATGTCATTTCCAAGAAATGATATGTCATCATTCTTTAGGACAGTCACTGTCAGTGCGCTCCCACTAACCCTCTTATATACACAAGAATCATTTTCGTTTTGAATTAAATCATATACCATTATGATTACATCAAAACAATATAGTTCCAAGAACGCAATGCTTGCTTCAATCCATAAATGGATCGAATAACTTGCAAACCTTCTTTGCTCGTTTTGGTACAACAAAACCGTCAGGATGTTGTAAACATCCTCCAAAAGATTTTCGTTTAAGGAAAACAATTTTGACGTTCAGCTGCCATATTTCATAAATGAAACATGCAGCATTAGCAAGCATTATCCAAATGGATTTAACCATGGCAATAGGTAAACATTTTCATCGTAATCGACACAATGTTGATAACGATACCTTTTCGCAACAAGCATAGCTTAGTACGTTGGTATGTTTCCATTCATGTATGTCTTCCTTGAAGACTTATATAGTACCAATAGGCACAATGCCTTCCGGTACTTCAACCAGTGTCCAATCTTAGTTGGTATACATGGAATCCATTTCGGACATCATGGCATTTTGCCATAATAGGGAGTCGATACCTTGTATCACTTCCTCATATGTAGTCAGTTCGTGTTCCTCAATAAGATTAACATCTTTATGAGGTGAGATCAGAAACCCATACCTCCCAGGTTTTTTTCTGACTCTCTCCGACTTACGCGGTTCTTGTGTATTCAAAGATTGTGGTACAGTTTCATCCTTGATAAACTGTTTGTGTTCCATTAAGGAATCGGTGCCTGGAACAGTATTACTCTGATTTTCATCGAGTTTTACTTTCCTCCCACTTACCACTGCATATAGGTATTCCTCTTAAGAAAACCGCATGGAGAGCAACAATTACATTGTTCTCTTGTGAGTTGTATAAGTACTATACTTTGGTTTCCCTAGGATAACCTACAATTTGGCACTTATCCGATTTGGGCTTTAGTTTGGTATCATCCAAACATATGCCTAGCATTCCCAAATCTTCAGGAATTAGAAAACCTGGTTTCTTTCATGTTCATATCTAATATGAAATCTGTCTAACAGATTTTCATGGAACCTTATTCAAAATAAGTTTTGCATTGTTTAATGCGTATCCCTAGAAGGAAATGGTAGCTCAGAGCGACTCATAATTAACCTTATCATGTCCTGTAGGGGTTTTATGGCGGATATCCGGTAACGCAGCGGAAACTGTGGAAAATCTAATTTTCCGATTTCAAAACTTTTTCTCGGATTAATAAAATAAACTTATTTATTTTATTGTCCAATAATCAAATTATGAAATAAAACACAATAAATCAAATTTATGTGAATTTACCGAATTGCCCTTATACTTTGTACATTGTTCATTTTAGACCGAAATTGTTCGAAACAATTTTGAATGATTCTAAATCATTACTAATATGAATTTAACATGTCCCAAATGTCAAAACACAAATTGCAACCAAAAACCCAAATTTTTGGCCATAAGGCCGAGAGCCTCACTAAGGGGGGGATTGTGCATTTTGCACTTTCCATGTTCAAAATACATCAAGGCAAAATCCAATCAACCTAATATTTTACATGCATCATATACACATCCAAATACATCATATAAATGAAAAGCCCCAAATTTTGAAGTGGTCTTAAACCCTAATTTTTCAATTTCTTTAAATTGGACAAATTAGACCAAATTGGTTAAATCAATTACTTCAATCATGTTTCTTCCATCCAAATCAAGTCTCAACACAATGAAATAACTATAGATCAAATCTAGGTCATTTAAGAGTGGGTCAAAAACTCTAGATTAGCAACAAAGTTTCTCAAACTTACAAAAGTGTGCTTACTAACTCATTAGAAGCATCCTTTGAATTTTATACATGCATAACCTTATCAACAAAATTCCATCAAACAAAACACAATGAATAAAGAAAAGAATAACAAGATAACATCATAGCATGTAGCCTAGAATCAAAGAAATATTTTCTTCTCTAATAGTAAGTTGGAAAAACTTACTAAAATTCCAAGTTTGGCTTGTTTTTCTTTATATTTCTCTCTAGCTTCCATTGTTTCTTCAATGGAGTTTTTGTATAAAGTGTATTAAGTTATTAAACCCTAAATGAAATAAAACAATATATACTTGTATAATTTTCACCTTGGCCGAATTTGGCTATAAGTAAATACAAGATATTTTGTTTTTAATTTCATTTGAATTTCATTTTGTCAAGTTGATAAAATGATCATTACACTTTAATGATAATTTTCAACAAAGTCAACAATGGCAACTAAGTCATTAAAACAAATATCATAACTTAAAATATCTATATTTTAATTAATTTAATCATTTAACAATTAAATAATTAATTAATTAATTAAATACAAATATATTAAATATATGTATAATATTACACTAAATATTAAATACATATATTCATTTATGATATTAGTCAAATATCTCAATTTGATAATTAATTAATGTGTATTTGAATTAATCAAGTATTAAATACAAATACACAAAAATTAAGGACTATCGGGTCCTTTCACATGTATTTTGTGTTTAACCTTTAAACGACTTTTTAAATAATCAATATTATTTATAATTGTTGCCCTAGTGCTCTACGAGGATATTTCATTATTGAGACTCTCTAGATTCAGGCATATCCATCACGAAATCCAATTTCGTGTCCATTATTTATCCACCAGTAAATTATGACGATCACGGATAAACTCGCTGAATCATACAGGTCGAGGTCATGGCAAATGTATAATTCCTCTGTCACACGTATCCGGATAAATCCCAGAGATATAGATGTAAACGGCAAATCTCTATAGGGATTATCCATTCGACTATTCTATTAGCAATCTCAAAAAGAACATTTATAACTTACTTTTAAATTGTACCACGGGCCCATGGATTTTATCTGATTGCTAATCATATGGACTACATATGCTCTGTTACACAGAACTGACGGATCCTATCTTGATACACACAGGACACCCTGAGGATCTATCTACACCCAACGAATAGGCGGAGGTCTGATCTTAATAGATTGGTGACATGACTGCCATCTAAGTGTAGAAGATATCTCATGTGCCCACAGTGGCATCTCAAGTCTAAGAATCACAAGTGCTACTCAACCCGACAATATTCTTATTGACGTTGGTGTACCATCCATTAAGAATCTTTGGTGAGTCGTTCAGTGTTTATCCACTTGTAGACATTGCATTTTTACACATTAGCCCAATGATGAGTCTCGTATGGAGGCAACTACCTCCTTAGTCATGAAAGTCACGGAAAACGGACGTTGGAAGGGTAAACTTGGAAAATGGAATTTTTGTTGGATTTAACCTCGTTGTTTGGCTCCGGTTATTTGTTGGACTTCCGTTTCAAAGCTTACCTTAGGCCCAAAACCCCATAAACCACTTACCAAACTCAAACCAAACACAAAATACCCAAGACAACCTAAGAACCAAACCCACACGCCCATGGAGCCCCATTTACGCCCATATCCCCTCTAATTAGGCAAAAGCACATTTATCACATGCTAAAATCAAGACAAATCCTTTCCTAATTAGAAGAAATCAAATCACATCCCTTTCCTAATCAAATCCAATAACAATCCTAAATTAGGAGATCTATTCCTTATGAGAAACCAATTAGAATAAATGTCACTATCAATAGAAATCCTATTCCTAGTCGGATAAGGAAAGTCTCCTCTCTTTTGCCTATAAAAAGAGGCCATCACCACCCATTCAAACCCTAGCTCACATACCTCTCTCACACGCCTAAAGCACTCTCTAAGCCTCCATTGCACGCCCAAGCATCCCATTGAAGCTCCCATTGCCGCACCTTTAAGATCAATTTCCCTCCATTGCCGCATCTTCCCCCCTTCATCAATACCTTTCACGTCCAAGCCTTAAAATTCTAGCCTCCATTGCCGCATCTTAGCCACCATTCACAGCCCCTAAAACACACTGAAATAAAACCTTTCACAGCCCCTCAAGTCACACAAAAACCCCCTCCAATCACAGCCCCATTCAACGCCCAAACCAGTCTCAAAAACACCCCTCACCGCACCTTGAACTGCCGCAACTTAGCTCACTGTTCTGATCAGTTTTGGCAGTGAGTTGAGCCTATAAAACAGTCCTAAAATCACCCCAAAACTGTACTAAAAACTGCATAAACACCCCCGAAAAACCCCTCAAAACCGCAGCCCCATTAGCCTTCAAAATCACTCGAAACAGTCCACTAAACGACCAAAACAGTGACCTGAAATGGTGCAGCGAAACGGACTTAAAACAGCAGCCCAAGCATCAAAACAACGAGGGAAAACGTTGAGTGGACAAATCGGAAAAGCATCGGATTAATCTCCCTTCCAACGGACGTGTAACGCCCTTTCTTAGACGACAAAAGAGGTTAGACCTGAGGGCACCCTTTTATTCATTATCTTTCGTTTATTTTATTTAATTTGAATATTATCGCATGAGAGTCGTTTGAGGCATGATGTGATTGTTGGATGAGCGGGATGTGTGTTCCCTTTTGTGGTATATCGGATGGAAACCCGGACGTAAATTCCGTAGCCGATTCCGAATGGATGGTATTGCGGTCTGTACTCGGGATACAACGCCACGTACCACTTAAGATGCACATATCTCGTCTCATCCCAATTTGTATTGAGCATGTCATAGTTCTAGGCCGTTTATTTATTATTTAAAGCATGGTTTAATTTAGTTTGTTATTTATTTGTTAAAGCATATTTAGGTTGTTCCTTATGCATGTTATTAGTTTATGATGTGTTTGGATAATGATTTATACATGTTGATTTAATGGTTCAATCTGCTCGTTGTGTTACATTGCGTGGAGTTATTTGGATGAAAGCATGTTAGATCTAAATACCCTTGAGCATGATTATCGAGTAGACTTGGTTAGTTCATTGCACAAATTATATCATCACAAGTGACATAAGTAAGGGACCATTCCGAAC
This sequence comes from Zanthoxylum bungeanum, assembly GCA_019454045.1. NCBI lineage: Eukaryota > Viridiplantae > Streptophyta > Magnoliopsida > Sapindales > Rutaceae > Zanthoxylum > Zanthoxylum bungeanum. Next base: position 25,375 of record SKCR01024863.1, on the reverse strand, counting down.
CCAACGGTTTGAGGTCTTCCCTTGCGAGGGGTGAGTGTGGCCTTAAATCTTTGTCCCAGTTCACACCGGGTGGCGACTCCATGTTATTTCGTACTTCCCAACTAGGCCGCGAGCCTAGAACAGTGTCGCCCAGGTTCTGTTGTCTACACCACTATAAACACATACACGTCTATACTAGTCTCCAAGACTTATGGTTCATTGAGAAACCATTGGAATCATATATTCCAGTATACGACATGTACCGGTCTCAACGGGTTTACTATACTGACCAAGTAGTGTAAACCTTGACCAGGAACCGTCTGAGAATGACAACGTCATGATACAACTCAATGGCAGTTGCAACGCTTTTGCAACAGTACCATGACTAGTCATTCTAAGGTCATTACGTCTTTACCATATTAAAAGATATATTATATCATAGAAACTGCATATATTATTCAAAAATAATGTTTTATAGAAGTATTCATAAAGAAATACAATCAGGAATTGGCGCTGTGAGCACCAACCCCAACAAAAACTCCCACTTTCTCTAGTGCCAATAACGATTGTATCTAATACCCATCGACTCCACGTGTTTATCAAACAACTTCGGAGGTATGGCCTTCGTCAGCGGGTCTGCTACATTATCTTCACTCGGTACCTTGCACACGACAATATCCCATTGCGACACGATCTCTCGAATGATGTGGTACTTCCGTTCCACATGCTTCGACTTCCGATGCGCCCTCGGTTCCTTTGCTTGCGCAATGGCTCCAGTATTATCACAGTATAACGGAATCGCATTCTCGATACTTGGGACAACTCCCAATTCTGTGATAAAGTTCTTTATCCACACAGCCTCTTTTACAGCTTCAGAAGCTACAATATATTCCGCCTCAGTGGTGGAATCTGCTGGTTATCCCTGTTTGGAACTCTTCCAACAAACTGCACCTTCGTAAAGTGTAAATACGAATCCAGATTTAGACTTTCTATCATCGGGATCCGATTGGAAATTGAAATCCGTATACCCGTTAACTTGCAGTTCTTTTCCTCCATAAATTATTAACTTATCTTTAGTGCCTTTAAGATACTTGAGGATATGTTTAATGGACATCCAATGGTCATTACTTGGATTGGACTGATATCTACTAGTTACACTAACAGCGAAACAGTTATCAGGCCTTGTACATAACATGGCATACATTATGCTACCCAAACACGAAGCATAAGGTTGGTTAGACATTCTAACCTTCTCATCTTCTGTTTGTGGACTCATCTTCTTTGAAAGATGAATCCATGTCTGAACGGTATGTTTTCTGTCTTACAGTTACCAAAATTATACTGTTCCAAGATCTTATCTATGTACGTTGATTGGGATAACCCAATCAGCCTCCTTTGTCTATCTCTATAGAGTTTTATCCCTAAAACATAGGAAGCTTCTCCCAAGTCCTTCATGGAGAAATTCTTACAGAGGTACGCTTTGACGCTTTGTAACATACCTAAATCATTCCCAATGATTAGGATGTCATCAACATATAGAACTAAAAATACGACCATGCTCCCACTGGCCTTCTGATACACACAGGATTCTTCCAAATTCTTGAGAAAACCAGACGATCTAATAATCTCGTCGAATCGAAGATTCCAACTTCGTGAAACTTGTTTAAGTCCATAAATGGACTTCTTAAGCTTACATACCATACCCGAGTTTTCGCTGGACGCAAAACCTTCTGGCTGTTCCATATAGATTTCTTCATCAAGAAATCCATTTAGAAAAGCCGTTTTGACATCCATTTTCCAAATCTCGTAGTCATGATACGCAGCTATAGAAAGCAAAATCCGAATAGACTTAAGCATTGCTACTGGTGAAAAAGTTTCATCGTAGTCGACGCCAGGTCGCTGCGTGTAACCTTTTTCTACCAGTCGGGACTTGTAAGTTTCAACCTTACTGTCAGGCCCGCGTTTCCTCTTGTAAACCCATTTACAACCGATAGGAACAATTCCTTCGGGAAGCGAAACCAAGTCCCAAACTTGATTCTCATGCATTGAGTCTAACTCGGATTTCATGGCACTTTGCCATTTCACGGAGTCGATGTCCAACATCGATTCTCTATAGGTGAAAGGATCAGTCTCTTCAACTAATAGAACATCCAGACTCTTTTCTTGTATCAAATACAAGCGTTTAGGAGGTCTATATACCCTTTCAGACCTACGGAGTGTGTGTGTTGAAGGTCTTTCATCTACTTGAACTTCAGGTTCCTCCGTTGGTTCGTTGTTTATAGGTTGGACTTCATCAAGTTCAACATGTCTATGATTACCACCTTCTGACAAAAATTCTACTTCTAGAAATTTTGCGAAGCGAGCTACGAACACATTTCGATGCTCGGTATCATAGAACAGATATCCCCTCGTATTCGAAGGATATCCGACAAACCTAAACTTTTACCCTCGAGGCGAAAGCTTATCTTGCTGAGCCGCCCTGACATAGGTAGGACAACCCCAAACCTTAATGTAGCTAAGATTTGGTCTCCTACCGAACCATATCTCATACGGAGTCGTAGGAACAGCTTTTGAAGGAATCGTATTCAAAAGATGTGCAGCTGTTAAAAGCGAGTAGCCCCACAAGTAATAGGGCAAATATGTGAAACTCAACATCGATCGGACCATATCCAATAAAGTCTGATTTCTCCTCTCAGATACTCCATTGTGATGTGGAGTACCTGGAGGAGTATATTGAGCGAGAATCCCATTCTCCTTCATATAATCCATGAACTCACCACTCATATATTCACCGCCTCAATCAGATCGAAGGCATTTAATATATTGACCATTTTGTTTTTCTAATTCATTTCGGAACTCTTTGAACTTTTCAAAGGTTTCTGATTTATGTCGTATCAAATACACATAACCATACCATGACAAATCATCGGAAAAGGTAACGAAGTACGAATAACCACTGTGAGCAGTCTGACTTAGTGGACCACATACATCAGAATGTACGAGTTCCAGTAAGTTAGTGGCACGGTGTCCAACACCAGAAAACGGGGCTTTGGTCATCTTACCCTAAATACAGGATTCACAAGTTGGATAGGATTCAATGGTAAGATCTGGTATCAAACCATTCCTAACCAATTGGGTAAGGCGTTTAACGCCTATGTGACCCAGCCGCATATGCCAAAGTTCAGTATTATTAATTACAGGTAAACTACGTTTATTAACTCCAGTATTTAAAATATCTTTTGAAGTTTGCAATGTATAATGACCATGCTGGTTTGGACAACAAAGGATCTGAATATTACTTTTATCATATAAATATAAAGAATAGTTCTTAATATTAATACAAAAGCCTTATGCATCTAATACAAAAACTGATATAATATTAGCTACACATCCAGGCACAAAATGGCAGTCATTTAACAAAAGTGTCCCATTCGGCAATGAGATCTCGCATACTCCCACTGCAACTGCATCCAGAGAGTCTCCACTCCCGAATCACAACTGCATCTCTTCAGGCTTCAGTTTTCTACTTTTTTTAAGCACCTGCAACGAATTGCAAATGTGAATGGGACAAGCAGAATCTAAAATCCAGTTGGATGTAACTGCTTCACAAGCCAAAGATATATCAATAACTGGAAAAATAAATATACCTGATGTATATGCTCTCTCCCTCTTCAGCTGGGCTATGTAGTCAGGACAGTTCTTTTTCCAGTGCCCGATTTTGCTGCAGTGATGGCACTTGTTTTCAGAAGCCCTTTTGGGTTTAGCTATCTTTGCCTGTGGTTGAGGACCGAAACCCTTCTTCTTCCCTTTCTTCTTCTTTCCCTTTGGCCAGGCCTGGGAAGAAGCAGAAAGAGAAGTGGGTCTCGGAGGGCGAGTCGGTACTCCCTTCTTAAGGTCATCCTCCGCCTTGAACAACATCCTATGCAACTCATGGTAGGTACAGATAGTCCCATTCATGTTGAAGTACATCACGAACTGCCGATAAGAAGCTGGGAGAGAACCAAGAATGACACTCATACCGAGAATGTCATTTAGAATGACATTATGTTGCCTCAATTGATCGATCAAATCGATCATTTGAATAACATGCGGGCTAACAGCTTGCCCCTCATCCAATCGTGCATGGAACAGTTCCATTGCGACCTTGTGAACAACTACTTGTTCTTAGTTCTCAAACGATTGTCTTAATCGTGTCATCATAGTATAGGCATCTAACATTCCATAATACTGTTTCTTGAGTCCCGGTGAAAGCGAACTTAAGATGTATGATTTAACCCTTAAATCATCATCCTTCCAAGATTGGAAGACTTCACGTTCCTCCGGTGAAGCGTCCTCTGCCACAGCAAGGGGCAGTGGACCCTCAAGAACATATCACAACCTCTCGAAATTGAGGACAATCCTCAAATCCAGATCCCAATCAGAGAAGTTCTCTACGCCTTTAAGTTTGTTTGCATCAAACATACGCGCAAACTGATTAGTGGATGGTGCCGCCATCGCAAATCTATCATATAGATCACAAAAATCGGTTAGCAGAAAATAAGCAGTTTCATATAATATCAAAAGCATAAACTAGATCATGGATTTTTAATCTAAAAATGCCACTCCCACTAAATCATGTAATATTGTAATCCCCAAACAGAATACAAAGATTTAATAATTAAATTAAATACAAATAGTGAAAAGTGGATCCTGTGAATATATTTCAGCTCACAGCAGAGGCACGGTCTCGCCTACGTATATTCATCAGGTAGACAACTGATTTGTCAATCACTCACTAGTGACTCCTGGGTTTCCGGTCGTGGTCGTTTCTCGTTGTAGCTGCTAAGGTAGGTCCACAAGGAGAAGTACCAAGGTTAAACTTGTCAATGATAAACTCAAGTTACTTGCGTAACCCTGACAACTAGGGCACGTTCAGGATTCCGCTTTCGCTTGAATTTATCTAGTATCTGATATACATCCGGTATAAATAAATCTTTATCGGCTACACCCTCACAGCAGAGGCACGGTCTCGGATGTAGTCACAGAGAAATATTTATAAACCGTATTGACAAGACGGACCACATAACATGCATCAAATACATAATTACATTAAAACCTTATTAATTATGGACTTTCCGCTAAGTGTCATACACCCTAAATCTAATCAAATTAGATTATAACATGCATGTATAAAGTTAAAAACATGATTAAACATTGAATCAAACAAGCTAATCATTTTAGGGGGCCTAGAATCAGACTCGCTCTGATACCATTTTGTAGGGGTTTTATGGCGGATATCCGGTAACGCAGCGGAAACTGTGAAAATCCAATTTTCCGATTTCAAAACTTTTTCTCGGATTAATAAAATAAAATTATTTATTTTATTTTCCAATAATCAAATTATGAAATAAAACACAATAAATCAAATTTATGTGAATTTACCGAATTGCCCTTATACTTTGTACTTTGTTCATTTTAGTCCGAAATTGTTCGAAACAATTTTGAATGATTCTAAATCATTACTGATATGAATTTAACATGTCCCAATGTCAAAACACAAATTGCAACCAAAAACCCAAATTTTTGGCCATTGGGCCGAGAGCCTTACTAAGTGGGGGATTGTGCATTTTGCACTTTCCATGTTCAAAACACATCAAGGCAAAATCCAATCAATCTAATATTTTACATGCATCATATACACATCCAAATACATCATATAAATGAAAATCCACAAATTTGGGAGTGGTCTTAAACCTTAATTTTTCAATTTCTTCAAATTGGACAAATTAGACAAAATTGGTTAAATCAATTACTTCAAACATATTTCTTCCATCCAAATCAAGTCTCAACACAATGAAATAACTATAGATCAAATCTAGGTCATTTAAGAGTGGGTCAACAACTCTATATTAGCAACAAAGTTTCTCAAACTTACAAAAGTGTGCTTACTAACTCATTAGAAGTATCCTTTGAATTTTATACATGCATAACCTTATTAACAAAATTCCATCTAACAAAACACAATGAATAAAGAAAATAATAACAAGATAACATCATAGCATGTAGCCTAGAATCAAAGAAACATTTTCTTCTCTAATAGTAAGTTGGAAAAACTTACTAAAATTCCAAGTTTGGCTTGTTTTTCTTTATCTTTCTCTCTAGCTTCCTTTGTTTCTTCAATGGAGTTTTTGTATAAAGTGTATTAAGTTATTAAACCCTAAATGAAATAAAACAATATATACTTGTACAATTTTCACCTTGGCCGAATTTGGCTATAAGTAAATACAAGATATTTTGTTTTTAATTTCATTTGAATTTCATTTTGCCAAGTTGATAAAATGATCATTACACTTTAATGATAATTTTCAACAAAGTCAACAATGGAAAATAAGTCATTAAAACAAATATCATAACTTAAAATATCTATACTTTAATTAATTTAATCATTTAACAATTAATTAATTAATTAATTAATTAAATACAAATATATTAAATATATGTATAATATTTACATTAAATATTAAATACATATATTCATTTATGATATTAGTCAAATATCTAAATTTGACAATTAATTAATGTGTATTTGAATTAATCAAGTATTAAATACAAATACACAAAAATTAAGGAAATGACTATTGGGTCCTTTCACATGTATTTTGCGTTTAACCTTTAAACGAATTTTTAAATAATCAATATTATTTATAATTGTTGCCCTAGTGCTCTACGAGTATATTTTATTAGTGAGACTCTCTAGATTCAGGCATATCCGTCACGAAATCCAATTTCATGTCCATTATTTATCCACCCGTAAATTATGACGATCACGGATAAACTCGCTGAATCATACAGGTCGAGGTCATGGAAAATGTATAATTCCTCTGTCACAGGTATCCGGATAAATCCCAGAGATATAGATGTAAACGGCAAATCTCTATAGGGATTATCCAGTCGACTATTCTATTAGCAATCTCAAAAAGAACATTTAGAACTTACTTCTAAATTGTACCACGGGCCCATGGATTTTATCTGATTGCTAATCATATGGACTACCTATGCTCTGTTACACAGAACTGACGGATCCTATCTTGATACACATAGGACACCCTGAGGATCTATCTACACCCAACGAACAGGCGGAGGTTTGATCTTAATAGATTGGTGACATGACTACCATCTAAGTGTAGAAGATGTCTCATGTGCCCACAGTGGCATCTCAAGTCTAAGAATCACAAGTGATACTCAACCCGACAAGATTCTTATTGACGTTGGTGTACCATCCATTAAGAATCTTTGGTGAGTCGTTCAGTGTTTATCCGCTATAAACACCTACATGTCTATACTAGTCTCCAAGACTTATGGTTCATTGAGAAACCATTGGAATCATATATTCCAGTATACGACATGTACTGGTCTCAACGGGTTTACTACACTGACCAAGTAGTGTAAACCTTGACCAGGAACCATCTGAGAATGACAACGTCATGATACAACTCAATGTTAGTTGCGACGCTTTTGCAACTGTACCATGACTAGTCATTCTAAGGTCATTACGTCTTTACCATATTAAAAGATATATTATATCATAGAAATTGCATATATTATTCAAAATAATAATGTTTTAAAGAAGTACTCATAAAGAAATACAACCAGGAATTGGCGCTGTGAGCACCAACCCCAACATTTCCAACAAAATTCGGTTTCTCAGTTCGGATACACCATCAAATTGAGGTGTTCCGTGAAGAGTCCATCGTGAAAGAATACTATACGGTTCATATATTCATATAACCGTGACGGTTTAATACTTTAGCCGATCTGTTTGTCTACTTCGTGTCGAAACTCTTTGAATTTATCAAAAGTTTCTGATTCGTGTTTCAGAAGAAACACATAACCATAACGCGATACCACATCCATAAAGGTTACGAAGTATTCATATCCATCTCTAACCTAGCTAGATATGGGCCCACTTACGTCACTATGAACGAGGGCTAACAGATCGGTGGCACTTATACTTTTACCAAGTAAAAGGTGTTTTAGGCACTTTGCCTGAAAAACTAGATTCGTATACATCATTTGAATAGAATCAAATCCGTCCAAGCATCCACTCTTAAAAAGTGTGGATATACGAGTCTTGTTCAATGTGTCCTAGACAACTATGCCACAAATAAGTCTCATCTGATCAAATCAGTTTGAGCTATTTGTTTGTCATATTATACTTTTGAGATTCATTTATATTTTAAATATAAATACTGTTATTCACATCTAATGTGTATATCTCTATATCATCTTTATAAAATGAAACACTTTAGTGTTCTAGAATATAAAGGTATATCCGTAACGGATTATACTTTGATATAGAGATAATGTTTCTAGTCAAACTAGGTACATTTTAACTGTTGGATTCTATAAAGGTCCCAAGATCTATAATAAGCATGAATCAAGTGCGAATACACATCGAAGAAGTTGCGGAATACTCACATCGATGGGTTGAGCGACGCAGCAAGCAACGAAACTCCATTTGGTCCTTCGTCACGCTCCAAGCTTCGTCGAATGGTTCCCGGCTCATGGGTGGACTTCCCTATCACCTTCGTATGTCTCGTAAGTGTGCTAGCACTTGTGATTTTGCCACAAAATCACACGCTTGCCTCCCTCACTGCTCACGTTTTTGACAGAACCAGTGAACATTTTGGAGCCCCTTGGGCGTGAAGAGTAGAGAGAAAGAGAGAAGAGAGAGTTGTGTTTGGTTTGTGAAATTTGTGTATCTTATACACTAATTTGAATTTCAAATTCATTTCACATGAATTTGGCTTTTAAAAGTCAAACCATTAAAGCCCAACCACTCACATCACTCAATCTATCAAGTTGTCAAATCTCATCACTCAAAGTGACTTGTGATTTGACGCTTGATGCGACTAGCGATTTGACGCTCGATTTGACTTGCGTGCCACACTCGAATTCGAAATACGAATGCGCTCGCAAATAATCCCAGGCTCGGGTTCACTAATTCCAAATTAACGAATTTTCCGTTGTGTCGTAATTAAATGATTACGCCTAGCGAAGTCATTATTCATGTCGCTAACGAATTAATTCTAAATTAATTCGTTCGCCCGAATCAAAATCTAATTTTAATTCCGCGTCGAAATCCAATTTCGTTTAATATATCAAATATATTAATTAATCGATTAATTCCAAATTAATCGTTATCTCTCTTTAAATGATATTTTATCCCAGATAAAGTATCTCTGTAATTAATCCCAGATTAATTTTCTCTCTCTTCTAATTAATCCCAGATTAATTTAGAGTGCGAGTTATACGTCATCGGTGAATCTTTGGGAAGCGACCCATGAGATCCCCGGATATGTTGGCAGTAAATTCGGTCGTCGGACTATCTGAACACGTAAGTACCTCGTACTATGTTTATACCGATTTACAAGACAAGGTTGGCCTCTAGCAAAGCGCCATGCCTTCCCAATTCTCCGGAATATCCTTACAGGAATAAATGATCCATATCAGGCGTAGTATACGTAGTATTGCGTATTTCTGTCCAGTATCAGATGATCACGTGCTAGGCCTGGGGCTGGAATTGTGTCTGCCCCGTACGAAGCACATGTCGGATGTCTGGTGACTAGTCTCTATAATCGGATAAACCTGACCTTGTCATTTTATCCCGATAGCTGCAGTATTTAAGAGAACCAGTCCCGTATCCTACGTGAACATCATCTCCATATGACTGGAGTGACACTTCCGTCTTGACATCAAACCCAACACACTAAGATTCTCAATATACCCAGTATTGGCGTACACAGAACCTGTTAAAGCCCTGGATGACCTCAACCAAAGTATATTGATTGTCGCAAGTATTAGCGGTGCAAGTCTCAGGTTAAGACCAAATACACCTACCCTGATTTCGGACTTCCATAGACACATAGTCATACTACCAATGGAATTCCGAGGGGGTCTATCCAGAGCGAAGCTGTTTCCTGTACCATCGGTAAAACACAACCTCCTATTACACTTGCATGAGTATCCTATACCCAAATATATGTGAACTATGTCGTTGTACCCTCACAACGCGCACAAGTGCAATACTAGTCTTTTACGTATTTATCGATGTCCAATCTCGACAATACTCTGACTAGGGATATTTAATGATTTATCCTTCGTGGACTGGTACTGTCTCATATCATTCTCCATCCAGGAACAAATCATAGGGACCTCTTATCATTTATACATCTATGTGATCTAATCACAAATGATAAGAGTGCAATCTCCTTTGTCACATAGTTAATTTGTACAACAACACCATGATCTGTACAAATAGTGACGCTATGAGTCATAATTATCCAACAATATCCCACTTGGCCTATAGCCAGTCACTCGAGTGCCTAACACCCGAACTATGTACGGTTGGTTCAAACTGCTGATAAACGCTTTCGTCAGCGGATTTGCATGATTATCATCTGATGTGATTTATTCGATCATCACATCGCCACGATGTATGATCCGAACGAATCAGATGAATATCGAAGTATGTATCTGGATCGTTAATGAGACCATTAATTCTTTAGCCTGTGTTGACGCCCAACTTAGCTGCTAACAGAACTATATCTAATCTAATTAGATTTATTGTCGACCCAGAAGGCTTCAATTGCCGCCTCAACTGCAGCAATTAACCCGTATTTGTTATTTATTCGGTAACAGTATCTTGCTTGGAAGATTTCCAGCTCACTGTACCGTTATTCAAACTGTATAATACCGTTTGCGACTTATAGTCGCCTTATCGGTTTAAGAAACTTGCTACAGTGATCCCAGTCACTTCAAGTAAGGGTGGCAGTTTAGCCCGCGGCCCGGGCCGGGCCTTAAAATGAAAGCCCGACTCAGGCCCGGGCCCGGGCCGGGCTTTCCTATTTTGGCCCGGGCCCGGCCCGGCCGAGCCAAAATTTTAAAAAAAAACATAAATATATATTTTTAATATGTTTATATCATTTTTATTTATTTTTAGCATTTAAATTGTTAATTTATCAATAAAACTTGTGATTTATTTATAAATTGTCTTTGTATATAGTGTAAATATATTTTATATTTATATATTTTTAATTTTTTAAATTTTTTTTTTAAATTCGGGCCCAAAAAAAGCTCGGGCCGGGCTTTTCCCGGGCCCGGGCTTTTTTTTTGTTGGCCGGGCTCGGGCCGGGCTTGCAAAAGCCCGACCCAGCCCGGCCCATTGCCACCCTTAACTTCAAGTTCTCCATCTCCTTAGACTAAGACATCATCCTTAGTTCTCTAAGATACTAACGGATGTTCTTAACATTAATCCAGTGACTATCACTTGGATTGGCCTGTTGTGAATCCATATGCTCAAAGCGTATGAGACACCTGGTCACGTACATTTTTCAATGTACGAGTTCTCGGAGAGTTTTCTCGAAAGCCAAGCTTTCACCGATTGTTATTATGGGAATTTCATTTCCAAGAAATGACATATTATCATTATTTATTGGACACCCACTGTCAGCGCGCTCCCACTAACCTCCTTATATATACACCAGAATCATTTCGTTTTGAATTAAATCATAAACCATTATGATCACATCAAAACGACAATTCCAAGAACCTATGCTTGCTTCAATCCAAACATGGATTGAATAACCCGCAAACCTTGTTTGATAGTTTTGGTACGACAAAACCAACAAGATGTTGTAAACATCCTCCAAATGGTTTCCTTTTCAGGAAAGCGATTTTGCCATTCAGCTGTCATGTTTCATAAATGAAACACGCAGCTTTAGCAAGCATTATCCAAATGGATTTACCATGGCAACATGTAAAAGGTTGAATCATAATCAAGATAATGTTGATAACGATACCTTTCCGCTACAAGCCTAGCTTAGTGCGTTGGTATGTTGCCTTCCATGTATGTCTTCATTGAAGACTTATAAAGTACCAATAGGCACAATGCCTTGCGGTACATCAACTAGTATCCAAACTGGTTGATTTACATGGAATCCATTTCGAACTCATGACACTTTGTCATAATATGGATTCCATACCTTGTTTCACTTCCTCATATGTAGTCAGTTGGTATACCTCAAAAGATAGACATCTTTACGAGGTGAGATCAGAAACCCATACCCCAGGTTGTTTTCTGACTCTCTCCGACTTACGCGGTTCTTATGTATTAGAAGATTAATGGTAATAGTTCCATCCTTGATGAACTATTTGTGTTTCATTAGGAATCGGTGCCTTAGACAGTATTACTCCGATTTTCATCGAGTTTTACTATCCTCCCACTTACCACTGCATATCGGTATTCCTCTTAGGAAAACCGCATGGTGAGCAACAATCTAATTGTTCTCTAGTGAGTTGTATAAGTACTATACTTCGGTATCCATGGGATAACCTACAATTGGCACTTATCCAATTTGGGTTTTAGTTTGGTATCATCCAAACATATGCCTAGCATACCCAAATATCTAGGAATGAGAAACCCGGTTTCTTTCCCGTTCATATCTAATATGATATCTGTCAAACAGATTTTAATGGAACCTTATTCTAAATAAGTTTTTCACTGTTTATGCTTATCCTGTTGAAGGAAATGGTAGCTCAGAGCGACTCATGATTAACCTTATCATGTCTAACAAAATTCGGTTAGTCTGTTCGAACACACCGTCAAACTGACGTGTTCCGGGAGGAGTCCTCATTTGAAAGAGTACTATACTCTTTCAAGTATATTAGAATATTATTGCTTAAGTATTTTCCATTACGGTCTTACCGTGACGGTATTATACTATAGTCGGTATGTTTGTCTATTTCGTGTCGAAACTTTAAAGTTTCTGATTTGTGTTCTTCAAAAGAAACAAATAACCATAACGTGATTCCACATCCGTAAGGTTACAAAATATTCATATCCATATCTAGCCTAGCTAAACATGGGCCCATTTGTTTCACTATGAACTAGGGCTAACAGATCGGTGGCAGTTTCACTTTTACCAAGTAAATAGTGTTTTAGGCACTTTGCCCAATAAACTAGATTCGTACACTTTATTTGAATAGAATCAAATTAGTCCGAGTACCCACTCTTTAAAAGTGTGGATATACGAGTCTTGTTTAATTATGTCCCAGACAACAATGCCACAATATGTTTCTTCTGATCAAATCAGTTTAAGCTATTTGTTTGTCATATTAAACGTTTGAGATTTTATTTATATTCAAAATATAAATTCTGTTATTCACATCTAATGTGTTTATCTCAATATCATCCTTATATAATAAAACACTTTAGTGTTCTAAAATATAAAGGTTCACCCGCAGCGGGTTAAACACTGATATAGAGATAATGTTTCTAGTCAAACTAGTTACATTATAACAGTTTCCAAATTTAGGTACACACCCGAAGGGTAGTTCCTAAATTAGGTATCTATGGTTGAAACAGCAATTTTCGTCCTCTTTCCGATTCGCAGATAAATCTCTATTGAAGTCAGTATCCTGTTCAAAACAGATTCTGAACATCAGTATATATTTATGTACCACACTAAAGTATTTAAAATCTAATTTTAATACTAGTAGTGAACACAATTTGACAAACATATTTGAAGTCGGAGCCTTGCTCGTCTTCAATTCCTTCATGTCTGCTTTGTTCAAACGGCAGTCACGCTTCCGCGATCCCGTTTGCCACATTTAGGCAGATATTTTGGATATGTCCTTTATCTTCCCAGAAGATTATAATGATTTTGCCTTTGCCTGTTTCAACACTCCAGAAGCCTTTGGCCTTCTAAAATATCGAAGTAAGGTGCGCCTTGCGCTACTTGCCTAATTGAAAACTTTGACTTTGTCTCCTTGAGAACAGTCATTAACTCTCCAAGAGTTATTTATTGCAATTTAGTACTTCTAAAATCTAAACATAGATTTATGAAGATCCTTCAATTTCATTATCATATCTTAAGGATCTAATCCTTAGTTCTGATTCAGAAATTAAGGAGTCTACTGCGACAAGCTTAATGGATTAAGCACTTAAGTTATCATTACATAAATCTTCCAAAGATTATGCTCTATTATTTGCTTAACTCCGGGCTTAGGCATAATATGTTATTTTATCAAATAAAGTAACTTATTATTTTCCAGGACCATCCTGAAATTATTCCCAATTTGAAAATTAAACCATTTAAATACAGTTTCCCTAGGATCATGTTTTAAATGTCAATCTTTCAATTTATCTTGATTTTAATAGTCCAACTATTTAATCAACGATTTCGGTACTATTTATTATAATTTACAATAGTCCAACTATTTAATCAACTATAATTTTAATAGATTAAAATCAATTATATTGATTACTATAATCCAATTATAAAATCAACTATAAATGAATAGTTTGAATATAGTCCAACTATTTATTAAAACAACAATTTAAATATTAGTCCAACTAACATTAATTTATTTGACGAATGATATTTGTTTGAGCGCGTATGGCAAGTAATTAAACGAATATTGCAAATTTAATTCTTGCCTCCACTATTTTTCGGCGAGCCTCTAACCCTCTGTCGAGTACTCGGGAAACCGTATTTCCTAGTTGGCTAGGATCCCGTTAAATATCACACAATCTTGACTTTGGCCAACAAATTGTATGATAATTAACTAGGTAGATCTCTAAGATCGATTGGATCCAATCCAATTCCTAGATCCGGTAGGGGGACATCCAAGTCCGAAACATATATCTTATATATGACAATACATCCAATGTATTACCTAACCTTTTTCCTCTGAATCAACTAAGCCTTGGCTTTGGCCACAACAAACTTAGTGATCCCAGTCAAGCACGACCCATTGACCATGGAAAGCTTCGTAATCAATGTCGATGGACAAGAAGTGGTCTTGACTTTGGCCAACAAACCACAACTTGGACAAGACACTGATATGGAACAAAGCATTCGTGATTCAAACACATCCTCGACAGAAAAAGGACTTGACTTTGGCCAACAAACCAATGTCGTCTTAGATCTTGAGTAAGAATCACTCAATGGAAGGAAAAACGCTTAATATTATTTGAGGATTTTTCACGTTCAAATTGGCAACCAATTTATTATCTTTGTTAAGGTCTCATCATCATACACCCTTAAACATGCATTCTAAATACATAATAAAGCGCGTATAAATAAAGTAATAATGATATGCGGATGGATATTTTACACATTGATCCTAGATCAAATATCTCCCTTTCTCTCTCCCGCTAGCACAAGTATTACTTCTACCCGTTACTCTACACTTCTAAAAAAATCTCATTTACATTGAGGGGAATATGTGAGAAGAGAATACAAAGAATAGAGAGGTCATAAGGCTGGACACGTAGGTCCAATTAATAAATCGAATTTATTACAACAATTTCTAAAATTGTCTCACCCATCTAATATCCATCTGATATACATTATTCATGCATCGCAACCATGTATTCACACAAGAATGTTATCAATCAATCTAATCAAATTAATTATCTGATAATTAGTGATCATCCAATGTTCAAACAACGATTTGATTTTGCTAGAGTCAAACTCGTTTTGCGAATAAGTACTTAAAGTACGAATTCTCGAATTAAATTAAACTACATCATTAAATCCAATTTAATATGCATTCAATTCTAATTCGCTATTTAATTCCAAATTAAATATTACACTTTATTAATGAACTTTAACGACTTAAATTCCAAATTTAATCGCAACGGGTCTCAAAGCCTGATTTAACGTCCAACGTCAATTTAATTAAACTCCAATAGGCTTTTAATTAATTTCTTAAGGCGTGGACTTTTGGTCAACTCGTGTCAAACCGAATAACCAAAATCCAATCCGGGAATTACCCCATAAGCCTAGAAATCAATTTTGGCCCATTAGGCCCAATTAAACTTTAAAGGTCCATTAAGTCGCATTCGGGCTTTGTGGATGCGGTTTTGGGCCCAATTGGATCCAATCCATTTGGCCTAAACCCAACTTTGTACAACAAATCCCAATAAGCCCAATTACAACATAAAAGCCCAAATCCAATTTTAAGGCCCAATTATAATTAAATCACAAAAACCCAATTTCACAATTTAATTACATAAAGTGCATTACACAATTAATTACCCAATTAACATTTCTAAAACATTAATTAACATAACTAATCATGCTCATTTTCATCATCACATGTCCAACACATTTTGATTAAAATCAAACCCAATTTACATGCTACAAGTCTCGGCCAAGGGAGGGGATTTGTGTCCGATTCGAATTCAATCCAATTAATTCCACAATCGACATTAAATCACATTCCCGAATGATTCTAACTCATCTAATGAATCAACAATCAAAAAATCCAAGACAATAGGGCAATGGTGACTTTCGGCCAAGCTAAGTCAATTGGGAAAAATTGTCCAATTCAAAATTCATCAAATGACAATGCATAACACCATGTTATCATCAATTAAGCATGCTCAAACATCCAATTTCATCCAAATATGCTCAAATCATTTTTACCCAAATTTTACCCTAAGTTGATTTCATGCTCAAACCTTGCTCTCGATGCCATTGTTGGTTTCTATAAAGGTCTCAAGATCAATAATAAGCATGAATCAAGTGCGAATACACATCGAAGAAGTTGCGAAATACTCACATCGATCGGTTGAGCGACGCGGCAAGCAACGAAACTCCATTTGGTCCTTCGTCAAGCTCCAAACTTCGTCGAATGGTTCCCGGCTCATGGGTGGACTTCCCTATCACATTCGCATGTCTCGTAAGTGTGCTAGCACTTGTGATTTTTCCACAAAATCACACTCTTGCTTCCCTCACTGCTCACGTTTTTGACAGAACCAGTGAACATTTTGGAGCCCCTTGGGCATGAAGAGTAGAGAGAAAGAGAGAAAGAGAGTTGTGTTTGGTTTGTGAAATTTGTGTATCTTATACACTAATTTGAATTTCAAATTCATTTCACATGAATTTGGCTTTTAAAAGTCAAACCATTAAAGCCCAACCACTCACATCACCCAATCCATCAAGTTGTCAAATCACATCACTCAAAGTGACTTGTGATTTGACGCTTGATTTGACTTACGTGCCGCACTCGAATTCGAAATACGAATGCGCTCGTAAATAATCCCGGGCTCGGGTTTGCTAATTCCAAAATTAATGAATTTTCCATTGCGTCGTAATTAAATGATTACGCCTAGCGAAGTCACTATTCACTTCGCTACCGAATTAATTCTAAATTAATTCGTTCGCCCAAATCAAAATCTAATTTTAATTCCGCGTCGAAATCTAATTTCGTTTAATATATCAAATATATTAATTAATCGATTAATTCTAAATTAATCGTCATCTCTATTTAAATGATATTTTATCCCAGATAAAATATCTCTGTAATTAATCCCAGATTAATTTTTCTCTCTTCTAATTAATCCCAGATTAATTTAGAGTACGAGTTATACGTCATCGGTGAATTTTTGGGAAGCGACCCATGAGATCCCTGGATATGTTGGCAGTAAATTCTGTCGTCGGACTATCCGAGCACGTAAGTATCTCGTACTACGTTTATACCGATTTACAAGACAAGGTTGGCCTCTAGCAAAGCGCCATGCCTTCCCAATTCTCCGGAAATATCCTTACAGGAATAAAGGATCTATATCAAGCGTAGTATACGTAGTATTGTGTATTTCTATCCAGTATCAGATGATCACGTGCTAGGCATGGGGCTAGAATTGTGTCTGCCCCGTACGAATCACATGTCGGATGTCTGGTGACTAGTCTCTATAATCGGATAAACCTGACCTTGTCATTTTATCCCGATAACTGCAGCATTTAAGAGAACCAGTCCCGTATCCTACGTGACCATCATCTTCATATGACTCGGGTGACACTTCCGTCTTGACATCACACCCAACACACTACGATTCTCAATATACCCAGTATTGGCGTACACAGAACCTGTTAAAGCCTTGGACGACCTCAACCAAAGTATATTGATTGTCGTAAGTATTAGCGGTGCAAGTCTCAGGTTAAGACCAAATACACCTACCCTGATTTCGGACTTCCATAGACACATAGTCATACTACCAATGGAATTCCAAGGGGGTCTATCCAGAGCGAAGCTGTTTCCCGTACCATCGGTAAAACACAACCTCCTATTACACTTGCATGAGTATCCTATACCCAAATATATAAGAACTATGCCGTTGTGCCCTCACAACACGCACAAGTGCAATACTAGTCTTTTACGTATTTATCGATGTCCAATCTCGACAATACTCTGACTAGGGATATTTAATGATTTATCCTTCGTGGACTGATATTGTCTCATATCATTCTCCGTCCAGGAATAAATCATAGGGACCTTCTATCATTTATACATCTAGGTGATCTAATCACAAATGATAAGAGTGTAATCTTCTTTGTCACGTAGTTAATTTGTACAACAACACCATGATCTGTACAAATAGTGACGCTATGGGTCATAATTGTCCAACATTAACAGCTTCATAATTTAGGTACACACCCGAAGGGTAGTTCCTAAACTTAGATTTCTATGGTTAAAATAGTGACTTTCGTCTTATTTCCGATTCACATATAAATCTCAACTGAAGTCAATATCCTGCTTATCAGCAGATTATGCACATTAATACATATATTATGTACCACATCTAGTATCAAAATCCAATTTTGAAACTAATAGCGAACATGTTATGAGAAACATACTTGAAGCTGGAGCCTTGCCCCATCTTCAATTCCTTCATGTCTGCCTTGTCCATACGACAGTCACACTACCAGTGACCCCGTTTGCCACAGTTTAGGCAGACATTTTGGGATATGTCTTTTGTCTTCCTAGAAGACAGTGATGATTTTTTGCCTTTCCCCTTTTAGAAGCTCTGGTTCTGCCTCATAGAGCATAGCCATCAACTCTCCAAAAGTTTACTCTTGGTTCACAATGAACCTGCCCCAGCTTTCGGGTAGAGACTATAAGATCAAATCTTTGGTAGTCTCGGCCACGTAGGTAATGCCCAGCTAACCTAGCTGATCGATGTCAGCAATCATCTGACACCTAGTGCTCAATAGATGTACCATCTGACGTACACGAGCTAAATAGCTTCTTTTGTAATTTGTACTTCTAAGATCTAAGAATAGATCTATGAAGATCTTTAATTTCATCATCATGGTACAAGGATCTAATCTTTAATTTTGATGACGGAATTAAAGTGTCATTGCAGTAAGTATAACAGATTGAGCACTAAAGTTATCATCACATGAATCTTCCAAAGATCATGTTCTACTTATTTGTTCAACTCCGGGCTTAGGCCCAAGAGGTTATTCTATCAAATAGAATAACTTCTCAGTTCCCAGGACTATCCTGAGGTTTTATTCCCAATTTTAAAATTAAAGTCGTTTAAATACATTTTAACCCAGGTTATGTTTTAAACGATAATCTTTCAATTATCTTGATTGCTATAGTCCAATTATCCAATCAACGATTTCAGGTACTATTGAATATAATGATTACTATAGTTTAACTATATAATCAACTATAATTTGAAGTAGTTTGAATACAGTCCAACTGTTTAATTAAAACAACGATTAAATATTAGTCCAACTAATATATTTATTTAATTAACGATGAAAAATTGAAATGAGCGCGTATTGGCAAGTATCTAAACGAAATTGCAAATTTAATACGTGCCTCCCACTATTTTTCAACGAGCCTCTAACCCTCTGTTGAGTACTCGGGAAACCTGTTTCCTAGTGGGCTAGGATCCCGTTAAATAACACACAACCTTGACTTTGGCCAACAAGCTGTATGATATTTAACTAGGTAGATCTCTAAGATCAATTGGATCTCATCCAATTCCTAGATCCAGTAGGTGGACATCCAAGTCCAAAACATATATACAATATATATGCCAATATATCCAATATATTTTCCTAATCTTTTTCCTCTGAATCAATTAAGCCTTGGCTTTGGCACAACAAACTTAATGATTCCAGTTAAACGGGACCCATTGACCTTGGAAAGCTTCGTAATTGATGTCGATGGACAAGAAGTGATCTTGACTTTGGCCAAAAAATCACAACTTGGACAAGACACTGATATGGAACAAAGCCTTCATGATTCAAACACATCCGTAATGGACAAATGCCTTGACTTTGGCCAACAAATCAGTGCCAATCTTGGATCTTGAGAAAGAATCATTCAATGGAAGGAAAACGCTTAATATATGTTGAGGGTTTTTCGCGTAATTGGCAACCAATTAATTATCTTTGTTAAGGTCTCATCATACACCCTTAAACATGCATTCTAAAAACATAATAAGGCGCGTAAATAAATTAATAATGATATGTGGATGGATATTTAACACACTTTGTTCCTAGAACAAATCTCTCCATTTCCTCTCTCCCGCTAGCACAAATCTTACTTCTACCCAATTACATAACACTTCTAAAGAAACCTCATTTACATTGAGGGGAATAGGTGAGAAGAGAAATACAGAGAGTCAAGAGGTAATAGGCTGGACACGCAGGTCCAATTTAATAAATTCTAAATTTATTACAACAATTTCCAAAATTACACTCACCCATCTAATATCCATCTGATATACATTATTCATACATCACATCCATGTATTCACACAAAGCATGTTATCAATCAATCTAATCCAATCCAATTAATTAATTTGAAATTAATGACCATCCAATGTTCAAACAACGATTTGATTTTGCGCGAGTCAAACTCGTTTTAAGGATAAGTACTCAAAGTACGAATTCTTGAATTATATTAAACTACAACATTAAATCCAATTTAATTTGTATTTAATACTAATTCTATATTTAATTCCAAATTAAATAATTACACTTTATTAATGTGCCTTTAGCGACTTAGATTCTAAATCTAATCTTTTCGGGTCTCAAAGCCCAATTAACATCCAATGTCATTTTAATTAAAGTCCAATGGGCTTTCAATTAATTTCTAAGGCATGGACTTTGGTCAATGTGGGTCAAACCCAAATACCAAAGCCCAATTAAGGAATCACCCTTATTTGCCAAAAATCAATTTAGGCCCATTAGGCCCAATTAAAATATTAAAGGCTCATTTAAGTCATATTTGGACTTTATGGATATAGTTTTGGGCCCAATTGGATGCAACCAATTAGCCTAAACCAAACTTGGCCCAACCAAGCCCATTAAGCCCAAATACAACTTTATAAGCCCAATTAATTTAATTACAATATTCCAAATTTCATAATTAAATTAATCAAAGTGTATAGCCATGATTAATTAACGAAATTAACATTTCCAAAATACCAATTTATATAATTAATCATGCTTATTATCATCAACACATGTCCAACACAATTGAATCAAAAATCAATTCATTTTCCATGCTTCTTGGTCACGGCATTTTAGGGTTATCAGTCCAATTCCGATTTCAATCTAATTGAATCTCAAATTAACATTTCTCAAGTCTTTCAAACTCATCCAATGATTCAAAAAACAAAAAATACCATGACATTAGGGCACCTCCACATTCGGCCAAGCCTAAATTTTGGGGAAAATTTGATCCAATTCAATTTTCATCAAATTGATCATGCATAACACTATGTTATCATCATTCAAGCATATTCAAACAATCAATTTCATCCAATCATGCTCAAATCAATTTTATCCAATTTTACCCTAAATTCAATTTCATGCTTAAACTAGGCTCAAGATACCATTGTTGGGTTTCTACTATAGTCCCAAGATCAATCAAGCAATGAAATCAATGTGAATACAATAAAGAAGTATGGCAGAATCATACTTACAATGATCGGATTTGCGATGAGATGAACACAAAAACTTTTCCTCATGCCTTGAAGCTCTCGGCAATGTCCAAAAATTTGTGCTCCAAGTTTCGGTCACCCTCCATGTGTGTGCTCCAAGCTCCAAGCTTTGTAAATGAGATTCCATGCTCAAGGGTTTGTTTCCCTATCACCTTTGGATGACTTTTTAGTGTGCTAGCACCTTGTAAAATTTGCCATAAATCTTCCTTAAGGCTTCTTGTAGTTTTCGGCATTTTGGGAAAAATGGAGAGAATTTTGGCCCTTGGCCGTGAGAAGGAAAGAGAGAAAAAGAAGTTGTGTTGGTTGGTTTGATTTCAAAAATCAAGTCAAAAGATATACCAAAATTTGAATTTCCAAATCCAAAAAGGTACAAGGCAATAAAGCCTTCCAACCACCCCCATCAATCACAAGTGACTAACATCAAATCACTCAAAGTGACAAGATATCCATCACTTGAAATGACTAATGATGTGACGCTTGATGTGACTTGTGGGCCGCACTTGAACTCGAAATGCGAGTGGGCCCGCAAACACTCCCGGGCTCGGGTTCGCTAATTCCAAATTAATGAATTTTCTGTTGCGACGTAATTAAATCAAATTTAATTAAATAATTATGGTTAGCAAAATTACTATTCACGTCGCTAACGAATTAATTCTAAATTAACTCGTTCGCCCGAATTAAAATCTAATTTTAATTCCGCGTCGAAATCCAATTTCGTATAATATATATGAATATATTATTTTATCGATTAATTCCAAATTAATAGTTCTCTCTTTTTAAAAAAAATTTATCCCAGATAAAAGATCTCCGCAATTAATCCTAGATTAATTTTCTCTCTCTATTAATTAATCCCAGATTAATAATGTGCGAGTCATACGTCATCGGTGAATCTTCGGGAAGCGACCCATGAGATCCCCGGATATGTTGGCAGTAAATCCGGTCGTCGGACTATCTGAACACGTACATACCTAGTACTACATTTTTACCGATTTACAAGACATGGTTGGCTTCTAGCAAAGCACCGTGCCTACCCAATTCTCCAGAAATATTCTTAACGGAATATGTGATCTGTATCAGGCGTAGTATACATCGTATTGCGTATTGCGATCCAGTATCGGATGTCACGTGCTAGGCCTGGGGTTGGAATTGTGTCTGTCCCGTACGAAGCACATACCGGATCTCTGGTAACTAGTCTCTATAATCGGATAAACATGACCTAGTCATATTATCCCGATAGTTGCAGCATATAAGAGCACAAGTTCTGTATCCTACGTGATCATCATCTCCACTATGACTGGAGTGATACTTTCATCTCGACATCACACCCAATACACTATGATTCTCAATATACCCAGAAGAGGCGTACACAGAATCGGTTAAAGCCCTGGACGACCAAAACCAAAGTATATTGATTGTCGCAAGTATTAGCGGTGCAAGTCTCAGGTTAAGACCAAATACATCTACCCTGATTCGGACTTCCATAGACACACAATCATACTACCAATGGAATTCCGAGGGGTCTATCTAGAGCGAAGCTGTTTCCGTACCATCGGTAAACAAAACCTCCTATCACACTTGCATGAGTATCATATACCCAAATATATGAGAACTATGTTGTTATGCTCCCATAACACGCACAAGTGTAATACTAGTTTATTACGCATTATCGATGTCCAATCTCGATAATACTCTTACTAGGGATGTTTTAATGATTAAACCTTCGTGGATTGATACTGTCTCATATCAACTCAATCCGGAACTAATCATATGGACTTTTACCATTTATATATCCCGGTAATCTAATTACAAATGATAAAAGAGCAATTTCATTTGTCACATAGTTAATTTGTACAACAACACCATGTTCTGTACAAATAGTGATGCTATGGGTCATAATTGTCCAACAAATCCAACCTCAACGGGTCTTTTCTTCTAAGATTCTCAAGACCTGTATGAGGAGGTTGAGCCTATGAAAACAGAACTAAATGATCTAAGTCTGAAACCAGAAGATCCAGGCCCAAGCAACAGCAGCATGTACGACGACATGTATCCTACCACCGATCCTTGGTGGTATAATGCCTACGGTCCTATTGATTTTGACGATTCAGATTATTACAATCTAAATCTGTCACCTTCACAAAACTCAATGTGACATATTGTCGTTTTGCATCAATAATTCATGCTTTAGACAACATGATAGTTTGCTTTTACTTTATGTCTGTGTCATGCTTTAGCATCTTATCTCTTGCTTTTCCTTTGTAAAAGTAGATTCCTTTGCTTTAACTTTTGCTTTTGCAAAAGGAGTGGTGTGTATTTGTTTGTTTTATTCTTTTGGTGTGGGGTCCTGTCCCACCAAAGATGCCTTATGTTTCCTCTCCTCCGCCTATATAAGGAGTGAGGTTTTCTTTTGTAAGCAGAACTCGTTTTGGAAAAAAAGTTTAGTTTGCTTATTCTCTCATGTTTTGCTAAATAACTCTTAGGTTCTCTCTCAAAGCACGAAGGAGCCTTCCCTCAATTACTACAACTAATTCATATGTTTTAAGTTCACATCCATATATATCTATGAGTATGCTCTTCACTCACCACACTGGTGGATCTTGTGAATCAGAAAATAGTTGGTAAACTTCCTCGATCCTAGTCGTATGTGGTATCCTCTGTGAATCCCGTTCACCCGAAGTGTGGGCGCCGAGGAACAGCTCAAGTCGAGACATCAATGATGGCTACCTTACATCACCAATTGTGTTCCTACTCTGATATCACATGTTAGAATTTATTTTACAAAAAGTTCTTTATCACAAGAGCTTAGAATACAAATTAAAAAATTATTCGGATGATTTAAAGAGCGTACTTGATTTAGAATCCATATATGCAGCGGAAAATATTTACACTAAGGAGATCACCATTTACTTCATTCTTCTTGATGGTGAGAAACTTACTCTCCTTATAAAACTTTCCTTCTCAAGCCTTTTCTTTATGCCTTAACCTTCTCTCTCTTTTTCTACTCCTTGTTTTCTCCACGGTAGAATGCATGGAAAACATTCATTTATAAAATCAATGGATCCATTATTAAGATGTGAAAAGCTTGTCCTTATATTTTTATCACATTTTAATAATGTAAAAACTTAAATAATAAAACTAAACACAATAAATGTTGACTAAACTACTTATGAAAATTTCATTAGTAATAAGTCGGTATCAAATCCTTATATCACTGAGGAAATAGCCACAATTTAATAGTAGAATTTTCATCGGTAATTATGATGGAAGTAATTTTAGTCAGTAATTATTGATAAAAGTAATTTTCAACTGTAATAATTTTACCAATAAAGTCTTTATCGATGGAACAACTCCGCCGATTTTCTGTCAGTAAAATAATTTACTGATGCTTACTTATTGTATGTAAAAAACCACGTATATGACGTTCTTAATTATCCAGTTTGAGCTTAAGATTTGATAACGTGATAATATTTTTGGATTATGTGACAATAATTATAAATTTTAATAAAAGTGACATTTGATACAGATTAAAGTCAGCATGTAAACAGCTAGCTTAATGAAATCAATGATACACAATTTATATATCTTTATTGATCATTT